>VXAZ01001047.1:1318303-1328909 GCA_013399875.1 Gymnorhina tibicen | reverse complement strand
AATCGCCCCCCCCGCAGCCCCCACTCCACTTCCACGCGTGGGCCGGGGAGCGCTGCCCGCGGCCGCCCGGGTGTTCCCCCCCCTTCCCCAAGCGCTGTCCCGGGCCGGCGGTGGGAAGGCGGCATCTCCACGGCCCGCTCCCGCTCGGCCCCCGCTGGCCGTGGGGGCCGGGTGTTGCGCTCGGTCCTTGCCAGCTCCCCATTGTTTGAATGGAGATGTCTCTGTTTCCATCCTCAATTCATTTGCAGGCACTTTAGAAAAGTTCTTTCCTGCAGGAATGAGGGGCTTTTCACTGCGCTCCGGCAAGGTTTACAATCCCTGCCAACGCTCGCAAACTTCCCACATTCAGCCTCGAAGTTTCCCACTGCTTTCAGCAGCGAGATTCCCACACTGCAGAATACACGATTATATTGATAATTTGGCCAGTTTCGGTAAAATATCCCCTCAAATTTGCAATGGAAGTTCACTGCACGTGTGAGATTCCTAATTTCTTTTTTACTGCAGTTCTTCACAAGAGGATACATTCCTAATGGTGTGTCTTAGGCCCACAGTGGGAAAATCTGATTGTTCCTTAATGTAAGTTGTTGACATAGATCCACTCTTTACATTAGTTTCTGAGAGTTCAGGGCAAAAACCCCTCAGCAAAAGCTGGCATAGCTCTGTTTGTGACTCAGCACGACATGCAGGTTGGGTTTAAATATAAATTTCTCTCTTTACAGACATTAAACTGTTGTGGAGTGCAGGGTTTTTCCTCAGTGAATGAAATGGCCCCTCGATCGTCAGTCTGAAACTAGGGCTCCTCTGTATTTTATCTCATCTTCATCACACAGCACCTCTAGCTGTGGGCCTCAGAGCCTGCATGCATAGGAGCTCTTCCAGGCTGTGGAGAAGGAGATGTGACATCAGGTTCCCCTATCAGTGCAATCTTTAGAGCAACTCAAATTACAGCTTTGTGTTTTGCTTCACTTGGCTTTTGCTGAGAAGCTGTTTGAGGCCAGGCAGGTGGGATGCTTGCAATGCTTTTCGTTGAAATTCTGCTTTATTTTAATTCTCCCGTTAATAAACTGGTTTGTGCATAGGTTCTGAGGGAACAAAAGGAGCTTGACTCCAAACCTTTAGGAATGATAACAAGCCCTTGCAGCCATACAGAAGCCTCGAAAGGCAGCAGAAACCTTTGCTGAAATGTCACCCGCCAGCTTGCAGACCCTTTATCTGAACCTTGTCGCAGCAAAGGCTCAGCCACCCGAAAGAGCAAGAGCGGCAGCAGGAGACGGGACACGTCGGGAGGAGCAGCGTCTCAGCACAGGGCCCAGAAGTGTGGGGAGCAGGGAGGATGGGGAGGGGACCCATGTGTCCCACCAGCAGCTCAGTCCTCACAGTGACAAGGGATTTTTACACCAATTCAAGCAGCGCAGATTCCGTGTGCGGGCAAGGTGAAAGCTAATCCCCTGCAAAAGTCTGCACGCAAAGGGATCTTGCAGTCAATGTAGCACATTAGGACCAATGGCTTCATTCATGGGTGTACAGCTGGGCATTGGGACAGGTGTGAAGGACTCACCGTGCAAACACCAGTTTATCAGAGGTTACTCAGTACACGCACATGTTGCAGGATCAAACACTCGTCTTTAGTTTGCTGGATACCTTGAAAATTGGAGGGTGGCAAGTAAGCTGAGTTTATGTAGATATATGATTTTTAGTGGGAGGCTCAAGTTAATTCTTTCTGATTTTAACTGCTTGATATGGTGTTTAAATCTTAAATGACCAGTAACTTTTACAATCTTATTTGGATTTTAACACTGAATGCTTTTGATGGCTGCTTAAGGGAAATTAATCTGACAACAATCACTGACAGTCAGCCGTCTCCATCAGGTAACTTTGTAGTAAAGGAAATAAATTCCAGCTGAGGGGGGAAGGGAGAGAGTGTCTTGAGAAACTCACTCCTCTGCTCCCATTGATCATCACCTGCACTGGACTTCATACAGCAGTTTAATCCTATTCTCTCCCTCAAAGGTTTCAAGCTTCTGCAAGATCCTGACTGCAAGGGAACAAAGACTGGTATGTGGTTCCCTCAAAGGTCAGTCATTAACCTGCCCCAACAACAGTTTTAGGAAGATCAAGGCAAAGAAGAAAAACTAAGAAGAAGCACTTTCACTTTGGAATGAATTGTTCAAAATGCCCTTATGCATTCGGTTTTATTCCCTTTCAATTCCACAGGTTTTAGTTCCTGCACGTATTTATTTCTCATCAGGAATAATGGCAAGATTTGCTCTCCCAGAGATTTGACCCTAAGTTTATTTTAGTCCCAGCACTATAGACCATTCTATCAATTATGAATGTACTCATGTGTACAGAGGAACTGGTAAGCCAGCTCAGTAATGCTACCTTGTTCTGGAGAGTTACCCTTATAAATAAATTAGGGACATATCTTTATGAAATACCTGAAAGAAATAGAAGATGAGAGAAAGAAAAGAAAAAAGAAAAGAAAAAAGAAAAGAAAAAAGAAAAAAGAAAAGAAAAGAAAAGAAAAGAAAAGAAAAGAAAAGAAAAGAAAAGAAAAGAAAAGAAAAGAAAAGAAAAGAAAAGAAAAGAAAAGAAAAGAAAAGAAAAGAAAAGAAAAGAAAAGATGGAAAGGAAAAATCTAAAAAGCCACATTTTTCTAAAGACAGAAGGACAGAAGCTAATATCAAAATTGGTTTCTCTGTGATTTGTATTTTCTGTGCCTGCATGTCTGTATGTGAGACAATACACTGGACTTGCCATAGCCAGACTATCAGTAAGACATTTATTTCCATAAGTTATTGATGACCCTTTACCTCACAAGTGACAGGCCAAAGTAGAGCCACGAGCAACTTCTGAGAGGTCATCAATAACAACTGAAAATAAATGTTTTATCCAGTTTCATCCACTGTGTGTCCTCTTTATGCAATTCCAGTTAAGTTTCATCTGGCGTAGTTTTTTATGGGCTGTAACTACCTCAGCTCCTGTCTGAAGCAATGGAGGAAGGAGGGACACACACACACATCCCCATTTGGTTGCTCACACGCTTGGTGGAGTAGCTTTTGTGAGATACAGAGGTAAAAGCATGCATCCCTCAGCACATGAGGATGAAACAATACCCTAAAGAGTGAAAGGAGAGACTGCCACCTTACTAAAACATTAAACACCATAGAGAATCCTGATGCTGCAAGTGTAAGACAGTTCAGAAGAAAGAAGATACAGAGGGGACAGGGAGGGGACAAAAAGAAGAAGCTGAGATGCAAGGTTGTAAATAAATAATACCTCATGCTAAGATTACAAATACATAATATTCTATTAATGTATTTCTAATAATAATTCATACCATACTGCAAGGAAGATTGATGTATTGTGTGTGTTAAGAAGTTCCTGGGGGCAAAAGAAAACTCTTTTTGTCTATAAGGAGTCTTGTACTCCCAGTGGAAAAAGACTGCAATGGACATTGGGTACACCGCCGTGGGGACATAACATTTACTTCGAATAATCATCACCACTAACCACAATGTCTTTTAATTAAATATTTGTGCTTAAAGTTTCCATTTTCCTTACTCTTTTGCATATGCATTTTCACATTTTACAAAATATTATTTTGAGAACTAGTTCTCAGGCACTTAATGTTCAGCAACTATTTCAAGAGTCTGGTCTGAAGTAAGCTAAGGACTTTGCATCCAGTTGTGAAACTCCTGCTCACTTGAGCCGTCCCTATACCCATATCCTTACTCAAGCAAATAAGCTCATTAACTTCAAGACAAACTTTCTATATAAGCAAGGATTTGTGCTGCTTTTCAAGTCAATTTCTCCATTGAGGTAAATTAAGAGATTTGCTTGAATAAAATTTTATCAGTTCTTTAAAGTGTTGAAAGAGCACGTTAGTGGAGTAAAAATTACCAAAATAAATGTCATTAACACTTCAAGGTAAATATGTGGAAACATACTGGTATCAAGGACAACTTGAAATAGTTACTTAGCATAAGCTGTGTGATTACCCAAAATATTCTTATATATGCACATCATTTAGCTTAAAGAAAAAAAAGTGAAACTGTAAGAAATTTGCATGTTGAAGCATTTTTAACAGCAATTTTGAATATGTCTTTAAAATACTTTTGCTTAGTTCCCCCTGCACAAGAAGCAAAACCATGAAGAATTGCTATACAATTACTCCAAAATGGAAAATAACATTCATTCCCATTTCTTCTAAGGGAAAATTAGTAAGTCATAGAATATATTTAACTGTGAAGAATTGCACTTCATGGATCACTGTCCAATATTCTCCCTACATCCATCTTTCTTTTTTCTGCATCTCCAGCCATTTGCAGTCTGCAATGTATATCTTGATTTAAATTCACAGTGCTACACCGTGGTTTTCTTTAGACAATCCTGTTGTCCTAATAAATATATAAGGTCACTTTAGCACATACCATTGCTGAAATTAAACTCGTGAGTGTGACCCTGTCTGCCTAAGGGAGACATTACCTGTCGACGGTTTATTCATGCTCTCTAAACATGAAATCCTGCAAGAACTGTTTTCTGTCAACAAAAGCTGAGGTCTCTTGTTTTCTTAAGTGACAACTTTCTCAGAAGCCACGCAGGCTATAAAGAATGATCACAGGAAGCAACCTGGTACAAACTAATACAAAACTCACCTTTTGAGCAGACGGCTTTTTCAAACACACACAAGTAAAATTAAACTGGTGCTATCATCCTATAAGTAATTTCCTGCTATTCTAACATTTCTTCTGCAAGACGGAACAGAAGAATGAGGAAGAGCCTTTTGCTTCTGTTACTAAGGCCTTGGTAGATCCTCACATGTTATGGCAACAGGAACTCTATAGCAGGTAAATAAATAGATAATAAGATTACAAAGATTTCAGCAGGTATGGGAAGTACATGGCATGGCTCATAAATATCTGCAGTTGGGGGATTTGAAGATGCATTGAAAAGCTTGCCCTCCACAAACACAACCACCAGACTTGAATTTCTAGTTCTTTCTAACTTCTGTTCCCAGCGGTGGCACCAATTTTACTTGAACCAAATCCAGCAAATGGCATTTTCTATAGTGCGCATGTATTTGTCAGGCTGTCACTAGCATGAAACAAAATGCAGAACTGGAAATTAGTATTTGGCAAGCAGCTTATGTCTGAAAGTGACACTGGCCCATAAAAATACTTTGAGAGCCAACTGACTACAGTCACAGAACACATCAGTGCATTCGCATCAACACAAAGTCTCTCCGTCTACCTTGGATGTCCTTCCACTGTGGGAAAGTTTGTCTTCACAGTCAGGGAAAAAAAGGTGATTTCTTCTTTTAATTTAAAACATTTTTTTTAAAGATTTAAAAAAATAAACTCCAGAGATTTTGAAGTATTCCTTAAAACACTCATGGAAAATAAATAACAAACATGTTAGTATTAGCTTTCAAAATGTAAAATGTTATATTTGTGCAAAATATTGCTATTGAGGGGTTTTTTGTGGCATGAACTTAGACTGCTTTTTCTGATGAAGCTCTTCGGGTCCCCTGAAAATAAATACCAGTATTACTGGTGTGATGACAACATATGCAGATGAGCATCTAGATACTTATTTAATTTAGGTCGATTTGCTCATTGTCCCTGTAGGCTGCATTATTTGTGTGATTATAGACCTCTTAATGTAAACTCATAACAAACACAAAAATAGTATGAGGTGGTATCATACCATCAGTTTTCAGGCAGATTGGCTGAGGATTTCTGTCTACAAACAAAGGGCATGACATTGCACATAAATCTGATCTAAATCTACACAAAATAAAATTAAAGTTAAGACTCTAAATTCAATCTGTTACTATGTAACTCAGTTTAATGGAGTGTTCCTCAGGAAGCTGCTCCAAATACTCCTAAATTATTTTCCCCTTCCCCAGAAGAAGCATCTTGATTGCTTATATTTGGACCACACTGCAGAAGGTTGTCAACATGAGTTATCTTTCTTGCCACAAGCTTGCTTTAGTCAATGCAGAAATTTGACATTACCCGACAAACCCAATGTTTCTGGTCACCTGAACAAAGCAACCTTCTTAAATGACATTAGCCTTCAGCTGACATACAACCACCAGCAAAATGCCAGGGCGCCTGTCAGTGACATTCCAATGTTTGCTGCTGCTGCAGACTCTCAAAGGGACGAGATGGGTTTGAACAAATTCCTACAACACAGCCATGATGGAGACAGCACAGCACGAAAATTGCTTGTAGACATGAACCTCATCACAGAATTCTTTTGGTTCTCTCCACCAACTGAGGTGAAATATTTCTTTAGGCATTTATTTCCACATTTGTGTAAAAAGGAGTGTACATAAGCGTCAAGCCATGGAGAAGGGCTTTTTTAATTCTGTCCCTCATCTCTCCATAATGTTTGTTGTTATGTGACTTTCTTGTAGCATACAAAGCTGAAAAGAAGTAGTGGGTAGGAGTATGCTTCTGTCATTAGAAGGGTTCTCTAACATGGACAACTACATGAACATGCAAAAAAAATAACTCTCTTTTGTCTATGAAGAGCTATTGTGAGCAATCAACAACCATTTTTCTCTTTATATTAAACTTCATGCAAGGGGGCACTGAGAAATTGAAGGTCTTGAGAATCTTTTAGGTTTTCTTACTGAGAAGAAATTTCTGTAATGAACACAACCAGAAAATGAGAAAAAAAAATCACATTTAGTAAAGTGTATGGGTTTTATTTAGATTTTGGATTTAAGGAATATAGGGAGAGCAGTACTGAAGACGGCTCGTGTTATTTGGGGAAAAGGTTGAGTTTTGGTGATCAAGAGCTTTGGTGATGAATCATTCCTGGTGAGGAGTGGTACCAGAAGACTGATGGATTTCAGTTCATTGGTAGACTCTGCAGAGTGAGGTGACTTCTCTGTACTCCCTGAATGCCCCGCGGATCTTCCCTGACCCATTTGGAGGATCCGTGGGGTGTCACTGCAAAGGAGCCTGCAGTCTCACCTCCAGTCTGTTGTCCAAAGGGACACAGGCATGTAGGAATAATAATCCAGTAAAAGATTTACATAGTCTTTCCTCCATCTCACTTCCCCGCCCAATTTTTCATTTCATATCACTATCCCCCGTTGCCAAGAGGAGTTTATCTATGGTGTTTGATAAGGGAGCACTAAACACATTATACTGCTATTTTAAATGACATCACAACTAACTAGATATTTTAATTGAAGGTAAATAACCAACATTATTGCCTTTTGAATGATAGCAATAGTGGAGAGTAATGGCACCACTGAGGAATCAATTGCTATTTCCCTCATAAACCATAAACCATTCAGAGATTTATAATGCTTTTTTAATGATCAGCCCTTCTAGGTGTTGAGCAGCTCCTCCGAGATCTTCTGACTGCTTGCTGAAGTCAACAGGAGTGGGGAGCAGGGGGTCTCAGTATCACATATCTTTATGCCCACCAGGATGAAACTTGTCACACCAGTTATCAGCCTCAAGGAAAGGAAAGCTGGGGATTTTACTGCACTGCTCTGACACGGTGTGCCCCAAGCTCAAAAACGAGGACACTTGACTCAACCACTGTTTCATAACCTGCTTAAGAATAAAAATGCATTGAGCATTTGTGTGCATTTCATGCCCTCTTAAGGTAGGTATAGCAAGTAACCTTGTGTGAGTAACCACGTTGATTGCTTGCTTCCCTCTGCATACCTGAATGTGTTCCCTTCAAATTTTATCTGTCCAGAGACTATTTTAACTAATGTGGTACAATTGGTTCAATGGCACCATATCATGCACAAACATCTGTGGATCCAGAGTGCTGTCAGAGGAAATGTCACGCATTCTGTGCTTGGAAGGACTGTCTCCTTTCCCTGGTACCATGACTCAAGAGACAGCATCAATGTCTCAGGTTTATTTCATCACCTGGATTCAATGGTATATTCATATACTCAGACTTGTGCTGACAAATTCAGAATACATTACTCATTCTCGTTAAATTCAATGGGATTATGCTCATGACACAGGGCATACAAGGCCAGTCATTACATTTTCATTTTCAACTTGTTTTACTTTGGGTTTGAATCAAAAGTAACTTTTCTAATCTTCAGAGAACACCTATGATGTGATCTGAACTCATAGGTTCTCTTTTGATAGACCGAACTGCTCTATTCAAGCACTATTAAGGATCTTGTGGTAATATTGCAAGAGTTGCTTACAATGGAAATGAATGTTGACTCTGGATTTGGAATGAAAGCACAGAAAAACCCAGCCAAGACAGATAAACTCCTCCAGCCAGCCAGAAAGGGACCAGATGTTTAAAGATGCACAGAATTTATTTAAAAATCCAAACTTGGTCTGGTGAAAAACAGAAGTGTTAATCCCTGTATACTCATGTCGTGAAAAATATTGCTATTAATAGGACAAAAGCATGAACAATAGCCACAAAGAGGGACAAGAAAGGTGTCCCTCTGTCTTGTGTACAAGCTTCTTTAGGGATGAAGAGTTTCACTATGCCCACCTAGATGGATAACACTCTGGGTTTTCCAACCCATTTCTAAAGCAATTTACTAAGCACATCCAATCTGAATTTTGAAAAAGCAGCCAACCTAACCTGGTCCCACGTAAGTCAATGACAAAACCACCATTGACTTCAAGGAGAGCAAAAGCAGACCTGCTGTTGACAGGGAATTGGTGCGTATTGTTCAGCCGAGCATGTCGGACTAGCGTGTATCAGCTTCATGAGTATCAAAGGGAGTTACTAGACGAAAACCCTGAATATTTATATGGTAGTTGAAGGGGAGGGCTGTTTTTCCCTCTCCCACATATCTCCACTGTGATATGTTAGCACACAAACGCACGCATTCCTCTTGCAACTTCAACACTTACAGACCCTCGGATTTTCCTTTGTACCCACTGCGGTGGAAGTAGGCTGATGGAAAAAGAGGTGTGAGGCATTTCATGGTTCTTCATGAGTTTATAGAAATACTGAGTCATCTTCAAGAACCAGTGTGGTCTCAGTGGATTTGCTATAGTGCTGCTCCAGGGTGTGTGTATGTGAGTGTCTGTCTGCGTGTACAGAAATAATCTGTCCAAATTAGCTCTGGGAGAGCTAGAGGGGAACCAGTTACATATTGGGGTTTCCCAGAGATTTCCAGTGAGATCAGAGGAGCTCCCAGGGGGGATTCAGTACAAACAGAACAGCCCAATATTATAGGGTATCTAGTTTCATGCAGATTTTAATTAAATGGCACCAGCAAGATTTGAGCCTGCATTTTCACCATAATTTACAATGTATTTTTTTCTAGACAGCACATCGAATCTATCCATATTACCAGGACTCCAGAAAACAGACAAAGTAACCATAATGTATGTTTTAAGGCCTGTTCCTGCAAGGAAACTGCAAGGAGTTTCACTGAATAAAAGCAATGACTACAACAGAATAGGGATCATCCAGCCCCTAGCTAATGGAAATACATCTTCCCATCACATCATCATGATGTAGCATACAAATCTAGACCTCAGTCTAGATTTACACCTCAAAGATTTACACCACATACTTGGATTTTGAGCTGAGAGGAGCCTAACTGCCATGGATGGCACTGGGAATGTGAGACAAAACAAGGAAAACAACAGTGTGGCTATTTGTAAGCAGAGCCTCAAAACGTGTTTTTAGGTGAGAGAGAATGCAAGTGTGCTTCATTATACGCTTCAGATGATCCAGTCTCACCTCTCATTCAAGTTCTGGGTTTGACAGCTTCCCACTGTATCCTTTATATATCACCCGTTGTGACTAAGCTTTGAGGGGACATGTAATCATTAATCACCATTATGGATTTCTTCCCTTCTGTTGGGTTTGACTTACAAGCTTAGGGGCAGATCCTGCAGCCTTTACTCCTTCCTTCAGTCCTTTGACAGAGCAATCAGCCTTACTTCACTCATGGAGAGCTTGCAGTGCTGCAGCATCCGTAGGATTGGGCACCAAGTTTCTTACACCGGTGTCCCATTCAAATACGCAGTGGCTCTTAATCCTTAGCAGGAATTAACACGGAGTTTCAACACTGCATTATTAAATTAAAAGGTTACAATCTGCCACAAGATGACTTAAGCAGGACTCAGGAGTATATGTCTGTTAATTTTAATGTTCTGTCTCAAAGTACAGAACTCTGGACATTTCCAGCATCATATTTAAAACATGGTACATCTACTAATACGTGATCTGGTGCATTAATGGACCAAATTAAGTTACAGGTATGAATTTTACATAAAACGGATTAATATTATATGTCATGGAGGAATTTTAAATACTCCATCTCCATGCATTTTTAATAGTTATGTGCTCTAATTTAATGTTCCCTGGCATTGCTTTGCTTGAAGTCCCTAAACCCTCCACCTTCCTTCTCCCCCACACTCTTCAAGTTTTGCTTGGGATTTTCCCTGCCTGTAAACCAGCGTCCCCAAGTCCCTCAAAAAATGTGTTAAGCCGGAATGAGTCTCCTACACCGAGAGGATAAAAACGCGCTTCACGACCCGAGGAGATGCCAACCCTCCCGGGAAAGGGGATGGGGGGGGGATGGGAGCGCGGGTGCACCCGCCTTCGTCCGGGTCGGGCGGCGGGGAGC
>VXAZ01001047.1:1119351-1318118 GCA_013399875.1 Gymnorhina tibicen | reverse complement strand
CGCTATATAGGGGACGGCGCGGCCAGCGGCGGCGGCAGAGGCGGCCGCGCTTGTGGCGGGTTGGCTGCGGAGCGCGAGCTTTTCATTTTAAGAAAAAAATTTTTTTTTTTTTGAACGGGGTGGGTTTGTGGTGCCGCTGTTGTCGCGCGGCTCTGCGAGCGCCTCTCGTTACATCCCCGGGGCGGCCGCCGTTAACGCCATCGAGCGCTGCGGCCGCGCTCCGCTCCCGTTGCGGGCGGTGCGTGCGCGGCTTCCTGAGGTCGCAGCGGTAGCAGCAGGCGGCGGTGGTGGATAGGGAGGTTTCCCTCCCTCCTTGCGGCACCATGAAAGCCGTGAGCCCCGTCCGGCACCCCAGTCGCAAGGCGCAGCCCGGCGTGGCGGGCGGCGGCGGGGGGCACCCTGCCCTGCGGTGCCTGGCCGAGCACAGCGGCTGCAAGGGGGGCCCGCCGTCGGGCGAGGAGCCGGCGGCGCTGTGCCTGCAGTGCGATATGAATGACTGTTACAGCCGGCTGAGGAAGCTGGTGCCCACCATCCCGCCCAATAAGAGGGTCAGCAAAGTGGAGATCCTGCAGCACGTCATCGACTATATCCTCGACCTGCAGCTGGCTCTGGAGACGCACCCAGCGCTGCTCCGGCAGCAGCCGCCGCCGCCCGCTCTGCACCCGGGCAGCTGTCCCGCGGGCACCCCCAGGACCCCGCTGACAGCCCTTAATACTGACCCGGTAAGAGGTGCGTGATACACGAGCGCGGGGAGCGGGGTGCGGAGCGGCGTGGTGCGATGGTCAGCGCCGGCCGCCGTGGGAGCGCCCCAGCGATGCGCCGCCACTCTGGACCCCGTGGTTATGCCGAGAAGCCTTAGCTAGCGAAGGGGACGGGGCGGACGGGCGCAGGAACGCCCTGGCGGTGCGCGGTGGGTGCCCGCATCCCCTCGGTGCGGGCAGGCAGCCGCACGGTGTGTACCGTATAATTACAGCCTCTCGAGGGAGTAGCTGTAGCCGGCGTGTTTGCACACACGGGAACAGGCGCGCTGTTCCTGCGCTTCCCAGCCTCCACGCCATGTAGCGAGTGTGGGGGGCTGTGCACATGGAACGCAGCGTGCTTTGGGGGGGCGGGAATCGGGGAGCGACTCCCATGTACGGGACCCCCGGTGGCAGCCCGGCGGCGCGGGAAGCGGCTTGCCTCGGCACCCCATGCCCCCGGGGCTTCCCGCAGCGCTGCGGCGACCCCCTTGGCTCTGCCTCCCTGGGGGCTTCCCTGAGCACTCCCGACGGGGCTATGGTAGTGCCTGGGTACGCGGAGGAGGAGGGGTTCTGGGGAGTGGGGGGGGTCTCCGTGTGGTTTCTCCCCAGTTGTTAATTTGCCGTGTTTGGTTGCTGCGCAGGCAGGCTCTGTTAACAAGCCGGGGGACAGCATCCTTTGCCGCTGACCGCCGCTCCCCAGGTGAGTGCCGGGCGGGCACGGGGCCGCGGGCGGGGGGAGCGCAGCCCTCCGCGGCGCAGCGCCCGGGCTCGGTGGGGCCGCACCGCATCCTGCGGGAAGCCTGCCGAAGGGGGACCAGAGCCCGGCGAGAAATACTTGCAGGAGGCTTTGGGGTTTTATTTTTAATTACGGGGTGGTTGTTTTATTTTCTCTAATTACCGGGTGGTTGGGGTTTTTTTCACCCCCCCCCAAACACCCCCCTCCCCCCGGAGCGCCTCTGGCTGCGGCGTGCAGCTGCGCATCCCTCCCTCCGCCTGGCCCAGCCTGGGAGCTGCGGTTGTTGTTTGACCTGGTTTGTTTTGGGTTGTTGATCAAGCATGTCTTGTGTTTTGTTGGTGGCGCCAGTCGGTCTGGAGCGGAGCGGTTCACACACCCCCTCTATTCATTCCTCTCCCACAGGTGTGCGGCGGCGCCGCGCCGCGCAGAGGCAACGCGGGGGGCGGGCGGCGGCGGGGGGGGCCCGGCCCTGCCCCGCCGCACCGGAGGAAGGAGCCATCCAACCCCCCGAGCAGTTCCCATGCTTCACCCCGGCAGATCCAAGCCTTTTCACCATTTTGCACGTCCGTAGCGGTCCCCCCCCCATCCCAGCTCCCCGTGTCCTTTCCCCCCTTCCCCTCCCCGGTTCCGTCTCTTCTCGTCGTTCCCGGCCAGCTGTGAGCGGCAGCGTGTCCCACGGTGGCAGCGGGAAAAGTTGCGACTCTGCCCCGGGATAGAGGACCGAGCCTAAACCAGACTGTAGAAACCTTGTAACTCTTAAGGGACCGAGCAGCCGAATCTTGAAGCTTTACTAATCTACCAGAGCATTTGTAGATATATTTGACATCTATTGTTTAAAATAGATGGATTTTATTGGGGCCCAGGGAACTTTCTTCTCCCTGCAGGAATGTTACATATTGTATAGACAAATGAGTGACATTTCATACTGTGTATATATAGAGATGTTCTATAAGTGTGAGAAAAGTATATGCTTTAATAGACTACTGTAATTATAAAATATTTTTAATTAAATATTTTTTGTAAATATTATAAAGGTGTGTATGTTTTTTTTTAATCTGTGGGAATATCTCTTTAGGAAACCACAGCTCAAGTATGGAGCTGCTGATATGGAAATACCTTGAATGTTTAGGACTTTTTTTGTCCCCAAATGTCCTTTAGACTCGAAAGTTACAGCTATAGTTAGTGGTCCTGCATGATTGCATGAGATGTCTAATTGCAAATAAACTTGTTTGGAGTCCATACAACGTGTTTTCCTCAATCTAAACTTAAAATGTTTGTAAGTGTATTATACATTTCAAGACTACACTTTTGTCATTTAGGCACAGGGGTTTTTAGTGCATTCTATAAAAGTAACAGTAAGATGTAGTGTTTTTTACTGAGAATAGAAAAACAAATTCTATCTAGTTTTTTTGCAGTACGGGGGCAATGCTTTAGATCTCTAATCAGCTTTTTTTTTAAATCTGCTGTTGAATTAGATCAAGAGATTTGTTTGGGAACTTCATTTAGCACCAAAAGGTTTTATTGCAAATATGTGTTCCTACAGCTTATTAATTGCTTAAAAACTGAAAACAGTTCTCTGCTTGCAACCAAAGGGCAAACCATTAACAAAAACAGTTGCTGTTTCCTTCGTCCAAAGAGTATTAATAGCGAACTGCAGAAAGGCACATGGACAAAGTCATTATGATCAGTAATGTAAATTCATCTTAAAATGAACTTAAGTAGACCAAAAATCGGATAACTGCGTCAAGATTATTTTTCTAGTACAAAATGACTTACATTTCACTGCAGCTATGTTACAGTTAAAATCCTGTTTAATCTCTGTGATGTGTAACTACTACATGTGAACATTAAACTAGATTTACCTGTCTTTAACTGTGATTCTTCAGCTTATTTATTGAATCCTCTGAATTTGCACATTCTCTTCATTATTTGTATGTAGCATTTGACGGGTGAATTATTTTTACAGCAAGCTCTTGTACAATCAAGTCCTGCTGGCTGTAAACTTGCGTCCAGGCTCAGTGAAAGATCCTCATCTTGTGTGATCAGTAGCCTGCGCACTAGTGAAATGGGATTTTCAGAGTGGGAGAATTAAGTAGGATTTAATTGGGTGCTTTGTAAATAGCTAGCCAACTGTGTGTGTAACATGGTCTGTTTGACTAAAAAAGAGGATTTGTTTCAGATTATACAAGTGTCAAAAGTACTATAACCCAAGGGAGGACTTCTATTAAGTTAAATATTTATAAGGAAATTAACTATGGGGGTCATTAGGTATTGACTACAGTGATAGTGTCAACAAGATGAACACTTTCTTTATCAAAATAATTGCATAAAGATCAAATCAAAAAGTGGCTAACACATCTGCAAACACAAGGCCTCCTGTCACTGCAAATGCTTTAAAGGCACAGGCATTTTACAGGCTGAGCCGGGACTTCAGGGATGGGGAGTGGGTCTTCCTACATTGTATTTCCCCAGCTCTTCTGTTGCAATTTTAGTAATTTATTAAGCAAAATACATGTTCTTGTAAAACTAAGACAAATCTCTCATTCTGAGTCTCCCAACTACAATGCTATCAATAGGGTTTTTACTGCACTTCGGGAATTTTTCCGTTGTGTTAAAAAAAGAGAAGAAACATTTTTTTCCAAAGGATTAGTTTAAATTTACATTCATTTTCTTTGTTTATCCTATTAATATTTGTAGTCTTCTGCTTACTTCATCTTGTACAGCTCAGATTATTTTGTATACACTTTTTCGGTAACATTGTTTCCCAGTACACTCATTTGTTTCTATCCACTGTTGCCAAATTATAGTATTCCATTACACAGGAAAGGAAGCAAGCAAAAGGTGCTGTCCTAAAACATAAAACTATCCTGTAGAGTTTCTAAATATCAAAGCTGACGTATCCTGGGAGAGCTGGTGAATTACTGAGCTGCTCTTCAAGGAAGAACGTACCAAACCCCGGATTGTTTCAGGTCAGGGCAATCTCCCGTTGAGTTTAGCGGCTTAAGAATTTGGGTTTGCTTTTTGAAAAACTTGCGGTGCAACAAGTTAGGACCTTTAGAAAATGAAGTCTTATTAAAGAGCTGTGGAAATTTTTCCTGTTATATGTAGTATTCTTCAGAAATGTGAAAGCCTGCATGTAACACTCAGAAAACTCTTACCAGATCACAATAGATGCTTTACTTACTCCTCATGCTATGTATATAACTCGAATATCTAATCGCTTGCTTCCTAATGCCTGGAATCAGTACAGTCCTAAATGCAGCCATAATTATTTTTTGTTTTTCAAAGATTCTAGAGTCTTTCATCATACTGTAATCCCATATCTTGTTTAAATCATGTTTTCCATATAGCAAAAGGCGTAAATGTTTGAACAAAGGCAAATTAAAAGGACTCTTTCTTCTAATGCCTTGAATTTTCTCTTAGTCACAAAAGCATTCCTTAAAAGGAGCTTTTTGATTGCGTGATGAGAGTTGTGGTGAGGCTGCCAGATTAGGAATTAGGATACCAAATTCTGTTCCCAGCTCTGCTACTGAGGCTCTTTTGTGACCTTGAGCAAGTCACCGGCTGTCCAACAAACTTCCAGTTTTCCACTTGTACCGGTGGCAACATGTACTTATCTTTATAGAAGCAAGGAGATGAAACAGGCAAAATGCATTCCTGCTTTATCACCTTTCTTATGTGGAGCGAGTTTTGGGTAAGAAAGGAAGCATGGGGAAAGCTGGGGTGATTACCAGAAAAGCCTTCCTAAGGAGGAGCTGGTTGGGAAATACAAGTAGAGGTTGCAAGGAACCTCTTTTCATGGGACGCTGAAATTGTAAAGGACTAGAAAACCGTGTCTAGGAGGAATAGATGAGGGAGCCAGGTATTTTCCGTCCCTAACTCGAATGCTGTCTGCAGAGCACAGCGATGGACACCGCTAATGCTGCACGTCCGTTTTGGTGAGCTGCGGCGTGGGGGTCCCAATCCTTGCAGGTGCTGAGGCTCCCCTCTGAAGTTTCCAAGAACAGGAAAGGTTCATTCCACGTAAAAGCCAAATGCCAGCTCCTGGGGCATTTTTCCTGCTGTTTCACATGGGAATGGTATTTATTTTCACTTTCCGTAGTGTTCCTTTTAAACAGTTGCATTTTCAGCCACAAGCGAAGTGGTCATAAGGAATGCCATAGCTGTCCTGCTGGTTGTTCTGAGAGTTAATGAATAAACCATGTATAGGATAAACAGGTTTATGCAAATGCAGAGCAGCACTTTACTATTATTTGTATTTTCAAGGCTTTTGTAGCCGTAGAAGTCACATTTCTGTAAAACCTTTGCAGTTGGAAAGAAGAAATCACGGCACAAGTAATTCAAGTAATTGTTTTAGATGCAACACAATTTACTGGTTTCTCCAATAGTAAGGTTTGCAATACTGAATAGCGTGCTTCCAAAACAGTATTGAAAACGTTCTGCTCTCCAGTCCCAGAACATGTGATCTGAAAACACTGGCTAAATATATTCCCCCATACAACTGCTTGCTTTTTTGCATTAGAAAATCCACCCTTTACTCCCATTCCTCGGTAAGAGAAAAATTGCGTGCTCTGCCTACCAGTAGAGCCTGCTTTCCCAAATGTCCGAAGCAGGCGTGCATGCAACAGCCCTTGGAGCACATCAGAGCTGATCTGGGGACTGGGTGCCCTGGGGCTGTACAATACTTGGGAGCTTGGCTGCAGGCAGTTGCCAGCCAGATGCCAGCAGCCCGTGGGCCAGAGGCAGTCTCTGAGCCACCACGTCCTGGTCATGCCTTCTTGAAAAATACCTTTTTCCCCTTCACAGCCTGAAAAAAAAAAGAATTCTCAGGGACCAGGCTATGGTGTAAACTGCAGTGTGATCACAGCAACATGGACATGTGGGGGAATTTTCTAAGTTGGCATCCCTCCTCCTTAGCCAAACATCTGCCGGAGAAGAGCCGTGTCACCTGCGGAGCACTGGGGAAGGAGCAGTGCAAACCTTTCAGAGTGCTGTGCCCAGGCACAAGCACGCAGCTGAAGCCATCAGCCAGATGCTGGGGAGCAATGGACCTGGCTGCTGGGCACAGTAAATACTGCAAGGCAATGTTTCCCCCTGCTTTGTTCCTCTTGAAGGTATGAGGGGGCACACAAGACTATTTTCAATCCATGCTTGGCCGTGCAGAGGCAGTTGAGGACCTGTAGGCATAGCCGAAAAAGCGCATCTCCACACACGAAGGTGCAACTGATGCCAGTGGGTTGCAGGTCCCTGCCTGTCCCCCGTGTCACTCAGAGGGGCACAGGCTGGGAAAGCAGAGCACTCTTCTGGCAGCTTAATTCAAAATAGAGGACACGGCAGTGGCTGGAATGAATTAGTCCCTGTTTGTAATTTCTTGGCCTGTAGGGAGAAGAGCTGGCACCCCGGACTTTGGCACACAGAGACAGGAGCATTCCCTCGCCACATGAAGTGCAACAGCAGCACTGCGCAGGATGCAGGGCAGGGCAGCACAGGCTTTTCTTCCTTTGATGGGCATGGAACACTTTGACATGGTACAAGGGCTGGTTTTTATTTTCTTCTCTTTTTTTTTCCCTTTTCTCTTTTAACCTTCTTTTAGCCTCAGGTTTGCTTCCTTTTGGTTTTTTTTTTCCCAAAGATCATGTGTTTATCAACTGAGAGGATACACTAACTTCTGGTAAAAGAAGCACTTTGACAATTTTCACAACATGTATAATTTGCTTAAGGACCATAATGGCTTCTTCTGAGTCATGTGTCATGTAAATAAATATTCCAATAATTTTTAACATGCATATTATGTACTCCATAGATCAATGGCTCCTTTGAAGCTCTTACCGTTTATCCTGGAAGTTCCTATTCAGACATTTTTAAATATGCCTTATTTATTCAACAGGCTATCTTTTCATTCAGAGATGCTGGTGTCTATATTTGTAGCAGTCTAGCATCTATATCTTGTTTAGAATATTTAAAAACCAATATTGCTTAGTCTTTTCAGAAGGTTGGAAAGATTCCCATAAAAATGTGATAACAGGAAAGAATACTTCAAGTGAATAAGACTGGAACATACATCCATTTAGGATCAGTTTTTTAAGACTTTGTGTTCTGTTCCCTTTTACCTTCTCCAGCAGCCTTGGAAACACTCAGGGCCAGAAGCAGGTGATGTGTGGGCTGCAGTGCAGGTATTGAATCCCTGAAAGAGTTTGGGAAGGTGGCAGTGCCTGGATTCAGAGGGGCAGGTTGACACAGTGCTACAGGCAAATATTTCCTCTTGACTTCTGATGTGTCTGTTCAGAGACTGGGGGGTCCATCCCAGCAGGAGCATCACAGCACTGGGGCAGCAATCATGCAAAAGGACATTGCCTTCTCCAGCTTTAACGAGGAAGCAGTTTCTTGGTTTCTGTGCAGGACAGGGTCACCAGGTAAGTAGGGAGCACTCCCTTGTGAGCTACCTCAGGGCTTCAAGTGCCACCGGGGTTTTATAGGGGTTTGTGGTGTTTTTGGGGGTTCCATGCCAGGCAGCTGCCAAGGCCAGGGGCAGGTGTGAAGGTGCAGCGCATATGGAAGCAAAAGCACGGACACAGATGACTTTATGCCTTTGCAGCTATTAGCCAGGGCAAATCCTTTCCTGTTCTCAGAGGGTGGGGGAGCAGGCAGAAGTTCTATCCCCACCTCAATAGAAAGCTGCAAGGGGAAGCCAGTGAGCTGCCAGGTCCTTGCAGGAGTAGCCCATGAGATAAGTGGGTCTCTGACCTCCATGCAGGCTAATGAAGGAGGAAAACCAGGGCTGAGAAAGATAAAGTTCTTATTTAAATGCAGACATCTGCAACAATAGAGATGGAAACATTAAAAATTGCTATCAAATTCATTTGCTTGTAGTACAAAGGCTTTTGTCTCCCCTTGTTTAAACAGTCCCACTCCTGTGTTTAGTTTACTTGTGTTAATATCCCCCAGAGGCTTCATCATTTGCTATTGATGAGCATACACAAAAAAAAAAGAAAGAAAGACAGAAAAAAAAAAGGTGGTGCTGTCCAAGCAATTAATTCTCTTTCCAAGTGCTTAAAATTCAGCATGTCCCTTCAGTTCCAAAGGTGCTAGATCTTCAAAACCAGCAAGCTGCTCACAGTCAGCTGGGAAACCCCAAGTTATTTTGGAGCACATAAAAACATTCAGTGCTGATAAATACTCACACTGTGTTTTGCATCTTCATAATTTGGGATTCCATTTACTTGACATACGCAATAAATAAAGCAATAAATAAAATATGCCTCCTGCCTCAAGGACATTTCTCTGTGTAAGTTGCAGCCCAGTATACAATCTACTTCTGAACCAGCTGGTGCTACACATCTACCACACTTCCTATTCTAATTCAGGAACACCTTCATAAGAAGGTGACTATGAACAATGCTCTTTAAACCATGATGGAAGCAGATATGGATAAGGATTCTAATAAGAATATAAAGCAGTAAAAAGAGAGCACTGCTTTAGCTAGAAAATGGGAAAAAAATTTCATTAGCCCTTTTTGGTGAAAAATGTTTTTACCTGAAGTGTTGGAAAATCCAGTGACTCAGCTCTTGGATCAAATGCCCACTGAAGTCTTTCCATCACCTTCAGCAGATGTCAAATGGCAAATTCACATGAATGAATGGGTACATTTAGGTCTCTGTAGTGCACTGCTTTGCATGGACAAAATCCCATTATGCCTCCTCCAGGCCTCAATTAGGAGGTAGATTTTGCCTTTTTTTGCCAATTTACCCTAGACATACACTGTTGTCACTGGTGTAAGAAGTTGGACGTAGACTTCAACCAAGCAGAACAGCACCAGGACCCAGAGCTTTTAACTTTCCCTTATTCTAAAAGAGTTCCCTTATTCTATGCAAAGAGTTACATGTGACTCAATAGCAGCAGCAGATCCATCAGGGCTTAACAGTGAAGGAAATTAATTGTGAGGCCCAGCCTGTCCCTGGCTTGGCCTTGGACTCAGTCTCCTGTTAATCACAGAATTATAGAATGGTTTGAGTTGGAAGGGACCTTAAAGATCCTCTAGTTCCAACCCCTCTGCCACAGGCAGGGACACTAGACCAGGTTGCTCAAAGCCCCATCTGACCTGGCTTTGAAATACCTTGAGAGTTATAAAATTCTCTTTCCCATTGCCAGATGGGTTTTGAGTTGAGTTTTGCCATGAGTTTGCCCATGAGTTAGTTTAGTGGACAGGGCAGGGTTGGATGCTCACTGCCATCAAATGCTGGAGAAGCTCGCATCGTATTTGGCTTGTATGTTAAATATAAACAGAGCTATCTGTCAGTGTTTGCTTGTATGCATTGAAATATTATAACAAATGCTTGTGTCTGTGTTGCAGGGCAAGGTCTTCTTTATTTTGCTAGGGCAATAGCCATATTGAAACAAACTGTATTTTGTTTTCTTTCAGACAGGTGTGATGGCACACCTGCGGAGCTCAGGCTTGAATAGCAACTTGTAACCTTTTGTGGGTAAGGTGGGGGGCAAATCCTGCTTAACAAGGATGTCAAACTGATCTTTGTTCCCTTCTCCCAACCAAGTATCTGTGGCAACAAACTGGAGACAGGTAAACAATCGGCTTCTGCTACCACAAGCTTTCCACTTACAGTTCACCAGGAGCTCTTATTATATGAAAGGAAAGGGTGGATGTGGTGTCAACACAAGGTAATAGTAATATTATTTGAACAGGTGTGTGGGGTGTTGCTAAAGTGAGAGAACAGGCGAGCTGTAGGGAGCAGTTAGTACAGGGCTGTGCATGTAATAACCAGAGCTCACCCGCGTGTATTATCATAACAATCATGTGTGGTGATGGGTTTCACAATAAGCTGGTCTGATTTACCCGGTGCATTAAACTAGTTTTGTTGTTTCTCACTTCCTAACTCCCTGCTGGAAGAGAGCCTGAAAAAATATGCACGCTAAAAATTTGGTGGGCAGACCCACCGTGCATGCAGCTACAGATAGATAACCCACCAGGCCACAATTATCCCCCAGACTCTGCTCCTCCACAGACAACTTTGCTGCTGATTTACGTCAGTGGAAGAGAGAAAGCAGATTAAGCGTCTCAGGACTGCATTACAAAAGGATGGCAGGTTTGCGGCAAGTGTTAAGGCACCGTGGAATTGGGAGAGTCGAATACCTCAGCAGTTTTGTCTATACATCTATTCTCTGTAATGCAGTTAATTTTAATAATGTGTTTCCAGTCTGTGATGTGTGTTAAATTGATATGTATCTGTGATTCGAATGTATATTCATCTCTGTGTGTATAGAGTTAGATGAATATCCTTTCAGCAAGAAAACTGTGTGCCACAATAGAGAACGGAAACAGTAAAAGTAATGTTTTAGATTCTGCTTTTAAGGAGACGACTGGAATCACATTAGAAAGGATTAATGCGGTAGGTACATACCTTGCTGAAATTTGCATGCTTCCATTGTGGGCAAGTGGGAAACAAAGGGAAAAATCATACCCTGGTATGCTCTCCAAGTAGAGCTATATGCTATGATTCACTGAAGACAGACATGGAGGTTACAAAACAGAAATTAAGAGATGATATAAATTACATGAGGGTGTTCTAGATGATTAGACAACTCGTTGGTCCATTTACAGTGCTGCTCATAGCTTTATATCAAATCTGATGAAAGAGGGGCACATTTTAAGCAAGGAAAATTTTCACTCTCTCCTCTCCTTAAACCATACTTTGTTTAGAGATATCTTAATGCGTATCCTGAGCATTTTAATAAGAAACTATTGCATGCCACTGGTTTGTGCAAACAGTAGTTGTATTATTACAGGGGGTGAATTAATCTTCCAGGCGTCCATTTGTGTTACTCAGATCAGGCAGGGTTTATTTGCAAAGGGCTGACCCTGCTTCCTGGCAGGTTTGCCGGGAGGTGCCGTGCCAGGTTCCCTCCAGTGGATGCAAGAGGCTTCAGCTGGCACATCCCAGGGACCATGGGGACAGTCACATGGCAGGGGCTGCCTGCTGTCGGAGGGAATGCAGGGCCAGTGGCTGTGAGGGCAGCGGCACCAAGTCCTGGGTTCCACAGGCTCCTTCAGGGATTCTTTAGTGGGTACTGAAGGCTGGTAGGAAACAAGTATTCTCAAGCTTGGCTCTGCATTCTTCTGGTAATGCAGATTTAGCCCAAGGTCACACAAGAAACCTTTATTTCAAGCAGCTTGCTCCGTCTTAAGGAGAATTGCTACAGCATTTCCCTTTGTACACATTTCATTAAGTAAATGCTTAATAGCAGGGTGGCTGTCATCTTAGGGCAAATATTTTAGAAATCCCTTGTTAGTCACATCAGGTGTGCTTCTTCAATATTGCAACATCTGTTATTTGTTAGATGCAAACAGAGAATGAAAATGTGTATTTGCCTTGTCCCGGACTCTTCAAGTAATTCAGGCAACCTGACTGAACGTGCTGGAGACAGTGCTGTGACAGTACAGTTATTTCAGGAGGGTAAAATTGCACCAAAAGTTGAGTATGGGGTAAACTAAAAAGTGTTGTATTACGCTTGGGTGCCCTCTAGTTCTTTTACAATCCAGTGTGTACTTTAAATACAGCTTGATCCTTGGAATTTCCTTGTAGAAGTCAATGCTGTGCTGCTGTTCCAGCAGAGCAAACAGTGTATGGACTCTTCACAAACAGTGGGTAAGTCACAGTCAGCTGAAAGGAGCATACTCTTGATCACAAGGGTCCCGGGTTTCTGGATTAAAAAAAGCATTTTGATCTTTCTTTGCAGGCATGACTATTTCACACTAGAAGACACATATTTCGAGGTTACATCACAAAAGTCTGATTCTTTGCTTTGGATTAGTTTTGCCGGTTTTTAAGCAAGTACTGAAGTAATCAAAAATAACAGCCTGGTAGCATTCTAGGCGTGGTTTGAAGAATTTAATTGAATAGGGACTTTAATAAGAGGGCAGTGGATCCTTAATTACCTCAGGCACAGTTTAACACTCCGTTCATATATGGTATTTATCTGGGGTGCATCGGTCTGTTATTAGCTGGATATTGCAGTGCAAAAGTTGGTGGCAAAGTCATTGTGGTGTGCTGCAGAAACAGCATTACAGCTGCACAACAGCCTATGCAAGAATTCCTGGAACATGGATGGGATATATTCATTAACAATGTCAATCAATTAAGAGCTTGTTTGGATTTTGGTTTGGTTATACATTACATATATATATGTATATATATATATATATGAACTCCTAAGAACATTTCATGTTTTCCATTAAATTTAATTTTTCAGAATGTTCGTATTTTTTGTGACTGACAATTTTCACTTGCTGACATTCTTTTACACACTTGGGAGTCGTCCCCTTCCCTTGGATCAGCCTAAGGAAAATGCTGCCCTCTCTTGAATTTGAGGACGCAGTGCACCTCCTGGCAGAGGCTGCCCTGGGAGCGGGAGGCAGCGCATTCCTGAAAGATGGTATGACTTCTGCAGGGCTGATGAGTGTCGAGAAAGGCAGCACGGTATTTTAGACTAGTAAACAGGGTTAACAGAGTTGTTCCGAAGAATGCAAATTCTCTAAAATATAAATTCTCTTTCTTCTGAAAAAAAATTGAAAACAAAAATGCCTTATTCCATTATGGAAATACCTTTGCTAGGAAAATGTCATTGTCTCCCATGCCTGCGTAGAGAGGAGGCCAAGTCCTGAAAATCTTTGGGCTACTTTAAGTGAGCCTTCACTCAAATTTAAACTATTTCTTTGACTGTTTGAGTTGTGAGCTTTGCTGAATGCCCATCTAGATCCTGCAGTCAAAGGAAAACTTTTTTTCTGATGGGCCTTCTCTGAAGGAAGGAGGATGTGACTGACTGCCACTGGTCCTCCGCACCAGAAAAGAAACACTTGGGGTCACTCTAGTGTATGACAATCCCCAAAGCTTTCCCCCTGGTATGGGACCACTGATGTGCTGCTTGTAGAAACCAACATGTCACTGCCTTGAACAGCTTAGTCAGGAAATGTGTCTCCAGCTGGAGGGAGGAGGATGTTTCTCCAGCTGTTTCT
This sequence comes from Gymnorhina tibicen, assembly GCA_013399875.1. NCBI lineage: Eukaryota > Metazoa > Chordata > Aves > Passeriformes > Artamidae > Gymnorhina > Gymnorhina tibicen. The sequence continues at coordinate 1,304,617 of VXAZ01001047.1, read as the reverse complement.
CCTCTTCTCTGACAAGCATGGATAGGGCATGCTTTTCATGCATCTTCCTTTAAGGATGGAATGTAAAGGAGACCTTGTGGGAAAAGCTGTTGTGGAGTAGCTTCTGCCTCCATTTCTTCAATAGGGTCATTAAAACAAACAAAAAAAAGCTCTCCTCTTCTCCCATAGACACCCCTGGTAGTAGAAAGGGATGTAGTTTTCTGCTGGAGGCAAGGGTTGAAAAGGACCATTATGTAATGTGTAGGAGGGACTGCCTAGAAAGTAGTCCTACAGGAAGCTAGCATCCCTAGGAGGGAGGACATGCAGGCTTTAGTCTGTATTAGCCCAGAAGATGCCAGTGCACACGTGAGAACCAAGTTTCCAGGATGTCAGATACTGCACGAGAGGAAGGTGAAGCAGGGTGTGCATTGTGGAAGAAAAGGAGAAAAACAAACACGCACATCTAAACCCATGGTCTTTTTCTTTACTGCTATTATTTAAAAGGTTTATCTGAACATACCGCTCCCCACACAGCCCTCTTACAGTTCTCAGAAGCTAAAAGACAGGTAGGCAGAGAGGAGCAACATGCAGGGAAAATGACTGGCTAACAATAGCTGTGAATATTGTTAGTTATGTGATTTGTGCAAAAGGATATATTTCTTAATATTTATCTCATTTTTCTTCACCTACAGTTTGTTTGTTTTTTTTTCACAAATGTGAGGGTGATTAATCCCAAATGCAATCTGAAAAAGGATAAACAGAAGGAGACTGGTCATGTATATGTCACTTGCACTGTATACTACCTCATCTATATTAAATACGAGACAAAGTAATAAAAATAAACAATACAGTATTGTGTCAGTTGCAACTCAGGCAGTAACAAAATATTGCCACATTTTTTCCTACAAAGCTGGCTGTGTGGTGGCTGGAAAGAACCCTAAAGCATATAAAGCTCTTATCTTCATACATTTCCCTAAAGAATAATAGATCAGTCGGTGCTCTGATGCTGTTTTAATAATGTACAATTTACAATTCATTTGGTTACCAAGCACTCACAGTATAATTAATTTCACAGACCCGTTCTACACATTGGCATGGTTTATGACAGTACAGAGGGGAGATGGGGAAACTGTGTTCCCCCTGCTGTCACAGGAGAGTGCCTGGATGATGTGTCACCTGGCTCGTCTCATGGCAGTCCTGCCACTGTAGGGGTGACAGGGCTTGATTTCCCCTTTCCTTCTGCCCCAGCTCCCACTTGCCTTTCCTATCTCTGTACATGACCACCTCCATGGAAGATGTTACCCTGGGGATGAGCCTGGCTCATCCTGCAGCTCCCCAGCAGCATTGAGCTGGATCTGCCCCATCCCTTTGAGTTGCAGCAGGCCCTGAGATCTGCTGCCAGTGCTGGAGCAAAAGCTAAGGTGAGCCAAGGGGAAGATTCAAGGGCAAAAGGCAGGTGACAAGTCTTCAGTGCCTCTCAGCAGTGCCTCCCTTCACCCTTGCAGCTGGGGACAGGAGAGTCTGGCAGGAATACAGGTACTGCTTCAGTCAGGAGTGACTGCCCATCCCAACTATCAGGGCCTGATCCAAAGCCTAGTATCATTTAACAGAATGAAGACATGAAAAACGGAGGGAAAGGCTCCAGAAGTGGGCAGAATACATATTGTTGGGGGGTTTATTTCCACAGTCCTGTTATTTTTCCCTTTATGGGGAATCTGTACAGTTGCCTGAGAGACTTAAATAATGGACTCTCTCTGCAATGAATGGAGCTGCTGTTCTGTGATGTCTTGCACATCAAAGCAATTTTTTTGAATCTGCATTTACCTCTTTGATAAAGACAACACTGGGAGGAATTCAGCAACTACAGAGAACCTGCGGGTCTGCACATCCACCCGGAGCTTGCTTTGACAGCGGTGTATGAATTGCTATTGAAGTGATGGTTTTGTTTCCATTATCAAATAAACAGGAGTTTCCTTTTCTGAATTTCCCAAACATTATTTTCCTTTTTGAAGTTCTTGATTCCTATACATGCACAGAGTATGTATACACATACATGGATACTCATGTATATGTATACATATACATATATAGACACACACACACACATACATATATATAGTTCTGTTATATATATATGCCTGAGGGTAGAGGTCACAGTTTGTGAAGGCTGAGCGCACAATCCTGGATATAAACACACAAGTACTCACACTGAAGTGCAGCTTAAAGCTAGGCTTACTAACTTTCTACATCTACAGTTGCAGTTTGTCTCTTTTTCTTAGATGTTCAAAAGCTGGTTTCTTCCAGGGACTGAAGAACATTGTAAGCCAGAGCCCTAAACGTTTGATTAACCCCTGGGGGTCCTGTGTGATTTTCACAAGACATTAACTGTAAGAGGTACCTCTTCTCTTGCGCTGTGTCTGCAGCTGGCTATACAATCCTAATGATTTGGGTTCCTAATCTCTTACTTGAACAAAAATACAGTGAGGCAGAGACCATGAAATACTGCTTTCACATCTTTTTTCCATATAGGATTTGGCAGCCAATTTGCCAACATATTGATGACCTGCTGCTCTTATTTTTTTACATCCACTGAAATTTGGCTCTTCTGTGAATCAGGGCATATCTATAAACTAAGTGAAACCAAAAAATATTATTAAGGACATCAAGTACATATGTATAAAACACCAACAGATATTATTATTATTATCATCAATTATTCTCATTCACAATATAATCACAATTTAAGGCTTGTGTGGTTCATGTATCACAAGGTTCACTTCAAAACAGGGCTCAAAATCTCTCCCCTGCAGTCAGGTTTACAGAGGGTTTAAAGCAATGCTCGTGTGGCATGAGAGGGCTGATGGAGTCCTGTCCTCCCACGGGAGTGTCGGTCTCTTTTCTGCCTGAGAGAAAGCACCCAGGAAAACCTGATGCACTCCTAAGATGTGGGAAGTAGCAAACCTGAAAAACTTTGCTTTTAACCTTTGAATATCAAAGACTTAAAGTCTAGCCTTCAATCCAGGTGAATTTTTTTCAGTCCTATGGTTTCAGAATAGATGAATGCCTGTGTAATTATTTATTATCATTTCTCTCCCATACAATACTCCTCTTTTCTTCAGTTCAAAAACATTTTGTTTTGACTTAATGTTGCTCAAGAAATGAACACAATTGTGTTCATAAAATTCCTGCAAGCACCAACCCGGTTGCAAGGCAAAACTCTCTACTTTGAATTTCCAGGTCTGTATCTATCAAAGAGAAAAAAACCAGAAAAGCATAGCACTGCTAGGAAGTACTATTTGCTTTATTTCAGCATTTATTCAGTACTAAAATCAAAGAAAAATTTCTCAGACATGAAAGTAAAATTGACAATGTTTAAATCCACAATGTCTTAACAGCATTTCAGAAGTTGAAGTATTTATGAGAAATACACAGAAAAACATTTTAAAGTTAGATCACCTATTTCCTTTGAAAAAAAAAATAGTCTGGCAATCAAATCTAAACAATGGCTAAACCAATTCTCTTTCTTTTATGACAACCTGGGGAAGAAGGAGCCTTTTCTTGTTTCTTAGTCCATATTAAATATGAATTGGAACCAAGACGGCCTTTGCAGTGGAAAGGAAGCCAGGGGGCCAGGCTGGTGTCTGCATCATTGGTGTCATAGTTAGTTCTGTTATACACCTTCCCTCCAGTTCCCTCTTTCTGAACCCACAGGGACCACTGACAGTAGAAGGTTAGATGCACTTTGATGAGGAGGACAGCTGGCACAAGATGGCCCCCATCCATTCTCCTAATCCCCCTTCTCTCTCAAAATGCCTATTGGGAATGGTCCCTGGCAAGTGTTAGCTGTGAGCTGTGTCCAGGGATGGCTGGGGAGAGTCATACTTGACCCAAGTCAACACCGCGCCAAGAACTGCTGTAACAATTTAACAATCCGGAAAATTGAGCTCCAGCACCTGGGGACGTTCCCTGGCACTGTTTCCTTGACTATCTGCACGTGGCCAAACAGAGCAAACCGATTGGTGAAACACCAGTATGATGGTGCAGGGCTGAAATGCATGACAGCAGCATTCCACATGCCGGCCCAAACATTATGCTGAAGTTCTGCAAATCAGCTAATAAACATAGCTATTGCTTTTAAAAAAGAGCCTAAAATTTGCCAAAAAGGGAGTCAAATACGCAAGCTGAAGGCAAGTCAAGATAACACTTAAGTGGCTTATTCATGAAAAGCTACCACTTGACTTTCCACGACAAACTTGCCAACGTAAAGCTTCATGGAAGGAATGCAAAACAGCCAGGCGAAGCTCAAAGAAGAAAAATATTTTCAGTCAAGGACAAAATAATCATATCATCTCGAGCTGTGACACGCCAGCTTACTTAGCTTTGATTTTACCAGCATAACTACCTGGCGCTTTGTGTGATCAAGGTGCCCACAGCTGTAATCTAATGTGATCTGGAGCTTATTCACTGATCACAGCTGTGTAATTTCAGGTAACATGCTTCCCTTGTTTAGTTTTGTTTAACGTTGTTAAATATATAGTCAGACCATCTGCACAGTATTTTTTTAAATTGGAAATTACAACCATAACTTCCTTTTTATATATCAATAAACTAAATAGCAAAATTTCAAAGGGATCCTTCTCTACCAAACAGTGAAGCAGAATGTTTGTCCCACGCCACACCATTGCCTAATTGCACACTAATTGGACAAACGTGATTAAATATTTCAAGATCTTTACTAATTGCCTCTATTTTAGCTTTAAAATTTGCTTGCCACCAACAAATTTAATGACACTGGTGTCTAGTCATCAGCAAAAAGCCCAAGAGTTGCTCTTTAAAATGTACCTAGTCAGAATATTTACTGATTGTGCATTGTTGTTTCCAATGTAGCTTAATTAGAAATCCAATCAGTTCTCCAAGTCTAATTATACTTGATTTGTAGATTCAGACTATGATACATAATGAAGCTAAGCAGCTAACAGTAAACGTGCTTGAAATGTAACAATAAGAGAAATATTTTTAATGCATGCCTTGTTATCATTTTAGAAACTCCGAGTAATATATGAGATCAAACACAAAGGGAAATACAGAGATTTATGACTCAATAGATTTTAAAAAAGCCCATGTTTTATCCTGAAGCAATATAACTGGTGTATGTTTAGTGTTTAAAAATATTTCCTTTGTTTGTTTACTTATTTGTTTGAACAAGATAGCAACATATATTTTGTGGGTACGTTGATGCCTGTACTTGGTTGCATTTATCTTGCATGCCGTTATTTTTGCCCTGTATTTTAAATGGCATTATGCATCGGAAGCTGGGAGGTGGGTTAGAGATGGTTACTAAGGCAGCAGTTCCCTTTAGCTGAGTCCCTACATCTTCAATGCACCCTTAATTTACTCTTCTCTCTGAGAAATATCCTTTAGGGGCCAAGGGCCAGATGTTTCTTTTTATTCCATGCTGTGCAGGAAACACATCTGCTCTGCTATTATTTTTTACCTCAGTCCCACAGTCTGAACATTGCAGCTGCAGCCTTACACCCGTGTTGTAGGACCAAACTAATAGCATGTCACTTTTGGTATTGCCCACAATGTCCTTTTATTAGTATTTTTGTGTAGTGGCAAACATTTTGATCATGCTTAAGTAACGAGCAGCCCGTTTTCTGAAGAACAGGAAAACTTGGAGGAAGAAGAAGAGGAGGAAGGAAGTCCATCAGCAAGTCACACCAAGACCCCTGGTTGCTATCTTGTGTTTCCAAGAGAGGAACCCACAAGCAGCCACGCTTTTCTGTTTAGAAAACTATAGAGTTACCCACGGAGTTTTCAGAAATCAGCCTATTTCATTGTTACCTCCCTAGCTTGGAGGAATTTGAGATCATCTTCTTTGGATGTTTTGGGAATCACTTGTTGCTCCTAAAGGGTTTACTGAAGGATACCATTTTTTTGTTAGAAATTTTTAGGGGTGTACAGATTAGAAACAGTTAAAAACAACCTGCGTTATCTCCTATGGAAAAAAACACCTTTAAACCTGTGACAGAAAGCATTATGATCCCAGAATCCAGATGAGGAGAGGAGAAGCAAGGTAGGTAGCAACTACCTTCGAGCAGCATTGGAAGCAAGGCTGCAATAGAAGGAACTTGAGGCTCACTGACCCTGTCCTTTTTAGAGGGGACTCCCAGGGGCTGTGTATAGCTTTTAATTTTGTCTCCTTATCTTTTTTATTCTAAATCTCTTCTTTAATCAAAACCCAGTCTTTTCCTGTAAAGGAAAAGCATAACCAACTGGCAAGTCTTTGTGTGGGGCCTACAGGAGACAAATGTTGAAAGCTCACCCCACTAATTGCTGCGGTTCTGAAAGAAGCTAATAAATAAAGCAGTTCATGAATAAAAGCTGTTTTCCAAGTTGTAGTAACACCACTAAGAATATGAAGGATGGGAAAAGGGAGGACGAAAAGGCAACAGGGGCAAAAATAAGGAAGTAAACAACAAGGTTAATGTTAACTTCTGCTCAGTAAGAAATGTAGTGCATAAAGTAAGCAGGCACATTAGAGGAAAAGTGAAGAAAATAGTCCCTGGTGAAGTGGTATGGCTTAGCTATGGGCAAGGCAATCTTGTTGCCATGCAGTATCATGGTTTTAAAAGTTCAGGATGCCACCCCAATGGGGTAGGACACCATGGGGCAGACCCCAGCTTGCTGGGAGCTCAGTCAGCTCAAGAGCCCCGATCTGGCTGGAAGAACAGCCCAGTTTCCCTCAGAGACGACCCAGATCTGGTCCCAGTGGCTGAACTGCCTGGCCACGCTACACTGATGGTCTGCCACTGGTTTTTGGGGTCTCTGTTGGGAAATACATTGAATGGCTTTGCTTGGTGGCAGTGTGACCTGTTGGATGCAGCACAAAATGAGTTGGCAGGTGGTGTCGACTTTCACTCTGGCTTCCTTCCCGACCTCCCTGGCACCAGGGCACGGCCTCAGCACTTTCTGTCTGAAAGCCAATACTCACCAGCTTCCCAGAGCACTTGAGCTCTGTAGATGAGGAGCACTGAACAGCAGCTGACTATTATTTTCAGGCTTCCAGCACGGTATTTTGTACCATATACAATGAGATAAATTCCAATTTATTTTTTCCTAAGTAACCATTACAAGTGTTCTTTAAAGAACAAAAACTGTGAAATGGAGATGTTATTAAAAACTTGACCCTGCTTTAACAACAATGTTTGAAATATTTTTCTATGTTGTTCTATTTAATTTATTGAGTCCAAGGGTTGGGTTCTCCCTCCCCTCTCTTCTCTGCCCTTAAAATCAACATCAGCAAGGACAAAATTTTTAAAAACCAGCAGAATAAAATATTTCAGTCACATCCTCCATACTAACCAGTGTTCAATATTTTATCTTTCTTTACTTTTTTTTTTCATCCATGTGCAATCAGCCTTGAAAATTTCCTTTGCCTTCAATTCTTTTACCTTTGATGGTATTCAGATTGCAGGCTATGCCTTGGCCCCTCATGCCACACAGTCTTCTATTTATATTATTAAAATGCAGCACTTGCTTTTTCATTTTGCTCTGTTTACAGGGTATTGCTTTTATTGATTAATGTCTCAGACTCAAGTAAAATGCTAATCACGCAGGGGAAAAATTGTAAAAAACTCAATATGCTGATCTGTGGTGCTTGGCGTTAGAAGTAGCTCACTAACTTAGCTCTGAATTAAGCTTCAAATTGGAAGCAATTCCACCTCACTAATGCAGTGCCTGAAAACCTGGACCTCTTGAGCGGAGGGTACAATATGTTCCTATTCTACGCTTGCATCATGAGGCACACGAGACCCAGAGAAAAAAAAGTCTAGAAAAATTGCATATTTAGCTTTATTTGCCTAGATCTATAATTTTCAAACTCATTTATATTTATCTATTTTCTGTCAAAATGGTGGCTGCCACATACTCCCTCCTTAGGACAAGTCTAACATGACAGTGTGTGTTCTGGCAGCCGTGACAGTAAATTGCAAGTGGGCTTGGAAAATAAAGTTAAACCTAGAGATACAGCAAATCACTCTCTGCTCATGCAACACCAGCAGGTGACCAAACTCTGCCATGTTGCTTGTGCAATGCCGGCTGCTGAGCAGAGAAGGAGTACAACAGGGTCTGGATATCTCAGCATCCAAGAGCAAGACTGCATTTTGTTGCATTGAAGAGGAGGCAAGGTGTCCTTCACTGGCCCCAGGAGAGCAGACTTTTAACTACCATTTCTGTGAGGAGCTCTTCCACATCCTGAAATTCCACCTGTAATACTGCATCCAGCACTGGGGTCCCCAACCAAAGAAAAACAGACCTGCTGGAACAAGTCCAAGGAGGGCCACTAGCATGATCTGAGGACTGGAGAACCTCCTCCATAAAGACAGGCTGACAGAGTTGTGGCTGTTCAGCCTGGAAAAGAGAAAGTTTTAGGGAGACCTTATAGAAGTCTGCCAGTACCTAAAGGGGCATATGGGAAGGCTGGGGAGGGACTTTTCTCAAGAACATATAATGACAGGACAAGGGGGAATGGCTTTAAGATGAAAGAGAGTAGAATATTAGGAAGAAATTCTAATTCTAATTCTGTGCGGGAAGTGAGACACTGAAATGTGTTGCCCACAGAAGCAGTGGGTCAGTCCCACACCAGGCCCAACAGGGTTCTGAGCAACTTGGTCTAGTGGAAGGTGTCCCTCTTCATGGCCCAGGGATTGAGACTAGATGATCTTCCAAGCCTAAACATTCTGTGATTCTGTGATACCCTTCACCCCTTTCTAAGCAACAACACCAGCAGCAATACTACCTTGGGCAGCCAAGCAAATCCCAGGAAAAGAGAGAATAAATGTGACCAAAAGTGCCCCTTGCCCAGCACCACAGGGAAGCGGCAAGGGCCACAGCCTCCGCCTCACAGAGATGTGTTTTTGTACTCACCTGTATTTTCCTCACATGCAGCCCACAAGAAGCTGATAAGACTGTCTTTGTGCAAAGAGCTGATGTGTCAGTCTCTGCTGGTTCAGGACCCGTGTGATTGAAGCCCCAATTACAGTAAGCTCTCAAATGTATTTTAAATCCTGTATTCACCTCAGCATGTGCTTACACCAGGTGTTAAACTGGGAACAAATGCTCAAATTATATTCACTTCAGCAGGATATAAGCAAGAGCTTCAACTCAAATGTGGGTGTACATCCTAACTTAAACAGTGATGCCTTCCTGAAACAGGATGTAAACACTGACCCACATTAACAGTATAAAACATTTAATCATCAGAAATCCTTCTTGGTGGTGCAGTGTGATTGCAAGCAGTTTTTCTCTGCTTGAAGTCTTTGTCTGCAATCTACATGTCCTGTAGAAACAAAGCTAAGTTGACTTTAGAAAGTGTTCAGAGACTGGAAGAGGTTAATTGATGCTTTTGTTTTTCTCCAAACCAGAAAGCTTTCTTTTTAAAAAAAGCTATTTCATNCCCCCCCCCTTTTTTTTTCTCTTATTAATAAGGTCTGGCCCTCTTTAACATGCAACAAGAGCCTAATGAGCCATGCAGGCTTCTGTAATTTCTTCACTGTTGAAAATGCCTGACACTAATCTATGCCATTTATACTAATAAGAGGTGCATCAGCTAATATTTGGTGCAATGAAAACCTTTTAAATATACTTTATTGAATGAAGGTAGCAGTTTCTCACAAAGTTTATGCTGCTGTTGAAATTGGTGTCCTACAAGTACCACAGAGCTCTGTGTGCTACACAGTACACAGAGTACACACTACTGCACAGTACAGACAGTGGGAAAAAAATCTGATGTCCAGTAATATATTAGCTTTATATTTCGTGTAAACCTGTCAAAGAGATGCTGCAGGAAAATCGTATCCTCCGGGTTTTTTCTGCACTCTATGTTTGCGGTTTACAGTAACAGTGAAGAACTGACCTAAAATATGATGTCACATTTTATACTAAGTGGACATTAATTAATGCCAAGTTGCAGGAGAACTCATCAGGAGTTTATGCTTTACATATGTAGGCATAACACAACAGTTCAGCATGATTAATGATGTTCCAGTGAACAGCCAGAATTTACATGTGGAAAAATGGGGGGAAGGGGAGGTGCATTCCTTAGAATTAGTTTTTCCCCTGCTCTTAATTGTGAGCTTCGCATGTGCATTTCTCCACTGTCTCATCAATAGCACTTAACTCTGACAAAGCTCCACTAATTCCAGCTGCAGAAGTGCTGGTGTAGCTACAACAGACGAAGGGTGTAAGTGAGGCAAGGATCTTTGGGAGGGGCAGTATCTCTTATTAGAGAAGCAGATGCAGCTGGAAAAAGTGGACAAGTTTTGGGCACACAATCTTTTTTCTCAGTTTTGAATCAAAGGCTGCAAATGGCTTTCCATGTCACGCCTGAAAAAAGGCTCTGTGCCTGAAACTTTTTCCAGTTAAATTGGTCATTCTAATAAAACACAGTCTCTTTCCTTTCAAATTGCTCTTTATACACGTACTTTAGAAGGGCGGAAAGTATTATCATCTCTGCTTCAAAGATGCTGAAACAGAGAAGCTGGGATGGACTGGACTGAAATCCAGATGTGGTGATTACCCAGGTGAGAGAAGTCCAAGTTCCTCCCTCTGCCTTCTCTGCTTCCTGCTGTGTGAAGACAAATATATCCAGAAGAGAGGACTGCAATGATTCACATTTCTGAAGATGTGCCCCAGACACATAGTTACCCTGTGATTTTGGAAATATAAATCCATAGCTTCGATTTAATAGGAAATACAAACCTGCACTGTGGAATCCTGTTTAAGTGTCCTCCTATCTGCCAAGTGGTGGAAATAGAGCTGATAAATCCCCAGAGGCTGCACACTCACTTTTTTGAGAAAGAAGGAATAAAGGAAGGGAATAGCAGGCCTGGGAGAACGGCTATGGCACAAAGATCCCAGCCCCAGCAGCATATGGATTGGGTGGTCCAGCTGTGAGAGGTGCCGTAAGGTGGTCTTCAGCTAGATTTAAAAACTAAGGGGGAGATTTTTTCATCTGAACAGGATGTGACCTGCCACTGATACTGGTGTCAAGATGTCCCTCCTGTTTTAGCAAGCCTTGTCTAGAGGTCACCTCTCCCAGGCACACTGCTGTCCTCTAAGTCTCTTTGCCTATATCTGTCAAGAGAGGTGTGAAGGGGCATCCCAACACCAATGTCAAGGACATATCACAAGGCACATTTGAGCTGAGTGGCAAAGGAGGGCTTTGAAGCTCGTTGATTGGGAGGTTTGGAGGCTTGGTATTGTCCCTCATAACTGTGACAAAACCAAAAAAACCCTATTATTTTGCTGAATAAGTCCTCTGGCATCTGCAGGACACGTTTCCCTTCCAACAGCATCTGCAGTTTTGGTGGAAGCTGTGTGAAGCTGTGTAGTGGCTGGCTGCAGGCTCTCCTGCTTCAATGTCTTTCTGATGAAGCAGTGTCATTTGAAGCACAAGTGTAGATGTCCTTCCACCTCAGGCAGAAGCTCTATGGATGTTCTCAATTTCTACTTACGGGACAAGTCAGGTCTTGTACATCCTTCCTTCGAAGTGGTCCTGGGGAAGGGAATTTGAAGAACCTGTTATGCAATGGGGAATAAAAGGCCTGTCTTTATAGTTTGTTGTCATATGATGTGTTTACAAAACTAGGCATACTCATATTCATCACTTATGGAAAAGTGTTAATAATAGAATGTTTTTCTGCTTCTTTGTTGTCCTGTCACTGTGCCCCCTCGTGCCCATTTTCTCTGTAAGGTAAGCATCATAACCATGGCAATCATCTTCCTCTGGAAAACTCTAGGTGCACTTTTTAATTTATAATCAAACATGTGAATTAATTATTTTAATTAGATATTTTTGCCCTTCTCCCAGTCCGGAGGAAGGGTGGCAGTGTTCAGGGGAATCCAAAACCGTGGTAATATTGTAAGGCCTGCATTATTGTTTCTATTTGCCCTTTGTACTTTACACCTTGAGCACAGATTTTCATAGGAAATCCCCTGCCTTGCATCCTTTTAGTCCTCTGCCATATCTACGTGACAGGGTCCCCCAGTGCCCAGGCCACTGGTGAGGCAGCAGCCACGTGAAAGGGCTGGGCACCCCTTTGCCAGCAGCGCTGGCTCACACGGCCAGCTCAGAGCAGCTGACCCACGTGTCCCCCACATCAGACAAAAGGATAGCAGCACGTGCAGGCGAGCAGCCTGGCTGGCAGGAAACTCAGCTCCCTGCTTGCCACAGTGCTCCAAGCTGCTGGTGTTTTGCACTCAGTGCGTTCCCTTAAATATTCAGGGTAGGTCATAGCAATCTGTGGTGTAATGACCCCTCTCCTATCGCTGGGCTTTTCTGACATCTCGGTAGCAATCCTGCTATTTTGCTGGCACTGAGTAAATGGTTATTCAGCCCCTCTTTCCTTCCCCAGACCCAGAGAAATTCTGTGATTTATCCTCTCAGCATTTGCAGCACTGGGTGCAGATTGAATTGTGGGCTGTCTGGATCTGTAACTCATTCCCCGGACAATTACTGGACATACACATCCCAGCACCTCTCTCCTCTTAACCTTCACCAGCCTAAGTGTGTTAACTCCCCAAAGATTATCAGCCTGTCTGAAGGTGTGATTGAAATGAGCTCTGCTCCTCTCAAGAAGGCAGTGCCCTAGCCTGCTAAATCACTGGCTCTAATCTTGAGCATTTAAGCAAAAACAAACAAAATAATATTCTAGGAAACACTAATAGCACAATGTCAATACTCACATCGTGTGTGTCAACTGCCCTATTAATTATTACCATTACCTGCCTTCGTAAATTGGATGCAACTGCAGTTCTAACACTGTGGGAAACCAGCATTAATTGGGAAAAGGTCTACAGAAGCATCCCTCTGTATTTGCATGTTTTCCCTCTCTCCCTGCATGCTCCTACAACACAAAATGTGCCTACTAACCTACTCTACCTTACATGCATGTGTGTAAACACGCATGTATTTTGTGGGCACACGTATAGGCTCTTTGCATGTATAGGCTCTAATGTAGTTGAGTACAGCACCTTCTTCCTAAATAGCTGGTTTTTGCAAATGTTGGTACGTATTCTTAGCCTGTTGTTGAAATAAGTGCAGCCATATACTCCACGAGGATATGTCTTCTACCCCGTGTCTTGACATTTTGCAACAGATGTTGGCTAATGCGGTTGTAGAAGGTTCACCATGGATGCAGTGAGCCTAATAAATCTTCCTCTTAAATGCAGACACTCCACCATCCCAGCATCATATACCTATAATACATTTTAATTACTTGGCTATTCAAATTATACTAAATTAGATCTGCACGGAGCTGCATCACGGATTTCTCAATTTACATTTAATCCATGGCAAACAAAATAAAAAAAAAAAAAATTGCAAGCACACTTTTTATTGGAACTTGCAGGAGCTACTGAAGTCTGATACCTTTAAAATTATTAAGTGACAAAGATTACTAGCACTAAGGTTCTACTTTGCTTCCCCATTAGCCATTTAGGTGACAGCTGCTGTATTACACATAAAGATGAACCATTCCTTGAGGGATGATAGTGGTTCCGCTGTGACACTACTGGCATAAAGCATTATCAGACCATAGCTGTGCTTAGAGCCATCACAGTCTCCTAGGCACCTATCAGTACCCTCATTATCTGCATCACAGAGTGTCTAGAAAGAACACTGCCAGGCTTCACAGCTTTGCAGCTCATTTGAGAAGCGGAAATTAAACATCCCAGGAGAAAAAACAGGCACATTGTAACAGCACCAGTGCTGTACACACATAACATGTTGACTGCTGTTGCGCTGACTTCTGTCTCATTAATTTAATAGGCTCCTGGATTGGGGATGGGGAGGTGGGGAGGCAGCCTTTACAAGCAGATTACTGAGCAGGGCTCTCTGCACTGATTGCAAGTCCAGATCGGAGAACTTACACTGAGCACAGCCACACTTCAGATGTCCGTCCCGACTTCTGCAGCTGTCATGTGGTGAAATAAACCAGACAGAGGCAGAAAAATGAGTGCATCATATATGTGATCCATGCTTAGATTATCCTGAGCCCTTGTGTGAAGTAAAGGAAAGCAGCACAGGTGCCTTTTCATGCAGGAGCTACATGACTGTAGCTGCATGCCCGTGTGAGGGTTAACATGAGTGTGTTAAAAGGGGAGTGCTGCATTCAAAGAGTGTTGTGATAGCAGGAGTGATCCTGCAGCAGCTCAGTGTGGCTCTGCTCTTCAAAAGGAGCCGGTTTGCTTCCTTTGTCTGAAAAAGTAAAATTCACTCATGTGATGATGCCCAGCAAAAGGTACAGCATGCACTGAGGTTTCCGTAAGATCTGAGCAGAGCATACATCTTCCAGTGGCCAAGGCGTGACTTGCTGCTTGAATCAATCCATTTGAGCAGCTCTCACTTAAGCTGAGGCCACTGAGTGCATGTTCAGTAAGAAAAATGGACATGGACATGGGCTTCCATTTGATTCCCTTGCCAAATTTTACATCCAATAGCACCTGAAGGAATTTGGAGACGTAAACATTTTCCATTTCATTGTAATGAGTTACTGCAGGCAATCTCATGCTCTTCTGTACATTTAAATTAATAAGAACATTATAGGAGATGTCAGTGGAAGCAGAACTGCCCTGCAAACATACGCATTGTGAGAGATGTTCATTAAAGTCGTCTCACTGTCAACGGGGTGGTTGGGTATGTGTGTGTATCTCTGCCCTCTCTTTATTTGTATGGATGGGTGACAAAAGAGAAGATATAGAAGATATAGAAGAAATAGAAAGAAGGTGAACTCATTTTTACAGTCTCTGCAAAGCAACTTCATCCATCATACAGGACTGAATTCCTCAGACCCCATTGTTCTCTCCCCTTAGGTTGTTTAGGGGTTACTCAAATGCTTTGGGGGTCATGCTCAGATATGGGACAGGAAAAGGAGCCTACAGTACATATACAAAGAATCATAGAATCGTTAAATTTGTAAAAGACCTTTAAGATCATGCAGATCTTTTTCTGGAACATATAACAAAAAATGCAGAAGCTGCATTATCTCAAAGCACGTACAAACCCGTAACAGTATGAAGAGCTGGTGGGAACCTTGTTTAGAGGGCCCTGTGGATTATACTGTCAAAGGAATTGCACTTGGTGGGTCTATTAAAAAAGAGACACATGCACAAAGATGACAGCCTAAATACATCCTCGCCACTTGGAAATGTTGTAGGTCCTCGCAGCCATACACTTTCTTGGGAATCTAACAGCCAATAAGAAGGGAAACTTCCTTAAGTGTCTCACCTAATGACATCCAAACAGGTATGCTAAGATTTTTGAAACTGTGGAAATGAGCAGGGATAACTATCCCAGGAAAAAAATCAGAATTTTCCCTCAATGACTTATTCCTAGGAAAATTCCCCCAAAGTTGATAGCAATTACTTGACTCTTGCTCACTTGAGATTTGATCTGGCTTAAAGAAGCACACATACATTGTGGGTTTTCTTCACAGGTTCTTGGACGTGCACTTATTACGATAAGCAATGTACTTTCAGCTGCTTCTACATTGCTCCTGCATTCAGCTTTTGGGCTGATATTCCCCAGGTATCCTCGGATAAGGGCAAGGGTCTTGAGTGTTTGGGGCTGGGGTGAGGGCTGGGGTGAGGGGTGGAACAGTGGTTGGAAACATTGCCGTCATTTAACCATTAAAAACAAACTTTCAGGTGCTCATCATGTTTAAACATCTAAACTCAGTGTTTAGAGTCTCATTTTTGACCATAACCAGATTTCCTGATGGTGGAAACGAAACCTTGGGGCAGCAGTATCAGAGGCTCCCCAGCCCTTCTGGCAGCCCCCCCAGCCTGGCTTGCAGCCCTGGCACCTGATGCTCTGCCCGTCTGCCCCTCCAGTACACACCACCTGCATCACCCTGATGCCAAGGGAGCACAAGTCATGTCACTCAGATACTAAACTGTGGTGGCTTCTAAGGCCTCCCCCTTTCAGCTCTACCCTTCTGAAATCTTTGACTCCCGAATGTCAGGGTTAGCCTGAAACATGCCATATTCACAGATAATATCTTCATGTCCAGCATACACTCCACTTCACCGCCTTTTTATTGTAAGATGAAGAGCAGAAAAATCTTTTTATTCACATCTGGAATCTGGAAAAGCTTGTAAGTCCAGTAATCAATGTTCAATCTGTTGCACCTTTGTGCTTTAGAGTTAGCAAAGGAATTGGAGCTGGGAAAAGGTACAGGTTTGTGAAATAACGCTCCTTTTCTAGACACAAGGAAACAGATTGTTCTATATTCATAAAAATGGATGTTAGAATTATAATGTGAAACTGCCAATAGATGATCCTCTTTCAATCAAAAATATGGCAAGAAACATTTGTTTCAGCACACGCAGTGTTACCTTACGTTCCTATCTCGTTTTACTCTGCTGTGTCTATCCTCCCATCAGATAAATCTGGACAATGCACACCAAGGCAAGCGTGTGTGTAATATTGTCTAGGAATCTGTGTCCCCATGGTGGACAAAGGTTTCTGGGGCAAGTCTACAGCTAAAGGCCTCATCGCACATATCTCTTCAGCTTCTAGACCATGCTTCTGCTTGGACTCCCAAGTCCCTTAGCCATTTGGTGGGACCAGGATGCAAGGTATTGAGAATCATTAATTCATGCCTTGAACTTTTTTATAGCTTATCCTTGGAAGAACCAATTCATTTAAGGCAGGGACAGAGACACTTGTTTTCTCTGCAGGCATTTCAAACTCCAGAGAAGTCAGAACGCTTAAGGATTTTGGAAAGAGGGGATAAAGGTTTACTTAGGTCTGACTTATTCCTATATGCCTTTAAGGTATGCAAAGTGGCTGGCATGTGATTTGAGGTGCACAAGCTTCACTGCAGACCAATCCCCACTGATTTAGGTGGTGATACAGGACATTTACACAAGTGTAACTGAAGGATTCTTTTATTTTGAAACTGCTCCAAGTCAAACCCTGGTAGAAAACATATAGGGATTAATATGAATTTATCGCCCCTCCATTAATTTCCAGTGACAGACCCATTCCTTTCTATTTCAGCTTGGTTTTGCTCCCAAGGTACTAAGTTTAAAAAGCCCATCAGTCATGTCTTCTTCACTTTTGGTGCTTTAGACCCCCAAGGAAATGGACCATTATTTTATTCACATTATCCAAAAAGACCATAGCAGTTCTGATAGAAATTAAAATTGAAAATTATTTAGGCAATCTGGTTATATGGGCTGCACTTTGCTGGCCTAACCAACTAGAATATGACCTGCCTAACCAGCTTTTTCAATCTGGTTATTCAGAATACAATCTCCATGTTGCATTGCTTGTAATAAATGCAGAAAATTTGCTTTACCTATTTTTGCTTTTGAGTATGTCACCTGGAGCCGCAGATATTGTTTTTCTTTTCTTTTTCTCCCCTGGCCTCATGAAATGACTCTCTCTCTGAAAAATTTATGCTGTATGAATGATAATATCTGGTGGGAGAATTAATGGTTTTGTCAGTTTATAGTGAGTATTTTTATTAATGTTGTCTAATTAACTTATTTTAGAAACACATATCAAACATATGCTTTAAAAAATAACAAAGCAAAACACACACACACAAAAAGCCAAACTATATACAAATCTTTCAGCAATGAGAAGAAAATACAAAAAACAACAAACTTTGCAGTCATCTCTTGTATGCTGGATTCTTCCAGACTCACAGCTGCTAGAATGCCTTCTGCCAGCTGAGTGAAGAGTTTGATGTGATAACAAAAGAGCTTCCCTGAAAAAGCCAAAAATACGTCTGTAGCACAGCAGCTGACCAGCTCAGCAGCACGGGTCACTGCAAGCACAAACTGCCTGCTTCTCTATTCATTCCTCTGGCTCCTGACTAAACGCTGAGTCAAGTTTAAGGGCACAGACCATATTCAGACCATTCCATAACCAATTTCACAACCAATCACCATTGCCACAACCATTTTTGGCCCTTGGGTCTGCAGGAAACCCCAGGCAACAGATACTCTGGGTCACACATAGTTCTCTTGAAGTTAAACACCAAAATCTGAATGCCTAGAGACACTGTAGAGGACTCCTGAATGTGGTCCTGAGTCCTGTGAGGGGTTTTTGGTGACCTGGGGCTCAGGGACCCCTCTGTTTGCAGGGATGCCATTGCTGGCTGCAGTCCGACAAGTGACAGCCACCAAGAGTTGTTTTGTTGAGGTCCAAGACCTAAACACTCACCCTCAGACCCACTTTCCTCTGCTGTGTCAGCCAGCATTTATGAGAGATAGTGGGAAAAGCATCTTGATTGACATCCCCCTCAGGGAAGGAGAGAGGAGAGCTGTATCGTACCAGCAGTGAGTCATCCTGCTCAGATTATTTTCCCCTCCTAAACGGCTAAAGATACTGCAGTGATGTAAACTCAGGCTGAAAAAAATTTTAGGATGATGATGAGGATGGTTTTAAGCCTTCAACACTGGCCCAATGCATGAATTTTTTGAGCAATCAAGAGCAGAGTGATGGGAAGGGTGCTCCCCCAGGTGACTGTCCCACTCTGGATCCCCTGGCTCCCCCATCACGGCCCCATACCAGGGACCAAAACATGCAGAGTCAGTGCAGGGCACACAAAGGAGAGCCACACAGAGGCTAAGAGAGACGCAGTGTGGATTGTAAAAGAAAATTATGCCCCAATAATAGAGAAACACACAGACCCTTGGTTCAGTTCACAGGCTGCAGTGCTCTAATATAATTATCCTGATTTATTTCAAGGAAAGGGTCACTTTATGAAGCGACTGTGTCTAAACTTTGTTCAGATAAAAGGCCTTTAACAAAAGGCAGGCTTTGGGAAAACAAGCAAAACTCAGGCTGTGCACTCAGTAAGCACATTTTCTAGTTTTCAGTCAAGAAGTCATTGGCAGTGTCAGTGCTTGAAAACTGCATGGCTCAGACATTTCTAAACCCTTTTAATCCATCACAAAGGGCTCCCTTGATTGTTGCTTTGTTTTTCTGCTGCTGCCCTACAGTATGGCTGCCAGTGTATATTCCTGATAAGCAGTGAGCTATGCAGATGCTGCTAGTTTTCCCTGCCTTCTGTACCACTCAACCTGCCAATGCCTGTGTGAGGGACACAATCATGTGTCACAAACAACCAGGAGCGGTGACACTCCATCCTCCTCTTGTAGCCCAGGAAACTTAAAAGAACACAAGATTAATTTCCATGGGCCGCATGGTGCCACCCATAAAAGTCCCTATTGCTATGAATGGGAAGTTCTGCTTCAAACCCGAGGACACAATGAAACCCCCACAGTATTAATGCCATTTTAATCCCCCTGGATTCAGAGTTTGGCATTACTAATGCAATTAATTGTGATAAAAGAGAGACAGCACCAGCTCCATGCATCTAAATACATACTTCAACACACAATCCATCCTGGGATGTATGGGGAAGCTGTGTCTCTTTCCTCATGTGACTGAAACCTCAGCACAACTTGTCCTACTCAAAAAAGTACCTCAAAAGTCTAAGGGACGTATTCAAAACCATCACGACGAAAATAAATGGAGCAGGTAGTGGGGAGGGTCTCAGCACAGCAGCAAGGTGACAACCCAAGTGAAACACTTTGTGGATCCCCTGGCAGAGCTCGGGCCACACCACGTACAAGCACCTCCTGGAGCAAGCTACCGGGGTAACAAAGGGGACATGGCAATTTCCAGCAAACAGAGCAATGGTTTCTCATAGTCACAGCTCTGCTTCACTTCTGCATCCTCTTTCAAATGCAGTGCATTAAGCAGCAACCCCATGGGGGATTGGAAGACTCTGGGGCCCTGGGGTTGTCTGAGCTCAGTGCAGTGCCAGGATAATATTAGCAGAGAAAACATCTGAAAAGAGAGACCAGCGTGACAGGCACCCCACCAGCACTTATCCCAAAAAGGAGCATGGATAAGGGAGGGCTACTTCTTCATCCCAGGTGCAGACTTTGAGCAAGAGTTTGGGAAACTGAGCTGTTTAACTCAAAACATCCCCTTCGCTTGCGGGACCCTGACAGCAAGCGGGTGCATATGCTCAGGATGCTCAGGTTGTCCTTTATTTCTGGCTGAAAAATGTTGTGGTTTTATCTGTAGGACAAGAGCACCTGTTGATATTGGCCATGAACTAGTTGTTCCTTCCCTTTTCCCCTCTTCCTGGGAGGAAAGAGATTACCTTTTCACCTACAAACAATTTTTCTTCCCTCAAATCATGGTACATAAAGAGAGGAAAAGCAGAAACATGCTCCATATGAACTAGGGTCCCTGTAAATGTTCCTTTTGACCTGGGACAGGGCACAGGCAGCCGTACTCAGGTCTGAGCTGCAGGACAGAGGACTGATCAAGGAGTACAGCAGGAAACCAAACAGAGACCCACAGAATCAGGAGGAAGAGCAGAAGATGAGGGTAAGGGGAGAGAAATGAGGAAATGAATACAATCTGCTGATCTCTGAAGATCCTGGTGAAACATGAATGGGCCCTGGGTTAAGGAACATCTGTGCATGGTGAGGGCTAGATGATACTGGGAATAAACACAGCAAAGGAGATGAGAATGAACACATGCCTTATGTTCAAAATCCAAATGGAAAGACATTTACATGTCACTATTTTAATGCTAGATATTAAACGTCCAAAATTAACAAGAAATAGACACCCTATCAATTTTTAATAAATACTAATGACCTCTTAAATTTCTAAGCTGAAAAATATCATTAATATCAAACACTTTTGAGACACACAAAATCCTTACAAATCTGTATTAATGCCACTAATTGCAATACCTGCAATATCAACTTTCACAGACCTTGCCTGTTTGTTTGACTCTCCCCCTTGCATTTTCACATGCCTCTCCCCTGCAGCTGCTCCTTCTGCAGCGCCATCCTTCCCAACCAGCCTAAAGCACCTAGCAACAATACCACAAAGGTGCTCAGGTCTACACAGCTCTTCCCTGCATGACGCCTCACCAGCAATGGGGAATAGGAGGGTTAAAACCCTGATGTGTTTTTTAACAGTCTCATACAACCTTCTGAATGACTGCAGAGCAAAACATCATATTTAGGAAGAACAGCTGGTCTTTACCTTTTCATTACTAACCAGCAGCCTCAGCCTTTAGTCCATCTTTTGTTTTGAAGCAGGAGGATGTATTAGAGAGGATATGAAAACGTTACCAGAATCACTACAAGCAGCACACAGACAAGCTCAAGTGTGTCAACCTCCAAATCTTTATCTTCTCTCACCTTTGAATGCACCTACCTTATTTTTCAGTCTGTCTGCTAAATGCATTTACCTCATTAAGCTGCAAGCTCTTTCAGATAGGGGCTGCATCTTCTTCTATTGTACTTCTCTTTCAGACACCCAAGGTGAAGTGAGTGCTTAATTAATATGAACTCACCATGATATGAAACACACACAACAAATATTTCTCCAAAGAATAGAAGACTCTGCAGAGTAAATCCACTAAAAACATAAGGTTTTCAGCAGGGTTTGTTTTTCAGGTTTTGGAGGAATATTCTGTACCACAGTGTATTCCCTGGCCTGGCCAATGAGTATTAGCTGGAATAAAATGGTATATTAATTTCCCTTGACAATAATTGGAGCAGCCTATGATCTTAGCAACCCTCTGGGTATATTCCTAAGGTCAGAACAAGAGTGTCACAGCCGTGTTGCTCTTTTATGCCACTCCTTACGCATCTTCAGGGAAAGCTACTAATCCACTTAAACAATTAC
This sequence comes from Gymnorhina tibicen, assembly GCA_013399875.1. Classification (NCBI taxonomy): domain Eukaryota; kingdom Metazoa; phylum Chordata; class Aves; order Passeriformes; family Artamidae; genus Gymnorhina; species Gymnorhina tibicen. The sequence continues at coordinate 1,282,893 of VXAZ01001047.1, read as the reverse complement.
CTTTCAGAGGAAGAGGCAGAGGACTTTGTATGAGGATACCTAATAAACGACTCAGCCTGTGAAATATTTGAAAAGCTCACAGAGCAAAGAAGTGGAATACAGCTATTATCTGACATGTAGCACCAATGAATAAAATCGTCACCAGACTGAAACCGCTCGGTATTTTTATTCATGTCTGCACTGCAAAGTGGTTGAAGCCTAAAACTAATGAAGGAAATAATATGCAATTCATCATGGTGTAGAGAGAGAAAGGCAGACGAACATAACTCTTGACTCGTGTCACGTCCGTGCCTTTCAAACTTCTCTTTGTGGCAGCTTTTGGGAAAGAACCATATTCTCTCTGCCACATGCCAGCTCTCTTTCATCCTGTGAAAGAGCCATGTCCCCAAACCCTGTGCAGGCTGTGAACAGGAAATCCTCTCAGTTTCTTACTGCTCGCCTGGCACATGCATACAAAATAAGGAAAGATAATCAGTAATCATGCCTAACTTTGAGTTAATGGGGCATAACACTGGAGGCGGATCACTAAGTAGCTGTTCCACGTACTGGAGCTGGGAGTCAGATGCAGACTGCTGCTGTGCCTGGGAAGGGATGATGGGATGCAAGCACAGTGCCTGCCTGTGCTGGGACCACATTGCCTCACCCCAGCTTGCCTGGCTCTCCCAGAGAAAAGCTTGACTCTGGGAAAAAACCTCACTCTCTTTAGGTCACCATGGATCTTGCATCTCTGCTAGGGGGTGAAAGCTCCTTCTCCTGTCTTCCGACATTCTGCCCAGCACACGGAAAGTACTGGAGGCAGGAGGGACTGTGACTCAGTTTGGGGCTCTCAGGCTCAGATGGAGAGGACCCTGCAGAGGGCAGTTCATAACACCCCATTTCAAGAGCTGTCTACCTACTGCCAGCTCACAATGCTTGCAATCAGCTGAGCAGGGGCCACTGCCCACCCCTAAGGGAAGGATCCTGCCTAGGGACAGCAGTGAGCTGGAGCATTGGGTTTGCTGCTGATGACAACTTCACAGCACACACGCGCACTTATCTTTAGCTTTTTCTGTCTTAAATAGCTGGACTGGCTGCTTTGTCTGGGTATTTGGGCACTGTCAGTGTGCTTGCAGGGCAGATTGGCACCTCTAAAATTTTAGTCATGATTTCAGTCAATTTTCACATTTCCAAAATGGAGCAATACCTCATAAAGCACAGATCTAATGCATATAATACCAATTTGCTGAATGTCAGTGTATGCTGACCTTCTATTACAAACACTGGCAGATGGCCATTCCTTTAGTACTCAAGAGTTGCTTGAATAGAAAATCAAGTGATGGCTTAGCCTGTGTTTCGCCTCTGCATCAGTGCCCATAGCAACACGCAGTGGTAGCTTCCTGAATGCAACCCCTCTGCCACCACCAGCTCCTTTCCAGCACAGCAAAGCCATTGGTGATCCCATGGCTATGATATCCAGTTCCGTCAGAGCTGCTAAATAGCAGGAGGGACCTCCTGGGCAGAGGATGGGAGCGCACGGGCTGCTGGGCAGGAAGCCTCAGCCTAGCTGTAGCATGCTGCATCCCGAAGAGCAACTGCTGCCTTGTGGTGCCACCGGGACAAGGAGACACAGGCAGCCTAGAGGTAATATCTTCCAAAAATGGACCATAAGTGCAATCTAATGGCTGAGGAAAAAACTGCCTGAGAAGGCAGGGAATGCAGGATTGGATCAGACACCAGCTCTGCAGCCATATATGTGTGGCCAACCTCTGCGCAAGCACCAGCTTTTTCCTTCCTGTGTCCACAAAAGCTTTGCAGATATTTTCTAATAGCCCAATTTCTCTGTATTCTGGGTCTTTTTCCTACCCACCCTACGAGGCCTATTTCCAGAGCAGAGAGCCTGGCAGTGCACAGGCACAATGTGTATCCCCAGTACAGGTAACGCGTACTGCGCATAGCTCCAAACATGTTCCTTCCCTTTTCAGCATCCCTCAGGTCTTTCATTTCAGAGCACAGGCAGTCTGCACATTTTGGAAATTTTAAATGCGCTGTGGATGTTTTGGGAAATTGGAAGTGGCATGGTGAATCACCAAATGCTGCGACATCCTGCACTCCTGACCTCTTTTCCTCCAGGACTCTGCTTTCTCCCTCCAATAGGGAGGTACTTAGAGGTTGAAGGCCAGACTGGGTGATGCTCCTGTGCAGCCAGCTGAATTCCCTCACTTAGGGGTGCAATCTGCATTTCTGTGTGCCAGACCAAACCTGTGGTTGAGTTTGCGAGTCTGCTGGCAGGGCCACCACCATCTTCCAAGTGGTTTTGGTTGGTTTGCAGAGATGCTCAGGATCTCAGGGATGTTTCCTTCCAGACTCTTGTGATTTTTTTAATAGGCTGTGAAATTATGGAATGAAACTATTTAAGCCTTCTGACAACACAACACATCTCCAGGTGCCTTTCTCCACAACAAACATCCATTGTACGGCCTTCTTCCCTTACAATGCAGATTAATTTTAACCCTCACAACAGCCTAATGGAAAGACCGTGCTGCACTTCAAATGCCAAACACTTGGTGAAAGCTTTCCTTTGTTAGTGCCTCCTGGTTTAGTCACCACCAGCTTCTGAAAAGATTCCACAGAGTTAATGTTTCCAGTTCTTTTAATTCACTCGCAATGATGACACAGCCATAACACAGCTGTGTTCCAGCTCAAAGGAGCCGAGTGCGGATGCTGCCCACTGTTCCTCGGCCCCTGCTCCCTCCCTGGCTCGCAAGTGGGGCTGGTGCTGTTGGGAGGATACAGTGACATTTTCCAGTCTGGGGTGGAAAAGTTCTTTTAGAGGAAGCGTCTTCTGTCTTTTTTTTTCCCCTCATTATTTCTTCTTCTTCTTCTTCTTCTTCTTTTTTTTTTTTTTAATTTGACATTTTCTCTGTAAAAAGCTGACCTAATTTTCTGGGAATAATGTAAACGGTTATACACTCAAAGCATTGCGCTGGAGAGTTTATAGATAAAGCTGAACTATTTTATGGTTCAATTATCACAAAGTACAGGGGATCCCTGTTGCATTAACACTTCATGAAGATAGTACAGTGGGGGCTTCCTTGCTCTTTCCCATGTAAGTTAGGATTTGCCAGTAAAACCTTCACTGCAGCTCTCTCACTACAAAATCCATTAGCCCTGCCAGTTGTAAAAGACATATTAAAGACATTTCCCTCAACAACTGTATCTGGTGTTAGTATTCATACCAATTCCTTGCCCTGTTCTGAAGAAAGTTTTAAATTGTCTATTCTGATGCAAAAAAGATAAGAGTTATTATGGAAAAGAGTTGTTCTGGGATGAGAATAGGCAAAGAAAAGGCCGTGAAGCAGTGGCAAAAAGGGCTGGCAATGGCACAAGTGCTGTAGCAGTGGCTGGTTGCCACTATGCTGCCTGGACTGATGTCAGGATATGGGTGTCCTGGTAATCCCAACATGAGTGGCACGCAAAGAGCAGTCCCTTTGTGCAGCAGGATGTGGGACAAGTCATGCTGGCAGAGCCCCTCTCCCTATTGCTTGGCCTGTGGAGGAGGCTGTAGGAGAGTCTCATCACCCTCCACAATGCCAGTACAACCTTCTAGACTAGGCTGTGGTAATCTGTGTTTCAGATCAGGGTAAAGTGCACCAGGCTCACTCCACCAAAGGGTTAAGGTAGTGTTCTAGGTTACAGACTTAATGTAGTGTGCACTAGATTGAAAATGTGGGGCAAGAGGGATCAAATTGTCTGGCCTACTCTTCTTATTCAAGAGTTTTCTCTTTAGGGAACTGGGCTGTAGAAATCACTGAGACCCTGCTTGGGTGCATTTTTCTATTGACCGAAACAGGTGTGCAATTCCATGATAGATTTGCAGTTTCAGTACCAGATTTTCTGACATTTCTGGTTTGGGTTTTTTTTTTTCCAAAAGAGCAGATTTTTTTCATTTCTTACTTCCCGTATTCTGTTGGTCAATGCCTTCAGCAAGTTGGAGAGTGCAAGTGCTTTGCAAAGCAATAGATGTACCACAGTCATCTTCCTTGGTGGTATGTGAACCAGCAGCCTTAAGTGTGGCTCGGGTCTGGCTTCCAGTTCTCCAGCCATATCTGGCTGCCTTGGAGATACGGCTCATGCTCTTGAAGGAAATTGTTTTTCATCTGTTGCTGGTGTGTGCTTTCATTTCTGTGAGAGTCTAATTAGGTTCAGTGATTAGGAGTGCTAATGGGCATAACAATCCCACAGAAATTTACCTTTCAGAAAAAGAAGGGCAGCAAAAATATCCAGCAAAGGAAGAAAAAGAAAGAGAGGAAAACTAAAAAAGCCAAAACAACAAAACCCCAACAATTTTATGCAGGCTAAAATAAATAAATAAATAAATAGCCACTATGCAAATGCCTCTACCTATCTATCACAGATTGTTGTAAAGGCAAATTAGCTAATTGCTGCAAAGTGCTTTGAAAATGAAAAGGGATATATAAGAGGTGATTATTATTATTCACAACAATCTGGTAGGTGAAGGCATCTGTCTATTTTGCTTTATATATCCCCAGAGCTTTCCCAAAGCAATATTAGAAGGAAGGAAAAGACCTAAAATATGAGAAGAACAATCCCAAAATGGAGAGAAAAGGCCTGTGACATTTGTGAATAATAAAAATAATAAGCTACAGATCAGTTTAAAAAATACCATCAGGAGTATAGGGTAAGAAAGCTACACTGAGGTGCATTTGAACTGATCTTAATGGATATGGAGATCATTAGCAGTGTGCTGATACTGCTGAACTGACACAGAAAATATTAATTTAAATAGGAATATCTTACATTAAGTCTATAACTGCATTAAGATGCAAATGAGTCAAGCTTCTGTGCCCTATGCTTTGGCCCTTTAGGTACTAGGCAGAACGTCTGTTTGGTGTCAAAACTTACACACATTGTAAAGGGTAACGTTTTTATCCCATCACAGGATCTGATGCAATCCTGCAATCTAAAATGTCCAAGGATGATGTAATGAGAGCCATAATTTGGCCTACAACTAAATACACATTTATCTCCAGAAGCTGTAGAATAGCATCCAAGCCTCTGAATACTTATATTATGTGTTAACTCCCCTTGCACTGGCAAACCCCAGGGAGCTACTCTTGTGCTTCTGCTAAGTGCGTGCAAAAGTGCTAGCAAGATCACTACACTAATTTTCAGCATCAGAAAGTAAAATAATGCCTATACTGAGGCAAGACTCCTGATAAGTCTGTGAACTACAGCATTTCATAGCTGTGGATTTCATAGCTGTGGAAGAATTAACTCATTTTTCCCTTTTTTTTTTCCTTCTTCTCAATTATCACTTGCCCTAGCTATGAATCACTTCAGAGCCCATTCCTTAAAGTTATCCAAAATTCCCTCAGGTGTTTTGACATAATTCTATTACATCTTATTTCTGTTTAATATTAAATTCTTTCCTGCATGTTTAAGTAAACCTGGAAACCTTTTTAGGGAGCACAGCTTAATGGGGAACTAAGAACATGCACGCCGAATGTCACTATCTTACATGTGTTTTATTATTAATGGTAATTCATGCAGAACCAGCCACTTCACAAGGAGAGACTAAACACTTACATAAAGCTAGGTGCTTCTCTCTGACCTTAATTTGTGTCTGTACTTGAACACTGGATTCCCTTTCAAAAAATAATTATTCCCATAAAGATTAAAAACCAATAACACAGTCTCTTTCTGGGAGAAAAACAAATGCAGGGGCTTGAGTGGGAATGCTGGGAATACTTTTTTGGTGGCTATTCCAACAAACTACAGTGTAAGAGGTCTTCTCCTGGATCAGGATATGTGTGTACTGAGAGGGGGGATATGGAGGATGGAGCCTGTTGTTCCCATGTGTTTCATGGCATTTTCTCTCTTGTCTGTAATGCATCTTCTTACTGCTTCTGCTATTAGTTCACAGGATGTCAGGGATGGCCTTCCAGTAGGAAAAGTGGGCAGCTTCTGCTGTTTGATATCTTCTACCCAGAGAGGAGAAATCATGGGGTGTTCTCTTATTTCTGATGCAATGGCCCACATCCGTCCAGGCAGGGGCATAGCTTGGGCTTTGTCTTTTGCCTGCCAGAACTATAGACCCACAGGCACTCCTGGTAGCTCACAGTCTCTCCAAATTTGCCCAGAGAAGCAGAAATAGTAGAAGAAATAGGGACAGGTTAGCTGAGACAAGATTTCCACCCCACCTCTTTCAAAGCTGGTGTTTGCTTGGGTGATTCACACACCCTTCTGAGTGAGCAGCAAAAATGCTCGTTGGAGCGGTACGTGGTGGTTCCCACCAGTGGTCACCAGTGAAGGACACGTCATTTCAGACAGACTGGGCTACACACACAGAAATGGAAGGTTTGGAAGTAAATCCAGGTATGCCTTAACTGAAATATTTACAGGTTTAACATTGCCATGAAATCTGAATATTATCAGTTCTTAAAGTATATCTCCCCCTTCCCAGCTCTACCATAGTTTTTTTCCCGATTAACCAGTTAGCTGTCTGAGTCCAGGGATCATAGGGAACTTGGTCAAGTCAGTGGCAAAGGAGGGGTACCCAAATAATAAACCTGCATGGAGACTGTTTTTGCACCATTTTTTCCTCTGCTTTTGGAAAAGGTGGATGTGTTCGCAGTGGGGAACAACTGCAAAGGGAAGAATGCTAAGTGACAAAGGTGCCAAAAAACAACAGGAAATAAAAAGCAAGGATTCTTGGATTATAACAACCTTTCCATTAAAAAAATAAAAATAAAAAATAAAAATCATAACAGTGCACGATATCTTTTTGGTATTACATATCTGTTGGCATAAAAAAGAAAGCTGTGATAGAAATCTGAAGCTGCTTGTCAGGACACTGAAATATTATTCTAATAGGGCATCCACCATATCCTTTTCAGAATCCAAAGACATCCATCAAAGCCAAAGACTGAAATGGATGGCTTCAACTTTATATTGCTAGGCACTGTTTTGGAGAAAATGCATTACCATTTTTTTGTTCTCTTTCAGGAATGCAAAGCTGGAATTTGAACAGGAAAGAGTCTGACATTTTCCGAGTACTGGAAGAAGTGCTCGTAGATACATCTTGCGTTTTCCATCCTGTCTTTGACTGTGGCTTAGTCACAGGTATCTGCTCTTAAGATACAGTGAGTATTTCTTGTCTAGCTAGCAATTAATGAGCAGTACAAGCAAATAGCATTGTACTGACATTTATCTCTCCAAAACTTTGCCCTACCAAGGCTAACTACGCACTTTGGGCAATAAGTAGGTTTTTATTGTGTGGAAAAAAGAAAAAGGAAAATGGAGGGCTGAGCCAACACAGATGCACTAAGGACAGTGAGAACTCCCACTGAGGGATGCAGCATGGACAGCACAACCAAAAAGTCTTGTGTGGCAAGCAAGTCTTCATCTAAAATTCTTTGGAAACTGGAAAAAGCATGATTCATTTCCCTGTCAATTACAAAATTAGCTTTCAGTTGAGCTGGGTTGCTGGGCCCCATAGCCCAGGTCCTCATTCCTCACCTGGTCTCTCTGCAGCAAAGCTGAAGCAGCATACTGCTTCATGCCTCTGTTTTCTCACCTGCAGGACTTGCATGCTACCTATCCACCTCACAATGACATTACAAGGCTGATTTAATCACAGCTATATGGGCCTTCTGGGACAGCTGCAGAAAAGGTGCTATAGCAGCCATAGTGCTTTTTGCTATCATTAGAAGTGGCATTTGAGTGCCAGCTGAGGACTGCAGGAGCTGGATCCAGGCATCAGCTGTGGCTATCTGTCGTAATGACCCAGATGATGACAGTGGCTGAATGGGGAACAATTTTGGTGACCTGCAAAAGAGCTGCATTAAAAATGCAAACTCTTGTGCAGCCAGAATTTAATTCAGTGCCTGCAGAAATCAAAATCTTCTCACATCTTCTTATAAGAAGGAAATTAATTAATGCTTTTTCTTCAGAAGTGTTTTTGCTTCTGAACAAACAAACCAAGAGAACAAATGAGACTGATAAAGTTTCTCAGAGGATCATGTTAGGAGGATGGAAGGCAGCAGAGGTGACGGGGAGGCTTCCCAACACCCAGGAAGGATGTTTTGACTTTTCTTCTTCTTTGGTCTCTACCCTTTTCCTACTCCTCTTGCTAGTGTGACAGCAGCATGCCAACAGCCCCAAGTCTCAAAATCCTTAAGATCATCTTGTGAAAGTGGGTGGCCATACTATCCACCCACTGCAGCCCAGTTATCCCATCCACTGCCTCCCATCCCACATTTTCCATGACAGAGCAGGCATAGAGAGGCTGGAGTTTGCTTCAGGAAGCAAAACAGCAAGGAGACCCATGCCTGTGGCAGAGACAGCTTGGAGACACCTTCCCACTTCCCCCACCCAGTTTCTTCCATGGGATCTAACAGAGAGAGCTGTGTGAATAAATATTGATACTAAACATAGTCAGGAATGAGAATTCATGATCTAAAATTACACAAATATTTGGGAATTTAAACACTATAACTCAAGTGGCACTTAATCTCCAAGTGCAACCAAAAATATGTAACTCCTCGGTTTACTAGCAGTGTCAGCTCCCCAAGTGTGGAGCTGAATAATTTAGAGTGGAAGAGAAAAAGAGAATGGCTGAGCATGGATTTTGCTGGTGAAGAGAGGAGCTGCCCTTCAGATTCACTGGTGGTTTTTCCTGGCTGGATGGGGAAGGGAGGCTCCAGGTCACCTTCAGGACAACCCCGATAAATGCAGAGAAAAAACAGCCACACATGCAAAACCCATGACCCTGCAGCCTCCTGCCTGCAGGCTCCAGGAGAGAAATGGGGGGCACGGAGGGAGAGGGACAGGAGGCATACAGGAGTGCACGGTGCTGTAGCCTTCCCGTGGCCGGGGAGGCTGCCCAACACCTGCCACCAGCCAGCCTCAAATCTGAGAACTACAGCTGTAGCATAAAGGCGGATTATCACCCATCCAAACCAAATTCAATTATCATATCTATGCTGCTTCTCTATTTCTGTAACTGGAAGGCTATTATTAGGCTCCCTCCCTCTCTCCCTCCCTCTCGCTCCCTGTTTTTAATACATCTCCAAGTAATGCTGCTATAAAACATTCAGAAAAGTAAACATTAGCTTTAGGCCATTTGATTATCAGTTTTCCAGAACACTTCGTTCTGCCCTGCTTTACTCCATACTCCTTTAATACCAAAAAGAAAGAGATGGACTGAGATGAGTTTAATGAATCCACACTATAGCAATTCCTCTCTGTGTCTCCAGTGACGGCTCTGGCTCACTCTCACAGTGGCAAAAAAAATGCCAGTTTATGCTTGGATGGAAAAGAAGTGAAGAAATAGGTTTTCCCTGGGGAAAAAAAAAAGGATACTATATTTCTTCCTGTCCTAATTGCTAAAATATTTCTTAGCAGGCTTCCTATCTGTACCCCCATCAATGACTACTTCTTTTCCCATGCTAGAAATGGGAGGTGGTCGGGTGGTGAGAGGGTGAGAGTGATGCAGTCCCTGAGATGAGAGAAGCAGTCCTCAGCATGGGGAGTTACCATCCCAAAAACACATTCAGTGCAGGTGTCCTTTCTGATGCTGCTCATTTACACCACAAAGTGCATTGTCTTTCTTTTGGGGTCTCAGGACAGGGATGGATAATCCTCCACTTGTGCTCATCTCCTGCAGAGCTCTGTGCCCTTTCTGCCAAGGGCTGACATGTTACTGTAATGAGAAGCTTATACATTTTTTGTGGGCTGGTGGTACACTTCTTTCTTGTGTTAAACGCACATTTTGGGCAGGTATTGCCCCTCAAAGGTGTGGTGAAATAAAGCTTGTACACCTAAGCTCTAGGAACATGGAAATAAAAGCGTTAGTAAGAGCTGAGTTAATCCTTTGGGACACACGATACAGCTTTGATGGCTTTTAACGTGCCCATGTGCGAATAAGACACAAAGGGCAAAATCTTTGCTCAGTTCTTGTGGGGCTACCATAATATGTATAATAAATCATACTCTTCTACCCTAGGTTTTTTGTTGTAACAGGTGTCTTTAGCGTCATGGCTTTCATTTCAAAAGCTGCTGTATGACTTAAACTCCTTTATCTCTATCTTTCACACAAGTCAGAGAATTTCATGGATAATAGCGCAGTTGGGCAAAAATATAAAGATTGAAGAGGTAGAGTTTCATTTCTGTACTCTTGGGAATTAACTAGGAGCAAAGAGAGGGGCTCTGGCTTCTGTGCTACAAATTCCGCCATGAACAGCATTGCCTGTTCAAGACATGGCTCAGGGCCGCACATAAGTCGGGTGTGCTGAGGTCTGGGGGTGTTGCTCAGCTTACAGAAACATCCTTCCTTGCACATAATTAAGAGAACTGGGCTCACTGACTTTGTTCAGATGAATCAGGCCACAACCCTGAGCACACAGGTTTCTGCCTCTTCCAGAGCCTGGTACTAAATACTCCAGGCCAAGGCAGGTGTGAGCCTTTTGCCTCACAGACACAGGAACCTGCTCACTGCAACGGGCAGATCTAAGCTGTGTGGGGAAACTGGGAAGCTGAAAACGTAGTTATTCCCTGCTTCGTTTTGCTGAGCTGCAAATATTGTACAAATATTGTAGCCAGCCTTTTTTAAAATGAATTTTAAAAGCTTTTGGATAAGATTCTTATTTACATCATTCTGATTGTGTAAAGGGACAGAAGCGAGCCAAGTTTTTTAATTAACAACTGATGTAGCAGAGAATTCAGCATGAAATGCAGAAGTACTTCCTCTCTCTTATGTTTTGGCCATGTGCAACCGTAACACCACTTAACATTAATGGTAGTTGCATGACCATGCACCAGAGCAAAATCTCCTGGGATGCTAATTGGTTTGTAGGATTGGTGGTTGACACCCTGCTTATGTCTGTAAACTAGGATGAGGCCTGCGGCTTAGCCACATGCCATTCGTTAAATACTGTGAGTTTCTTCATTTCCTTTGTTTTACCACCACTGATTAAAAATTTAGCAGTGATGCTGTGCAAAGGTGAGCCTACAGGCACCGCATTTCAGAGCCACCTTCGAAAACAAAGGCACAAAGAGAGGCCGGGGAGAATCTGCAGAGGAGACTGGGATGAGGACTGGGTCCTCGGCAGCAGCAGGAAACACCTGAGGGAGACACAGAAACCATCTCTTGGTGGGAGGGGGATGGGGGGAAGAGAGAAATGTGACGGACTTCAGAGGAGAAATTAAATAACTGAGAAATGAGCATTGTGAGCCAACCCGCTCTGAGGGCTGGGGGCTGGGGTGGGCTTCATCCCAGGGGCGGGGGCACCTCTGCTGGCCCTGCCACCTGCAGGAGGGCACTGGCTGGACACCCTTCCACCAGCGTTGGCCACCTTGGACTTGAACAAGGTGGGCTGGTGGACACTGGGTGAGGAAGAGCCTGTCCCACAGGTGTCATGTCTCGGGGTGAATTCATGCAGTTTTCCTTAAGTCTCAGAGCTGTTTCAATTTCATGCAACAGGAGAAGCCTAACAGCTGGTGCAGTTTTTCACTTCAGCTGTTTAATGTGGTGTCTGTGACTCAGTTTGCACCGGCAAAAATTAGGGTGAGGCCAGAATCAAACCATCCTTGTAAGCAACAGCTTCGGGTCACTCCTGAGCATCCCTGCTGTGGGGAGGGCTCAGACTTGTTCGAGCTGCTTCTTCTGTGTCTGGCAAACATACTGAAGTAAGCTTGTCACCTGCTAATGCAAAAAGGATAAAAAAAAGGGAAAAAAACCACAGGGAAAAAAAGGGGCAGAGGGGACACGAAGTAGCTCAGTACTGTTGTTTTGCTGTGGTGTTTATTGTTGTCCGGTTTCCTTGCTGAGAACGATGAGAGATCACAAAATCAGTAATCCTCACTGGTATTTTCTCAGCAGTATTTCCTGCAGAATGTGAATGTCTCTTTTCTTGTAGGCAGATGGACAGAGCCTGCAGGATCACATTTACTGGAGAGAAACCAGCTTTGAAAAGTTTCGACAGCCGGCATGGTATCTGGTCCATCTCTATTGAAATGAGTTCATTATCATTCATTTTTTGCCAAATGCCAATCAGTTCTTAAATCACTCTTGAAATTAGGATGTTGGGGAAAAAAAGATCTAAAAGTCTCCACAGATACATTTTCAACATTTGCAGGAATATTTTAGAACTATTTCTTCAACAGTTGATGCTATATAATTAATGTATAAAACAAAACAGAGACAACAGACTTTCCAAAAAGTGGTGGGCTTTTTCATTATGTGGGTGCAGAAAGAAAGCAGCAAAAGTTCTCAAATTCCTTCACCTACTCATTTGCTAATATACCACATTTCAGATAAGATGAAAATTTACTATTTCGAGAGACTGATCCTGAGTACCCATCCATTCTTTTTTTTCAAAGGGCTACGCAGTTTTTCTGCAAAGATTCTTATTTTACACTCCGAAATTTATCTTCCTAGGGCTGGTCCTCTTAAACAAGTGTTTGTCAACATATCATGAAGAGACTCACACTGAGACTGTCATACTGTTCTACTAGATTAAGGTATTTGCATATTTCCCTGCAAAATAAACCCATTGTCACAGCGGCTTGATGGGCAATAAAGAAGTCAGAAAAATGCAGATTTTAGCATGCAAGCCCATGTCTTTCCCCTATTGTATAACTGGTTTGCATTAGCTGGTTAGTGAGTATGATGGTTTGGGAATACAAAGTTTTGCCACCTTTTTCCGTTTTAATGGTAGCAGGTACCCAAATGAAATAAAGAAATGCCACCTCTTGCAGTCCCTGACAACAGGGCAGCAAAATCACAGACCACCAGCTTTCTAAAGTATCCTGAAAAAATGAAAAGAAAGATGACAGATACACGATGCTGTTCCAGAATGGTACAACCTGAGCAGGGAGAAAGGAATTAGAAGTGAGCAAATCAGAAAGGAGAAAAAAAAAACAAACCTGAAAATGCTTTTAACTAAGTGCCTTAAAGAAAAAGTTGAAGTTTAGCAAAAGCAGCACCTCAGTGGATACATGGTGTCCAAGTGTATTTTTCCATGCAGACACTAACAGAAGGAAGATGTTAAGTGTCCATGTGCTCCATGTCGCCTCCTAGCTCCTGTGAGTGCCCTGGTTCCATCTCCTGTTTGACAACCACGTGGCACTTCCGACAGACACGTGGGAGGTCATGTCTAAATTCATCTTCTGAATTTGTCCGTGCGGGATCAATAACGTCAATCATTTTTGGGGTGTATCTGTGTACAAATACACGGAGGCATCAACCCTTCGCTAATGGGAGCCAAATTTCTCCAATTTGCCCAGCTTGGCCCTTGGAGCCCAAAAGGACACAAGCCACAGCACATCTCCAGGTTAAATAACATGAACCACATGTTAATGTAGGAAAAAGCTGTGAAAAGCTCAAAAAGCTCAAAAGGATATTGATTCTATAAGGAACACAAACGTCTGACTGAAGATGCTGTGATACATAGCTGAAATTACTACCTGGGCTACTTCAGATGCTAGGAGCGTTGCCAATAGCTGAAAATTTTTGTCCCTAAATAAATGAGGTTAAAATGGACTTTTCCCATGTGAGCAGCCTCATGCATTTTGCTTTTTATTGGCTTCCTTCTCCCCTGTTCTCTGCGATCTCTTTCTTCTTCTTCTCCTTCTTCTTCTTCTTCTTCTTCTTCTTCTTCTTCTTCTTCTTCTTCTTCTTCTTCTTCTGCACCTCTTTTCTTTTTCTTTTGGTATCAAGCAAAATAAGAGGTAAACCATTAAAAAGGAGAGAAAATTATAAAAATCATGAGGGTTTTTTCACAGCCACCACTACAGTTTGGAAGGAAAAAAACCCCAAACATTCTCTTTTTAAATGCTTGAGAGAAAAAAAACCTGTCCTTTTCATTCAGCTCTAATATTTGCACTGATTAACAAGAACAATTGCAATTCTGTTTAAAAGGCATAATGCAGGTTAACATTACATCTCTGTGGTACTGGTTTTTCCAAAGTCACAATGAGAGTTGTAGTCTCTCTCCCACAAACATTTTGCGACAAAAGAAAATTATTTTCCCCCCCCACCCTGTGTTTTGTTTCCTTCAGGTGTCACATAGTCCTCCTTTGTTTTAATCCAGCACTACCTGCACTCACCTCGTGGCATGCTAGCTCTGTGCCATCTCTAGTGTCATCTCACTTCCTCGTCTGTGCTAATAAGGAACATTTAGGAGCGGCTCCGACTCTGGCACCGCATTAATGAAGCACTAACATTTGTTAGGAGAGAGATTCAGCGATGTTGACAAGTGACTTTGCTGATCAGAGGAGCGCAGTTGGGTTGGAAGGAACCTGTGTTCTTGAAATGTGGGAGGTGAATTATCTCAGTATTCAAAAAAATAAACAGAGACAAGTTTGATGAGTTTAAATTCACAGAAGAGCTTTTTAATATTTCCTGAGGTTCTAATCAAAGCAGCATCTTAACTGGTCCCAAAGGGAAATGAAAGATGAAAGGAGCTGACACTGATGCCCACTCTACCTTGCCTGGCTGCTACCAGGGGTTTTTTTGATTCTTTTTTTGCTTGTTACTAAAAATATCTCAGCGGGTAAGAATTAACAGTAGGATATTAATGCAAAGTCACAAATAAAAATCCACTGCAAAGTGTAGCATACCTTTAAAATTTTAACATCTAGTAAATTTAAATCGAGGAAATTGACATAGATCGGATGAAAGAAGATACAGCACCTCTAGCTTATGCCAACTAAAAATAAGAATTATTAATGAAGCTAGGCTTTCTTCTGCTGTACACATTAATTATTTATGATAATAATACTCTGCACTGCCATATTAAAGAATTTTCTTCACCCAGCTTCCCAGAAAACTCCATCTTCTGAAACCCTCAACATGTTAAAAAACACAAAAGAATGAATTCCTTTCAGTGTATTTATTATACTGGAAGATGAATATAGTCTTGGGTTATTAAACTGGAAGGAAAAACACATCTTATTAGAACTTACATGGTGATTTTTATTCTCACTAGTTTCATATAAACTTAATGATGCAGACTGCATTTTTATGCTCATCTATTTTAAAATGGTGCCTGGAGCAAAAGAAGCTTCCATTAATGCCAGTTTGGTATTTCAAATACAATTTGATGTAATTTACTTCAAATATATGTGAACAGAGAAGGATAATGTTGAGAGTATTTGCTGGATTCAGATCTGGGTTAGCTCATGGCAGTGATTTGTTAAAACACAAGTTTTATGAAACAGAAGAAAAAAAGAAAAGGAAAATGAAACTCTTTTTCAAAATATAGGGTAAAATGAATATCTTTATAAACATGTTGGGGGGGAAATTTATTTTGAATTGTCAGAGTTTAAATAATTAGTTCTGAAAATAGCATTATTATTATTTAGAAATCAACAACAAATGAAACTCATTTAATAAGAATATTGAACCTCTTTTTTTTAGAGCTGTTGTATTTGTTGTGATCAATCTAAAATAGACTATGACTGATTTTTTTACGTATATCCATTCATTTATTTCCAATCCAAGTTTCATGTAACTATCTTTTGTAGCACCATACGAATATTTCCATCCCTTTTGGCCCTATTCATGCAGTACTTACATTTCTGTTATTTCATGCTATTTGTCTCCTACTGCTATTGGAGTTTGTTTTTCTTATGGCAGAGATGATTGTACTTGAAAGCACACAGAAGCATCTGCAGAATGTAGGGTATGGCAGGGGCAGGGGTCTCAGGCAAGGAGAAGAGTTTTTACAGCCAAGGAACACATAGAAAAAAATACAATACATGGTAGAAAATGTGTGGTTAAAAATGGTAGGGGTCTGTATGTGTGAGTCCAATATCATATTATAAATTCACACTGTGTTACCTGTATCTACGCAGAGTGTACACTTGCAGTGTATGTTGCTATGTCAAGGGAGAGCATTCTGAAGCAGAAAACATTGCAGCAGGTGCAAGGTGCTGATTCTGCTTTCCTCCTGCAGCTGGGATCCCCTGGCAGGGGTTTGCATCCCCTGCTGCACTGGGACACCCACCATTTCCACAAGCAGGGAGAAAACACAGTCATTGCCTCCCTGCTTTTATTACATTTCTGCCTGTGTTTTTTTCTTTCTTGTTTTTTCTCTTCCAGGGGTTTGCAGGGAGGGAGGGTGAACCTGAGATCAAGTAAGTGGCTTAAGGGTAAGATTATAAAAGCATTGGTGAGATGTAGGCACATGACCCCTGTGAGGAGACTTTATGTCTAGTTCCTCTAGGGCATTTGTTAAAGCTTACTCCTCCTTATGAATTTCCTGAGCCTCTTTCACACTCTGTCCCTCTGAAGATAAATGCTACCCCTGCCAGAGCCCATGGCATCATAGCCTGTCAGCAGGTGGTCACAGCTCTACCCTCTTCTCATGGCTGTAGAAATCCCCTGAAAATTTAGGCAGCACCAGTTGCCCTGAGTGGGGCTTCTGGGAATGCTGGTGAACAGCACCAGTGATGGACTGCCATCCCCCGCAGGACAGTGCCTCTGAATGAGGGGCTCCACAGTGCAGGGTGGCTGGAGAAGACAACCCAACACCTCTCCTCTGCTTGCGAGGCTGAAGAGAGCCTGCCCCAGAACAAGGGCCCTCGTCCCAGGTGGGTTACAGCCCTTTCTGGTTTATTTCCATGAAGTAAATAATCGAGGACATTTGTAAAAGAATCCAATGGAAAAATATTCCTAGCTGTTTTTTAGGCAAGGATTGGACAAAGAACTCTTTCTGGAGGAAGTGTGTCACAACATCATTTCATAAAACAACAACAGCTTTATGAATGTGTTCATAAGTTTCAGCATACACATAGAAATTGTTATAAGCAAAATGAATGCCTAAGAAAATTAATGAGCATATTTAGTGTTTAGTAACGGACTCTGTTTCCTCTCCCCAGGACAATGAAGAGAACACTGCACGTGACCTTATGAGTTATACCATTACAAAGATTTTTAAAATCATCAGCATTTCAAAGCTACATGTTGGAAATTTTTTTTCTTAAATCCAGGCTTTAATACCTTCAAACCAGCCAGCCCCATCACCTCAAATGCAAATCTTCATTTGTGCAGTTCTTTACTTAGACAATGGCAGAGGCATGGCCTGTGCTAGAGAGACATTTGGTGTGCGCTGGAGAGAGGCATTAAGATAAATCATACTATTAAAAAATAAAAAGAAAAATACCACCTGCTTGTTTAGTTTGAGATTTCATTTTTGTAGAACCTGTACCCATTTTGACCCAGGGGTGCCCCTCACGAGTCAGTGACAGCACATACAGGCAAGGAGCAGGGGATGAATCCTGTGCTGGGTCCTGTCCTCTGTTCACTCGTGCTCCTGACAGTGAGGATAGCTCCTGGATCAACAAATAACCTGGATCAACACTGAAGTGTGACAGATTTTCTAAATTCAGTGATTACAGAGTCTTGGAAGTCAAAAGGAGATCACAGCTTGGTTGAAAATGCTGGTGGAGGTCAGCTGTGTTAAAGGTGATTATGTGTTAGTACCTCACAGCTCTTGCTCAAAAAGTGGTCAGGTAGTCAGCTTGAGGGATATTTTGACCTTTTCCACTTTCCATCTCTGTGTTTCATAAAAACAAACAGGATGACCTCTGCAGCACACACTTCTCAAGCTGGTATTAGACTGACACAGATATTGAAACCAAGAGACCTTTCCATTCATCTTTTCTGAAATGGTCAGGTTTGAGATGGTTACTGGAGAAAATCTTCCCTAGAGTGAACCTGAACTCATCACCACTACTATATCTGATATTTAGAAAACACCTATTCACACAGGGCAGACTAATAGGTACTTTGAACTACCTTTCAGCTATCAATGAGTTTCACCTCAGACATTTGGGTCCTGAAACAGGTACAGCACCTGCAAGATGGTTTTTGTTGTTTTGGTTTTATTTTTGACAAACAGGAAAGAAAAGAAAACCAAATAAAACACCGCATCCATGAAAACAGTCCAGCACTGTTTCACCATAAATCAGCTATTGCTGATTAGATCTTAAATGTAATGGATCAATGTCTCAGCTGACACAAAGGGACTTCTCTGCGCTGTCTCACACAAACTGAGGTTCTGGTGCAATGTCTTTGCCAACATCATAAACACTGGCTGGATGTTTCCAGTACACTCAGCAGCTAGCACCTGCTGGGCCACAGAGCAAAACAAACCCACTGGCGCTCACTTCGTTTCCGGAAAGATCAAGGCAGTATGAAAGGAAATAAAAAAGCCATGTAGCCTGTACATAAATAAATAATATTAAGCCTTACTTGTCTATAATTAAAGAAAGGAATGCTGTACAAAACATCCATACACAAATGACTTTATCATTCTGTATGCTTTTCTAGCTTACTCTGATCCTATGCATTGTCCCATCCTTCCAACAAACAGCTCCATTGCCCACCAGGCTGGTGGCAGCAGGTGCACGAGCAGTTGCTCAGGCCCATATTGATGCTTCTGTCCCCTGGAAGGTGCCAACCACATCCTGGGCTGGCATGGAGATAAAAGGCGTAAGAGACTCTATGCACCAGGGCTTTCTGGGCTTGAAACGCGCAGGAGGCTCATATCCATACGTGAAGATTAATGCTGCACTCTGGACTCATCTTCACTTTTTCCACCTCCTCTTGCCTACCTGTGATGTTGGCAAATGAACTAGAGAGCAGAGGGCAGTTGCTCTTGAGCCTTAACAAATCCAAAATACAGAAAGAGTTGAAACTTGTGGCGCTTCCTTCTGCCTGTACAGTTAAACCCCCTACAATGAAGGGACAGGGGTGACATTTGGGTGCTGGAAAACGGGTAGAAGTCTCTTCTTCCTTCCTGGAAGATAAACAAAGTGAGAAGTAGGTAAAGTGAGAAGTAGGTGAAATGAAAAGTAGCAACATTTCACTGCCAATTTGTGGCACTTGAATATTCAGTTAAAGAAAAATCTAATCTGTGATTTACTCATTTAAGAGCAATTTCAGTTCACCTACAATGCCATGACCTTCTCAATGATAGTTATATATGGCATGTGGCATGTATAGAATGAACCTCTTGCATATGTAGAAATGGGTTAAAAAATGAATGTTCTGTCCACCCTACGTTACTACTGCTGTGATTTAGTAAAAGACTAGTTGCTGTCAGATCCAGTAATTTGAGACTCATCTTACAACGAAGTATATATGCTGATGAAAAGCTGCTTTAGCAGCAGAGAGACTGCTAATTGTTTGATTATACAGGTCTTCACATTAATGAAGCACTATTCCATGGATTTGGAGCATGGCGTGCAACCAAATTACCACCCCAGCACTCAAGCTGTGAAATCTGATTATTCATTAGCCAGTCAGTGAGTGGTACAAACATCTTTTCTTTTTTCAAACCGTCAAAGGAGAGCGACTGCTTTCTTTTTTTCCCCACTCTTCCCTTCAAGAATATAAGGGTTTGGAGTTTTATCAATGATAGTAGCTTACTTAAGATTTTAAAGATAAACATGTTATATAAAGGGGGCCTCATTTTTCTCCAAACTGTGCTCTTCTTGTATCATTTATTCCTTATGTTTACTTAGTCCTGGCCTCCCCTGAGCCTGTCACTAACTGACAATTGTGGTGCATTTAATGAATTGAGAGTAGACTATACACTCCTTAATTGACAAGAGTTACTAAAAGATAAGGAATCAAAGGGGGGAAAGCTCACAGTGCATCTGCCTCTACCAGGCAGACCTGACTGAAGATGGATGGCTGTGAAAGTAATTTCCAAACTTCTTTTATCAACACTTTTTTATAAACTTGGATTTTTTTTAAAGGGGAAATTTCTCTCTCACGTAAACAATGAAATGGAGAAAAAAAATAATTGGATGTTGTTAGCATAAAGGTGTTCCCTTCCTTCCTTCCTTCCTTCCTTCCTTCCTTCCTTCCTTGAATTTCCCTGCCCACAGCAAACCTAACCTAACAGAGATTCCAGCTACAGCCAGTCTGTTTTGTACAGTGAATGTAGCTGGGTTCAGTTACAAAATGAGCGGTGTGGAAATCCTTCCTCACATGGTGGAGAAGTACTGACATCTCTAGCAAATGGGATTATCTGTAATGAGATTACATACAAAGAGATTAAGATGTGAACTGACACTCCTAGGAGATACAAAAGAGGCTCCTGAGACAACAGAGAAATGAGGTGTCAGAAGCAGAAGGTGGAATTGCTTCCTTGAGAAGGTTTTTCATGATAATGATAATGATCTTACCCGTATAATAGCGCCTTTCATCCAGAAAGATCCCCAAAGAGCTGTACAAATGCCGTACACTAGTTCTTTTCAGACCATCATGGAAATGCTTCCACCTCTGGTCGGAGTACAGCAGCTGTTTAACCACACACAAGCTCACCTCACATAGCAGCGCTGGGCAGGAACTATTAAGATACACGCTGATCTCAGGGAACATTCCGGACACCAAAATATAACTATATAAATCTCAAGTCTGAGCCATTCCACAAAACTGTATTTTGGATTTGGGTTTTCATTTCTTTGGTGGTTTTCCCCCTTGCTTTTCAATATTCACACTGACATATTTAAATAAGAATATTGAATTAGTTTTAAAATGTTCATTAAAAATGCATCCGTTTTCCTCCTCAAAATTTGTGCCAAAAAAATGAAAGACCAAAGCATATAAGAAACAACAAAGCTGTTGAAAGTTTGGTTGAAGCTTTGACCCTATTTTATGTTGCATCTGACTGTGTCATGCATTGACTGGCCATTGCCAAGCAGATGATAGACAGATGAGACCCATGCGTTTCTGCTGGTAGACAGTTTTAAAAACAAGACATCTCAAACTTGACTGACAAGGCTGTGATGGAAGCCACCCCAAACCAGCACAGACTGAGGAGAGACCTCTTCCAAAAGTAACCTTTGAGTCTGGAGTGCTTCATTTTTCATCTCAGGGAACACTGCAGTACCTACTGAGCCTTTTAACTTTTCTCTGTAAAGCTGGCTGGCAACAACTTCACGTGAAAAGCCTCAGAACACAGGCAGTAGATGTTGTCCAGAAGAAAAAACTGATTAAAAGACCCCATTCTGTTCCCATTCATAGCTCATCAGAAGAAATACCTGTGCTTCAGGCATGGCTTGAAGACATGAGAGCAGCACGGGCGTTCCTCAGATACAGCTCCTCTCTCTGAGTGCTAAATTACCATCCTTGTTCTTAGTAGATTTTATTAGTCTTCTTGTCAGTCTTATAAATGGACTTTAACAGGAAAACAAAATGTATTTAGACAACGTGGTCTATATGGCTTTGCAGTTAAACAAGTCTCCCTGTCAGATTCCTTCAACTCTCTGGCAAAAAAAGATAATGAGGCGTTTTGCTTGCTCCTCCGCTCCCATGTTTGCTCTGCCAAGCAACCACGAGCATCAATGCCCAAAGGAAAACTTGCTTTCAGAGAGGGGGCTTAGTACTAACCCTGGATATTATTCTCCTCCTTCCAGCCTTCAAGCCAAGAAGCCTTAAGTCAAGATTACTCCTTCATTGGTTGCCAGGTACCAGGGGAACTGCTAACTGCTCACAACAGACTGTGGCACAACATCCTCCAGTGCCTGTCTCTTCCCTGTGAAGGAGGCCTGGGTCCCGGCCCCTACCAACACCTGACAGCCCTGCCATGACTCCACAGCTCTGAGAAAACCCCTCTGCGGTCCAGTGTCCCTGTCTGCAGCACAGATAATGATGCTACTTATCCTGGTAGGGGTGGCTTTTATTTCTCTGTCAGTCACAGTGCACAAAAGAAAAATACGCATCTTTGTAGCATCCCTCAGGCATCACAGATTGTTAAAACCAATACAAATTACAACTATTTCACCGGCTGCTGCTGCCATTGGTAAGCTACCACCAACCTCCTGAGAGCACTGCATGAACAGGAGATCTCTTCTCCTTTGCTCTTCCACGTTTGAACTGTATCCTCTCACCCTGGATGAAAACCCACAGCTTATTGGTGTTAAAAATGCTGTCCACATAAATGAAACTATTCTATCATTTTTCACTTCTTTTTTAAACTGAATTTTTTTCAGGCACTAAGATTAGTTTTTTAAAGACACTCGCCAGTATGATCATGTAATTTTAGGCTTTGGGGTCTTTTCCCTCTACCTTTATAAGATTATATTGGCAAAAACCCTATGTTTGACTCACTTGTCCTGAAATAAAGCTGCTTTGACTGATGTAGCTTGGTTCACACGAATGGCACATCCAGACCCCTGACATTACTTGTTTTCTGCTGCAGGCTGTAGCTACCCGAGGAAGGTTTTGCTCACCTCCTTTGCTCATCCTGACAAGGTCCACCCTAGGACTTGGCATGGGCTAGTAAGTCTGGCTCTAAACTCCCCCATGCTTTGGGACTTCTCCAGGAGGAATCAGGCGGGGAAAACAGCCTCTTGCCGTATTCAGTCTGGTGAGCATCTGAGGCAGGATACATACCACAAGCCTCTCAGCCAGCTCAGGTGCACCAGCAGCCGTCCTGCCCTGGCTCAACACTGCTCCCACCCTGCCCCAGTAAGCAGATATTCCTGGCAAAACCCATCATGTCCCAGAGTGGACAGGAATCCATTACTTACTGAAGAGGGTCCTGCTTGTCACTCTTGCTCTGCAGCATTCAATAATTTTGATCTCTGTCTGGGCTACCGACAAGTACTTCCAGTCCAAAGCAAGAAATGCAGCAGCTTTCATCACCCGCACAGAAGCTTTCATTTTAAAAATAATGCCTTTCAATGTCAGCTTGGCCAACAGCTGCTTCTAGAAGATTAGAGCTTTTCTCTGCCTTCTCTGGCAACCCAGATGGATTTGTTTGCCTAGTTTACATTGCACTGCATTGTTCAGCTATCTGTAAGCGTGATCAGTGCTGGCTTCCAATATTTCAAAGCCTGTGGCATCATCATCATCTAATACCAATTATGGGGGAAAAAAGCCTCTTCCAAGTAGCAGCTGTTGAGTTTGGGAGGGGTGATGGAGTACTCTTTGTTCTCTCACACTTAATCAGCAAGATGAGAGGTACTGGAGCTCACATGACATAGCACTTTTAGGACAAGAGACTACATCTGGTCTATTCCCAGGATTTTCCTGCGTACCTAGCCCAACGGGGTCTGCAGTGGCACTTCTATATCAGGTTGATCACAGCTTTCCAGGAATGTACAAGATGGCAAAACTAACTCTTCCTGACTGGCTTCATGTGCTTTTTGTGTCAGACTCACGCCATACTACACCATGTCCTGCTCAGAGTAAATGAACTGATGTACAAGTGTTTGAGAAGAGAAAAATTACATTGGAGGTTTCAGCAGCCTCTTCATGCTTCTGTTTATCCCTCCAAGCTCCCTCACAGTATGATGAGCATGTGCTTAGATGTCTCCTGCCACACATTCAAGGAGGACAAACAAGCACAGACTGCCAGATCCCCCCAGAACTTCTGTTTTTCTGCCTGCAACTCAGCAACTAAGTCAATATATTAAGAACCACCATCAGTGGTCTGTTTTTTTGGAGCTGCTGAGCACCCACAAGTCCCAGAGATATCACGTACAGATTCTCCCTGCTCAGCTTCTTTCCCAAAAGTTTTCACAGCTTTTTTTATTATCTTGCTTCTTCCCTAGTCTGCATTAACTTGTGGGCGTTGACATGTGTACTTCACTGTAGAGAACACAGTCCAGTCACTCTGTAGACACAGTCCATGACAGATCAAAATGCCTGTAACAATACGGATTTTCCTTGACTTCAACTTATGTCACAACAAAGCTCTTCATGAGACATTTGGCAGAGGCGTTGCTCAGTCAAGAAAACATTTCATAACTTGGGGACAATAAACAGCCCTATTACATATGCTGCTACTTCTTTTCTCTGTTTTGTTTACAAGACATTTAACACAAGAATATCAGCTTCTCTATGAGTCTTCATTTTTCTCATTATTTCCAGATATTAGGAGTAGTTCATTTCCACCTGCAAATCAACTGTTTTCATGCACATCCATGCAAAGTACAATCTATTCTGAATAGGCAAACGCAAACTGTGAGGAAAGTAGTCGAGCATTGGAGATACAGACCCTAAATAAGTGCAGCCCACAAAATGAGATTATAATTTTGGATAGGAATCAGTGTTCAATCCAGGGGAGCATTTGCACCACCAGATGTCATAAAACTTACGATTCCACATTCCTTATGCTGGAAAGTGCTGCATCTGGCTCAGGAACACATCAAAAGCTATGTCTCCACAGCATTTTGCAGGCAGACTCAAGCTTGATTTGACCACACTCCAAGCCAGCCAGGAAACATGTGGCTACACCAGTACGGTGCCAAACCTCAGAGAATCTGCCCAGATGAGAAAAAGTGTGTATGAGAACAGTCAGAGCTCAGAGCAAGTGTCTGCCTCCCTGCAAAAATGTGTGGATACAACAGGCTCAAATTTTCAGGAAACCTCCATGGGGTTTTAGGCTTAACCTTCTCCATCTGCATGGCTGATAGCTGCGGTAAAGAAATTTTCTTCTCATACATAAATAATTTTCTCTAAAGTCCTTTTCTACAGTGACAAAAGGCTCTTTCATGAAAAGCCATGAGAGCTTGACCAACAGGCACCTGCTTTATGGGAGCTCTCTCAGTAAGACCCACAGATGAGAGCAGTCTGGGACATACAACCTCAGTTCAAAGCAGTGGGAAGAATTAGGGACTTTGAAATTCTTTGTCCAGAAGCTCTCAGTTGTTTGCATGCTGAAGCCTTTCACATGTTTTGGAAGCAGATGCTTTTTTCAGATGTTCAGGTAGAATTCCAGGTTGGTTTCTGAAAAATTATCAACAAGTGACATATGAGAAGTTGGAATGTGGAAAACCAGAACAAATTTGGTGGGTGATCTATTCCTCATCATAGCTAAATTACTTTTAGTCTTTTAAAAAATGTATGGTAAAACTCAGTCCCACTAGTTTAATGACAGATTGAAAAGTTATGATTTATGCAAGCTCAGTTACCATCTAATACCATGCAGACTGCATCTATTTATCACCGATTTCATGTGTTTGCAAGCAGTTTGAGTTTTCCTTTTCCTCCCAGATACTGCATTTGGACAGAAGTCAAAAGTTTATTTAAAACATGAGAGAATCACTGTAGAAGCACAGAAGAAAAACGGTGTCGTGTCCTCAGTTTTGTCATGCAGCGAAGCAGCTGCCAGGCCTGGAGCAGATGGGAAACCTTAGTTTAGGCTATTTCATGGAGTCTGCTCAGGCTGGTGATGGGCCCCAACAGCTTGAGATCTACCTGATTTCTGATGAGCCTCCTCCAACACTCCCTTCATGGGATGAACTTTATCGTTCACTTCCATCCGTCTTCCAAATGCATGCCAGGCACTTTGTAGGTTGCTGCTGAAAAAACTGTGACCCTGACCCAAAACCACTTTTTGTATGAATGCAAACCATGGAACACCCACCGGATGGATGATGGTTGAAGGACTGTAGTGAAGACGTTCTGTCTTTCCACAACAATGAAGCACAGCCTTTTTAGTCTCCGTGTAGGGAAGTCAACAGCCTGATCTCCCCACCTGTGTTTAGGAGGGGAATTTTGCCTTGTGAAATAAGCTTGGTGTGTGGGTTTGTTTATGCAGACTTGAGCATAACTTGTTTCCTCGGGTGAGAGCTGTTTGCCCAGACTAAGACAGTACAAATGCATGTGATTTACAATGAATTCAGTGGGAAGTCAGCATCTGGATCTGCAGTATTTCAAGTTATTGCTTAATACTGAGAATGACTTGCCTCAGCTTTTGACGTGTTTTGTGTGAGATACCCAAAGGAAATTTTCAGACTACTGAGTTATCGTTACTGGACTACTGCAGCTACTATCTGTCCTGACATTTCACTGTAATGAGGTCATATTCAAGTTACCAGCAAGGAGGGCCTTGCAAGACCTCCTTAAGCCAGAGGGTGGGTGAGCACCAAAAACAATTCCAAATTTTGTCACTCTGGGGATGGATTTTGCAAGTAGTCCATTTCTCCTCCAGTCCAACCGTCCTGAGACACTGGATAATGTAACTTGCAATTCTGTCTGGCTTAAACTTGCTACCAGCCATCATAACACTTGGGGCAACATTTTATTGATCAAACCTTTTGGAAATGTGACATTCCCAAACAAAATTTCAGCATGACAGAGGTAGCAGAAAGGAACTAGTCATGCCAAGGCAGAACAGTTTCATTTCTTACTTATGGAGTCACAATTAATGTACTACTGTCACCTCTCACAAATTTAAGGGCCCTAAAAAAACAATGGCAATATGTTGCCATAGAGAAGGACTGTCCAGAGTTCTCTGGGTGACACTAAACAGTCCATGTCTTTATTACACTGGTGGGAGACTTCTCCTGAGGCGGATGTGCAGTAATTGCTGCCAGCCCCAGCAAAATCCCGGCGAGCAACGAAGACGAAAACAGCACAGGACACCTTTGGAGACACAGATGGTACAGAAGGGGAACTGGACCATGCTTTACAGCCATCTTCTGGCATTTGTCTCCAAGATAGGGGGAGTAAGCACGCCAGCAGCTCAAGGCTGCTGTCTTAGGCCCAGGTGAGGGGCACAAAGGCAGATGCAGTGTTTCCTGGCCCCAGGACCAGCAATAAAGTACCGAACCTGGATTTCCTGAACTAAAAGCACCTTAAAAGTGGTAGAGATTCCCTGTTCTTTCAGGGCTGAAGACTCCTCTGGACAACCAGAAACCCCCTCATGCAGTGAGAGATCTCTTGAGGTAGTAGAAGAGCTATTGAGGTCTAGGAAGAGGAAAGGGGCTTTTTACTTCTGCCTATGAGAAAAAAAATGGAAAGCCCACTTGAAAGACTCCTTTACTTGTCTCTGGCAAGTAAGGAGTGAGATCCTCTTGAACAGCTCTAAGCAGAAGACAGCTCTAGTCATACGATAACATATTATAGGTCCATCTGCTTCCCAGAAAGTTATGTTCAGTAGGTATTTACGGATCTAATTTCTCTCTTTAGTTCTTTTTCATCAGGATAAATGTTATGAACTTTAAAAGGTATGAAGTTGGAAGAGCAGGGGCAAAAGAAATATAGATGATTTTCAAGGTAAAAAAGTACATTCCATCCTCAATTCACTCAGCTTAAGTACTTTATGAATATGTGAACAGCTGGTGATTTTGCATATTGCATCATCTGCACCATGGTAGGGAGGTAGAGAGATATGGATAATAATAAGAAGCTTGGGGACTTAACTGAGAATTGGCCAGGATTTTGTGGATATAAATCATCTATCTTAGTATAAGGCTAGATTTTATACCAAAGTGTTCACTTTTTGTATTTGGCTTTTCATAACAGTGCTGGTTATTATAATTTCTTTCTAAAGAAAAATGCAAGTCATCTCTCCAATAGAAACAAGAACAATGCCTCTTACTGGAGTTCCATGAATCCACTTCAATGTCACTTGAAAGACTCCTGAGGAGTCGAGCTGCTTGGTTTCTATGAGACAGCTCAGGAGTCTCTCTCTGTCCAGCTCACGCAGCTAAGTTAAGCTCTTATTAAACTCAGTTGTTATTTTTCTAACAGATTCTTAATTACTGTTTTTTGAAGCAACAATCATCCCACGCTTCGCGTTCGCTTTGTTTCTCCACCTCTTCGTGCGGTGCAAGCATGTGGGCAAAGCGTGGGAGGCTCCAAGAGCCCAAGCAATTGAAAATTGATGCAGCGCTTTAAAATAAAGGAATGATCCTTATTATAAGAGGGAAAAAACAAAGTAGCACACAGAGATAAACAAAGACGCACAGACAATGCAAGGAAAATAATATTAGCAGATGTTGAGCCAGCCGTTAATGATCTGTTTTATATTTAAATCTATCGCTTGAATGCTGGAGCCAGAACACCAAGGAGCAAGAAAGAAGCCTGGCAG
Source organism: Gymnorhina tibicen (assembly GCA_013399875.1). Taxonomy (NCBI): domain Eukaryota; kingdom Metazoa; phylum Chordata; class Aves; order Passeriformes; family Artamidae; genus Gymnorhina; species Gymnorhina tibicen. Next base: position 1,255,048 of record VXAZ01001047.1, on the reverse strand, counting down.
CAGCCATGCACTTCACTTTTATTGCTCTGACTCCAGTCATTGATGTTGACTTTTTAAGTTATCAATATAAAATTTTTCACATGCAAGTTGAGCGCTGATGGAAAAGCAGGGCTAATGGCACAGGGAGAGGGAAGGGCTGTCCTTGCAGACCAGGCACAGCAAACCCCTGAGCATTGCAGCTCCTCTGAGGAACAGTGCTCAGAGCTTGTAGGACCTGGACCAGCCCCTTTGTGAAAGAGCCATGCAGGAGGTCAAAGCCATCTGCAACTAGCAGCTCCATGGTGCTATTTTGGCATGGCAGGCAGGCTGGCAGAGAGCACATCCCTGCTTTTGAGACCTGTACAGCTCACGTTGAGTGACAGGCACTAGAGCTGCCTTTTATACTAATTCCTCCCAACAAACCATACCCCCGTTTTCAGCAACAGATTACACCAGATGTGTTTACTGCAAAGCAACGTGATGGATAAAAACTGGAGGTAGAAAAGCTCACTCATGTATTGTTCATTCAGGGTCAAACATTCAATTGCAAACCTGCGAGCGGCCACACAAGAACTAAATGTCATGCTATATCTCAAGATCAAACTTCACCTATTTTAGTCAACACCAGAGAGGGCTGGATCTCATTTCACCCTACTCTAATACAGATCCTCTCCCCAGCACCACCTCCTGCACCCTCTTGAGGAGGAAACCAAGTGCTTGGGTCTGCACAGGGCTACAGTGCCCTTTGCTCAAGTTCTCCTCCAAGGCATGGGGACCTGAGAACCTGTCACATCCTGCAATATTGCACCAGCTCTTTGGACTAGACATATCCAATGAAGGCAGTCCTCTTGGCTGCTCTTCCAGGGCTGGACTTCTTGGTTTATGCCAGAGTTCTTGCTTTGAGTTTCCTCTTGTCTTGCATGAGATGACTTCCCTGTCCTCACTCACATGCTCCTGGAGCAGCTCCTAACTATTGGCCGTATCCCCCTCTCCTTTATATTGACAATTTCATTTGCATTCTCTAACAAATACGCCACTTCTACCTTTCAGGGTGGTATTGACTGCTTATGCTATATTCAGGACTTTGGTAAAACTTTGTAAATCAGCACTCCTGAGGAACAGATACTATCCAGACAGTCTGTTAGTAACACAGCTGTCTGCTTGCTGTCAGCCTGACATAGACATGGAACTGAAAAAAATTAACCCAAATGGAAAGGGCATTGCTCCAATATTTCCCTCTGCACTTCTCAGTACCCAAAGGAAGAGTTCTGGGCTGCTCACAACTTTTGACCTAGCTGCAGACTACCAGGATCAGACTGCTGCTGTTAACTACCTTCTCTGCCTTCAGTGGCAGGGATGTCCTCACTAGATCATTTTAGGATCAACTAGATACTGATTCTCCATGAAATTATTGGATCTGTCAGGTGGTTTGACTCTGACTGTCATAAAAATATCATTACAATCTATTATGTACACCAATATTTCACTCCAATATACCACCTCACTCAGAGTAGCAATACAGTTGTTTTTAGGTTATTTGAAAAGAAAAACTTAATCAATTTTACTCTTGCCGTACTGATTTTAGATCAATACATGTTTTTTAGTTAAGACAAGACAATTTCATCCAAGACATGGTCTGGATGAAGCAAGATTTGGTGCAAGTTCCCCATGCCCTTCTCCACTGCCTGTCTAGCTGAACCATCTTGGGCTTCTGTGGGATGACCGTCCTAAACCAAACAAATTGGATCAAGCATGAAGTCAAGCACTTTATAGTTGCTCACCATGACACTTCAGGTACTTTTAGCCATCTCACTTGAAATCTCGCCACTGAAAAGTTCCAAGTTTATCTTCAAAAACCATAAAAATTAGCCATTACATAGTTTCCATACTCATTTTACTATGTATTGATGCCAGTAACAACCCTGATGTTATTGGTCCAGAATCATCTTCAAGTTAAAAGTAATTTCAATCATCTGGACAGAGTAAGGATTCTCTTTCAATACTGATCTTCTCCTACTTTACTGAAGGTCCCCCACTTTTCAGAGGTAAGAAAGGCTTGGCCAGCTTTAAAAACTCTTCTAGTTTGAATTATATAGAACTACTAATTTTAAAATATTTATTAATTTTTGATGGTTTTTAACATCCAGCAACACTACTTCTGACCTCACATGTGTACTCCAGCAACCCGGAAAAATCAGACCCACAGCTCTTTGGTTTACCCTTTTCCATAGCCTACTAGATGCCTGTGTTTGCAATTCTTTCCCAGTGAACAGCCATGTAAAGTCAAAGGAAACAGAAAACAGATCTGTGCTTTGAACCTTGCAGTCACCACACTTCAACAACAGCATTGCATTGAAATCCACTGTTGTGGGTACTAGTAGTTGGGAGTGAACAATTGGGACATTACTGCATCCATTATATATTAATAACAGAAGCATGTGTATCCTATTTTTCTTCCCTTTCTTTCCTCTCCTACCCTTTTTATGATAATTAACAAGGCAATAAACATGTAAAACTTAAAAACCACAGAAGTGGAAAACTGATAAAGGCCTCTGAAATGATACCAAGGAAAAAAAAGAATCAGTGAACCAGAAGAACATATAAAGTTATTGCCACTGAGATTTGCAGAGAGCAGAAAAACTGAAAGAATAATAAATAACAAGGTCAATTAAGTTTTCCAGCAAGAACTGAATCCAAGGTGAGCTGAGCTAACTAAAACAACCCACCATAGATTCAAGGAATGGTTTGGGTTGGAAGGGACCTTAAAGATCATCTAGTTTCAACCCCTTTGCCATGGGCAGGGATGCCACCCACTAGACCAGGTTGTTCAAAGTTTCATCCAGCCTAGCCTTGAATGCTTCCAGGGATGGGGCTTCCACAACTTTGGACAACCTGTTCCAGGGCCTCACAACCATCATAGGAAAGAATTTCTCCCTAATATCTAATCTAAACCCACCCTCTGCTGGTTTGAAACCATCTCCTCTTGTCCTGTCACTACATGCCCTTGTGAAAAGCCACTCTCCAGCTCTCCTGCAGGCCCTTCAGGTGCTGGAAGGTGCTGTAAGATCTTCTGGGAGCTTCTCTCCTCCAGGCAGAACAACCCCAGCTCTCTCTCCCTGCCTTCGTGGGAGGTCCTCCAGACCTCTTCTGATCATCTTTGTGGCCCTCCTCTGGACTGGCTCCAGCAGGTCCATGTTCCTCTTATGATGGGACCCCACAGTGGGGTGCCAAGGGATCGGAGGAGAGGGAGGGAATCCTCTCCCTCATCTTGCTGGCCACACAGGATGAAATTGGCTTTCTGGGCTGCAAGTGCATATTGCTGGGTCATGTCCAGCTTTTCATCCACAAACATCCCCAAATCCTTCTCCACAAGGCTGCTCTCAATATATTCATCCCTCAGCCTGTATTTGTGCCTGGGATTTCCCCAGTCCAGGTGCAGGACCTTGAACTTGGCTTTTTTGAACCTCGTGAAGTTCACACAGGCTCACCTCCCAAGCCTGTCCCTCTGGATGGCACCACTTCTTTCCAGTGTGTCAACTACACCACACAACCCATGTTATCGTGTAAACGAAAAGAGAGATTCTTTATGCTGGAATAACAGATGCCATTCAGGTTTAGGGAGGGGGAAAGGAGACATATTTTTTCAGGCACTCAGACATCCAGGAGTGTTAGCAGCTGCACCCAGCATGGAGAAGCAGCCTGTGTTCCCTCAGCAGCAAGTGTTCCACCCAGCCTGGCTCGCAGGGACCAGGTCCTTCCCCAGCCCACACGCCTCGAACACTGCTCTGCAATTAGCTAAGCACAACACTAAGTGGTGGAACAGCAACATTGCCTGGAGAGTGAGAGGGGAAATTCAGTCTACGCTGCGAAAATGGAGATAGCCAAGAGAGTAGTGAGCTTTTGAGGAACTCTGCTGTGATGAGCACTAGCTTCATCTGTCTCATTAGCTACTGCCCTGCCACCTCATCCCCAGGCGTACATGTACTTGCACACACAGACATGGGCACACACAAGCCTCTACATCCTGCCAGCTGAAAGCCTCTAACTAAAGTACATATACCGAGGTCTTAAGTTCAGTTTAATGAACCATCATGACTAAATTTGGCAAGATTTCCTGTCTTGCTTCTTTTCTGTACCTCAGACTCTTTTGATCCATTTGTGAGAAATGTAGTTTTGGCAAGTGGAAGTCCTTTTTCACTGCCAGTGGTTAATCTGCTCTGTGACACATTCATTCAACCAGAGAAAATCCAATATTGGCATTTGTACCTTGCGGGAGAAAGAGGTTAAATGCTGGATGTAAAATAAACTGCTGGACTGTGCCAAGCCACTGTGTAATATCTATATCATGTATAGGCAAGTTTCTTGCCCTTAGAACTCAGATGTAGCTCAGTCACATCTGGATTGCACTATTATTCCACAAAATCATTCAAATGGATGCTGTTGGACAACATCTGGAAGTGTCTCCAATAGCTCAACCCAGTTGCTCCAGACTTTCAGTAGTCCACAGAGAACAGATGGTTCACATACTGCTAAACCTCTTTCTTGTTTCCACCTGCTAAATAGGATTAAAAAGCAGCTTAAAGTACACTAAATACTCTCACAACATTAATTTTGTCTATAAGAAATTACTGTCTTGGCCACAAGGATGTTTTGCAGTTCCTGGTAAGAAGGAGATGGTCTGTGTGGCCAGATGGTCACACATGGGAAGGACTGACCCCAAGAGCCCCAGTAAAACATGTTGTCAGTGTTAATCATTTTTGCTACTGCTGTTCTAAGAGTCAGCCAGAAAAAAAATCCTATTGGGCAAGGCAGTGTGCAAACACGGAGTGTGGTGAGACCCTGGCTCTAAAGAGTTCATAGCCCAAAGAAGTCCTCATCGCCCGCTTCCCACCTATTTTTCACTTGATTTCTAGAGCTGGGTTTAAAAGTTCTGAAATCTGCAACCTTTGCATACCTTGTGCAATGCCTTTATCTGGGAACAGTCTCACTGATTTCAGGAGACCTGTTTCTTAGATGTATGTGCTTTTGGTTTAGGCACACATATATATGCTACTGGATGTGTATGTATATTCTGTATTTCAGATTTTAACAGGCATAAATGTTGAGAATATTTCACAGAGGAAGATCAAAGCATACAGTATTAAATTCTCCCTCTCTAAAACTAACTGTGCTTGACCTTGGGTGCAGTACTACTGAAAATAGGCAGGACTTCTCAAAGGTTAAGTGTTTTTCAACAAAGGTAGCAAGACAGTCAATAATGATCAGAACTGGCTGAGTTTTAAATTATGATTAAGTCTTGCAAATTATTTCTCTTAACTTTAAAACTTCTGAATGACCAACTGACTTGTTTAACACTTTGTCATTAAAAGGAATATGGTGGAAAGGTTGAAAGTAACCTGCCATTCAGATTTAACCAAGTTTAGACAGAAACCTGAGAACCAGCCAGAGCTGGAAACAAACCACTGCTGCTGATTATTCTGACTGTCGACAAATAGAAACTAAGAACTTTCATAAACAACTGACTTTTAAAATGCATTAACTTCTTCTTTCCCTTATATCTAGAACTTCACCCATTAATAAGGAGCCAAACCAAAGTGATGATGGCATCACACAGACTGCAAACACGCATTGCTTGCCTAAAAAATTCTTTACATGTACTGAGGCCAGTGCTGCTCACCCTGAACTTTGCATAAGACAAATTTAACAGAGCCAGAAATGGCATCCTGACAACTATGTTTTCCTTATATAATCATTTTGGTTAGAGAAATAACAGAGGAAAGAAGGTGAGCATCAGAGACTTCTAAACTCAGATGTGCAACTAATGATCGGAAAAAAACCTTTCACAGCTGTAAATTCGAATTCCGCAACAAGGAAGATACCAACCATAAAGAGCTGTAGTAATGCAATATTCCATGAGGCGTAGTCCAGCCAAAGGCATAGGCATATCTTTAATGAAGAACATTGTGGCCAACAAAGCTGAGAGAAATCACTCAAGAAGTAACACCCAGAATCAATGAGAGGAAGACCACTGAGCATTATTTACCTAGATAACAAAAAAGTTTTGAGGCAGCATCATACAAAAAGCTGATTTATGAGAGGATAACTACAATTTACTCAAAAGCATAATGTTTTCATTCTCAATTGAAAAGCATTTTACTTGATTACAAAAAAAGAAAAATTAAAAAAAATCACGGCAGTCTTCTGCAAAACCTTCACAGTAGAAAGGTGATTCAAGGGATTGCCCTGTTGACCAGTTTATTGTAGCTCAGGTGAAGACATCTGTAGCAACAGAAATGGGAAGGAAGATGATTTGGTCTGCAACATATACAATGGTGTTTAGAATAAAAATTAAGAAAGAGTTCATATATGAAACCAGGTGAAATAAAGTGTGTATAGGCATAAATAGAGAGGAGCAGTGGATGAGTCTGGTACTGAGGACAAAACCACAAGTACAGAACAAAGCAGTAAAAGCATCACGCTGGTGAAACACGGATGAGACTGGTAGGATACTAACATCCTGTCATGGCACTTAAAAATGATGAAAAGCTGTGTGCCCTGCTAGACGTGGGATGTGAATCAGCAGGAGTGTCGTTCAGCAAGGATCACAGACCCAAAGTCTCCTCTTTGTGGATGTTCAGTAACCACTCACATGTTTCTGACGGACTACACAAGCAGCAGAACAGACAGCACATCCCCAAAGCTGCTCCTTTGTTAAATATAAAATTATTTCAGGCAGTTGAAATCAGCGCCACCACAGTGAAGACTCACTCACTGCGTCCTTACCAACTGGTTAGGCTACAGCTGGAGGCAGAATCCCCCTAAATCACCCCAGCACAAGCCAGCGGTGGATCAGAGATGTCTCCTCGTCACTTCATAGTCTCCTCATCACTTTCTTGTCTCTGAAATAGACTATTTTTGTTTCCTTTCATCTTGTTTCCTCTGGTTTATATTCACAATCATATTCAGCTTCATCAGTGAGGAAAGTAAATACCTATACATATGTGTATATATAGTTTCACTTCTACTAGAGATCAAGGATTTGGTTTCATCAGAAAGTTGTCCCAGTGCCATAGAGGGCCAAAAAGCAAGGAAATTGTATCTAATCCATCCTGTATTACCTGTTCCCTTTAATCTGGAGCTTATTCCATAGACAGAGAAGGGGCATTAACAGCATTATCAAGGTGAGTCTGTGCTCCTAGGTACTCAGTAGCTACTAAAATTTCAGTCTTTAGAAGGAAAAGGTTAATGTCTGTTATTATCCTAGAGCTCCTGTTAAATCAGACCCAGATATGGTTTCCGTCTACCTTTAAGGTTCCTCTTCATGTCCAGGGAGCATTTATTATCAGCATCAACTTCATAATCTTGGGATGGAGGCTCATCTGGCTCTGGTGTCTTCTTCATCTTCATTAACTCTAATTTCATTATCACCTGTCCTGGAATGACCCTGGGATCACTCACTACTTCTTTCTTTCTCCTCTGGGAAATGAATTTCTGTTTTTGTCCTCAGCTACTGAACTGCTTTTGCGAGCCCTGCGGCAAATAATTAATATTAGCAGTATCCCCTTCATCTCTCACCAATCTGGGTGCCCCACCCCATCTTAAAAGCACTGCTGGCTTCTTGACTCATCTTTCTGTTTCTGATATACCTGTTTTTAAAAGCCTCTAGAATATTCCGCTTGGCTCAGTAGTCTTATTTCATCCCTTGTGTGAGCTTTTCTCACTTTTTTTTAAAATCCATTTATTAACCTTCCTATTCCTCACCTTCCCTTTCTGCATTTGATGTTCAGCAGCTCTCAGAAGTCTTTTGCATGACATAAGAACCGATTTTTCCAGTTAATTATTCAACCTCTTCTCCTGCCTCTCCCCTCCCCCCTCAAACAAAAGTGTTATGAAGGTGGGCTTGGGATGACAGAGCATTGCTGGATAGAAGAAACAGCCTGAATTAAAGGTCTTTCCACAAAAGAGAGGTCTTGACTGAAAATCTTAGAGGGCCCCCTGACTGGAGGGAAAAGTTCTGTAAAAAGCAGACGCCCCAGCTCCTCTCCCTGGCAGTAGCAGAGGACATTGTCATCTGATAAGGTAGCAGGGCAATAACATTTTATTTCTGTCCCGCACCTAATGAATGGGGCTGTTTGGCACGAAGCAGAAACATAGAGTGGGGGAAAAATGACAGAAACATATAGTGGGGGAGGAGTGACAATGACCAGGAGAGGAGAGAAAAGGAAAGAAAGCTTTTCTTCAGCTCTGTGTCTTTGACGCACATCTGAGGTAATAAAGGGGGAGTTTTACGAGCTAGTTGCATTTTAATCAATTTTTGCTCTTAACTGCATTGGAGAAGCTGCTAACTTAGATTCATGTATGGCTTTACACTGCTCCCTCACTGTTAGCAGCCTTATGAGAACAAAGTCTCCACCGTGGACTACTGCTCCTCACAAGTGCAGGGGCAAGAAAAGCTCCCCTGAACAAAAACAAAGAGGAAGAGCAGGATCCTTTGCATAAACAAGGGGAAAATGGAGCAATTGTGCTGCACAACATGAGGCAAGAGTGGAAGTTCGGTGGCTGGCAGCAACCCGCAGCCACAGATCTTTGGAGAAATAAATCCTGGCACCAGGAATTTGGGAGAGTCCAATAAAAATGTAGAAGCAAAGGCAGAAAACTCTTTCCTCCCGGTTGTGTACATGTGTCCACACAACCAGCGTATGTTAAGCCTTTAAATGAACATTTGGCCGTGAAACAGTAGCTATGGCAATATGCAGGCACGGATTTATGTACTGTACGTACATATCTCGTAGAAAAGCTCTCTGTTTCTGAACCGGACTGGCAGCTGCTTGAAATTTTCCCCTTCCCTTTCCCTAAGGTCTCAGGTGTGGGATTCATGAGCCAGTGTCTCAGCTAGAACAGGTGTCTATCGCTGTGTAAATAGCAATTAGGCCCAAATTTCAGACTTTTTTCAAATCCCTATCTGAGGAAAAGCCCAGGAATAAATAGTTGCTGTAACGGCCAGGGGTATTGTGTAGCATTATAGCCTCCAGCTGGGCTATTACATACTATAGACGGGTGAAGAATACAAGCACCTGACAGATGTGTTCTGTTAGCTTCATTAGAAAAGAAACAAAGAAACTCCTCAATTAATAGCAGTGGAGCCAAAGGGAAGGGGGGTGCGGGAGGGAGGAATCATAGCCTGTTATTTAAACAGAGTCAGGGAGCCTTTCACTGATGGCTTAATATGATTCATTAATAAAAACAGCTTTTTGAATGCCCAGTTTAAGTCAAAAGAAATCACTAGCGTGGGTTTTTTTGTTGATGGTGGGTATTTTTTCCCTGCAAAAGAAGGGCAAAATGACAAACTAGAGTTTCTGAATTCATTTTGTGTGAGACTGCTCCTTCTAAAAGCTGCCTTTCCCTGGGGTATTTATCCCTCAGGGTGGTGGCACAGTCATCAGGAGTTGACGGGGTCATAGAGAGACTTTGGATGAGAGAGATTTTCAGGGGTAACATGGAAACATTCCATGTAATATGGAAACATTCTGTGTCTCAACTAAGAAGGTTTAAGGATTTTAAGGTGTCAAAATGGAGCTCCTCAGTCTGATGGAAGTCAGATGCGTCTGGAAAGCCACACCTTTCTATCATGACATGCTACTCCTGTTTTGAGGGCCTGAATGAACAGCAAAGCCATGTAGAGTGTCGTTCTCTACCCCACATCTTTAAAAGTGATAGACTCCAAGTCTCTATTTAATGCAGTTTTAATTATAATAAACTTATGTACAAACTTTATTGTACTGCATCTACTTCTTACGCCCAGGTGCAGGACAGGCTAGAGAATCCTGCAGCTAGCTACAGAAACCATTTTTCTCCTCCTAGGTGTAAGATGAAGCCATCACCACCTTTTTATATCTAACACAAAACTCAAAGGTAATGTAATTCTTACACGGCACTGCTTACTGCTCTCACTGATGGAGGCTACAAGCACTATCTTCCTGAAACGCACAGGAAAGAGAGGAAAGTGTTTCCAACGCTTACGGTTTCAGGAGGCTCCCAACATGAAGCCATCTGTTCTGGAGGATTTTAAAAATGAAAAAATCGCTGCAGCGCCTCCATGGGGTGGTGTAGAATTAAATGGGAGAGAAAGGATATACCGGCATCTGAGAGTACAGAAGGAGCCCTGCGATGGAGGTGGCCGTCGTTTGCATCTTGACCCGCCAAATGAAGGCAGGCCAAGAGAAAAGCTTGCAGGATTTACCAGGCTCCACCTGGGCAAGGGACTGGTGGTGGTGTGGCTCTCACGCAGCAATGTGGATCCATGTGGTCCGAGTGTGGTGATGACCAAGCTGATGTGGTGAGTTGGAGGGTTGGTTTGATGAAACTTTTTACAGAAAGATTGAGGAGACCAAGAATACCTATCAACTCCTCTCACGTATTTCCCTGCAAGTGGTTTCCCATAGTGCATTAAATGATGTTTTGTCAAAGCCTGCCTCTAAATGTACCAAACGATGGGTCTTTCATCACTTCCCAAGGGACAGTCGTCCATGGCCAAATTGATCTAGCTGTCAAGAAGGATTCTTTTATATATTCAGCCTAATTTTTCCTATTCTTAATTTCATCCCATTACTCTTAGTTAAACCCACTCCTATTGTCCTAAATAATTCACCTCCCTCAGGAATTTACCCCCTCCATGTATTTGTAGGCTATTCTTTTGTCCCACTGTAGTCTTCACTTAGCGAAGCTATCTATATTTAATTCTTTTAATCTCTCTTCATAAATTAGTCCCTCCAGCCAGTGAGGGGAAGGGTATATTTGAGACATTGTTCAGTGATGAGCTAGGATACTCTGCTACAGTCGGGATATCTAGAGCATGGAAAATGCCTAGGGGAAGCCTAAACATTCATATTACTTTTTTTTCTTTCTTTTCCCCAAGTGTTTGAATGGCTGTAGACAAAGTGATATTTCTGAAGGAGAAAAACATTACTAAAGATCTCTGTTTAATTCTCCCTTTTCTGTGCCACTGTTGTAAATGTCTGCTTTGTCCTCAGTTAATAACCTCCATCACCAGCTGGCCAGCTCTTGCTTACAAGCTTTGCCTTCCTTTACACCCTATCCTAGATTTTTTATATCTGTGTGAAAAGCAGGAAATCAGACAGTGTAAAAACAGGTTAAACTCTATATGATAATAAACAAGTGCACTGCTGCCTTGGCATGCTGGAGGTTTTGCCATCAGGCTTGAAGAAGCTGTTTACTTGTGATAGTTGGTATACTTGTGAAAAAGTCATTGCTTTTCTAAGGTACATAAATTCCCGATGAAAGAGATAGCAGCACTATCTTCTTACTCTACACACAGAATCAGACAAGAGCAGAACTCTTGCCCTTTCCACCCAAAATTAATGACTCGGAGGATTCAGACTTATGAGTTAGATGTAAATTAATGACTGGTTTATTTAAATTGTTAGTTTCCTTCCTAAGGGTAGTTTGTATGATAGTAAAGTCTCCTTTTAGGAAAAACCTGTATAATTCTGTATAACTTACATTTATTTCCTGCAAATCACTCTCTGTTTCAATCAAGCTCTACATCTGAAGAACCTGAAGTGATTTATGCCAGGAGATGAGGATATTGTACTCTTTGAACCATGGTTTGCTTTTTTTTAAAAAAAAAATACTTGTTGTTATTACTTGTGCTTTATGTCGCTTTTCCTGTGTAACTTAAACACTCCTTTACCAGCAAGTCGAATATTATGTTAAAACTTACATCGTGTCACAATCTTAAGGTAACCATCAGTATTTGTTAAAGCGGCTATAAGATTATTTGACTTTTGTGTTGAAAAGGGATTTTCAGTTGCTTTAAATACATCCAAAGACTTGGAATGACTGGGCCTGTGCATTGAAATCATTTAAATATCTAAAAGAGAAATGCAGAATCCAGCACATGAACCAGTGCCCATAATTGGCTCTGACACTTCAGCAATTTATTTATTTTTCTCTACAGCTGAGTTAATACCATAAAATGAATTCAGTACTTGCCAAAATGCCTATTGCAAAAAAAAGTCAAACAATTCATATTTGGGTCATACAAACCTGAGAAACATTAGAGACCAATAAACGAGGTCTACTGGAGGATATGAAAATAAACAGACCCCTATGTTAATGTGAAACAATTCAGTCTTCAAACCCCCGGCAATTATTTTTTCTTTTTGTACTGTGGCAACACATAGGATCACTTCTGGTTATAAACGCTGTACAAGCACAAAAACCAAAAAAATCCTTAACTTGAGAGTTTTCACACTAAGGAAAGTAATTGGATCATGAGAAACCTAGAGATGTGTGTACACATGTACAGGGAAAAAGAGCATCAATGGCATGCACAAGGTGCCCTGTGAGTGACTTCTTTCTCCCACGGATTCCTTCTTTTTCACTCCAAAGCCCATTTATCTGCTCAGTGACCAGAGCAATGGCTTAATGTGGCTGGTGGTGGCTATTTCTAGAGTCAGGAGATGTCCATGAAGAAGACTTCATCCAAAACTGTGAGAGCCTCAGATCCTTCGCTCTGGAGTCTCAAGGTCGAGATCCTGACATGGTATCTCCACACATCAAACAGCTTTGTTCCAAAAGAAGAGAAAAGTGCGTATTTGCTTCCCTTGCAATGTTTATGGGTCAACTTGAGTGCAAAATGCGAATATACACAGGCTGGAAACTCTTATTTTAATCTCTGGGTTTGTTATATGTTCTTCTTTCATCATCCTGCATTGCAAATTATTCTAGTTCTATTTCTCTGGTGTATTAAACTAGTGCATTGCTAAGTCTCAGCTCTCCATTCAGGTTCTGGCATCAAAGCCTTAGGCCAATTTTATTTCATTTGTATTTGCTGTCAGAGTAATGTCTTTATTCTAAAATGCCCTTCTCATATCAACTTCTCAGGTGGCTTGACAAAAGTAGAAAGTGTGAGGAAGGAAAGAAACCCTCCCCCATGCTGCAGTCTGCTGTATTGCTTTAATGTTTTCACCCTCTCTGAGGGGGAAAATGTGCAACACACATCGAGAAAATGGAGTTCAGGATGCTATTTAATGATGAAAGGGATGTTTTTCTAATCCTAGCTATGCACTTGACCTGTTCTATTTTATTTATCTTTATCTTTGTATGTATTTGTATGTATGTATGTATGTAGGTGTGTGGGGGTGTGTGTGTGTGTGTGTGTATGTATTTAAAAAGCCCACACACACACTTTTAAAAAAAACACTCAAGCTGCTGTTGCTCTGGGCTAATTTATTTTCAACTGCAAGTGGCACATTTACTCAATTACAAACAAAATTTTAGTAAAGCAGAGTGAAAATCTATCACATCCAATTATGATGACAATGCAGTGCCATGCAGCTGAGGGTTAGGCTGGGACCAGACGTGTTTTTCTTGAGGCCATCAAGGACTGCGCTGGAGCTTTTTTTATGCGTGGGTAGAAAAGTGATTTAAGCTGAATGACAGGAAGCCCAAATCATTTTGTCATATTAAAGACTGTCAAGGACCCACCTCAGGATGGAAGTGTTTCATGTCAGATATAACGCCAGAAAAAGGCAAGGTAAGGATGGCTGTGAGCAGGATATTTTAAACATCACAGGGCAAGGGGAAGCATAAGAAAAGTTTATCTGCTGGTTTTGCACGTTAGGCAATTGCAGCACTTAAAAACTTTTATTCTGTTTAAAATTCCCCATTGTGTCCAGCAAAGGGCACTTTGCATTCTAATAGATTTCAGTTGTGAAAAACAAATGTGTCCTACCTATAAAATCACATGCATTTAAACATATATAACCAAACATTTTAAATCTCCTTGCATACATACACATCTGCCTGCAGCAATCCATGCAGTGGCAACACCGAGGACACTGAAATTTCTGGGTCATGTACTTTTGCAAAGATCTCAGTAAGCAGTGCCAGCTCGCATCCCCCTCTCGCTTTGTTTTCAGAAATAACGATTCTCACCCCTTAAAAATAATAAATATTTGGGTGGCACAAAATACAGACACTTCCCAAGCACAAACACATGTATGCACGTTTTGAAGGCTACTCCCCATTAAGTACTTTGGTTTTGGATAGTTTAATCTGCGTCCTTAATGGTTTAAGGCAGAACAATGGGTTTCTCAATTTAGGAATGTGCGTGTTAAAAGCAGGGATCAGACGAGACCTCTGTACCAAAGCAATGAGTTCCACCAGGGTACTTCAAATAAATCTAATCTACAGAAATCATCACTACATTTTGGATCCCAAAAAATGTTGTGCCTTAGGAATGGAGTATTTCAGAAAGTAGTCAAACAGTGCCAGTAATTCAGCGTCAGCAGTCAGGAAAAAGAAACCTCTGCTAAGCGAATGCAGCTGATTGCTCCCTTGAAAGCGGTGATGATTCAAATTCCTCAAAAATTGTAACAGCTTCCAGTAATGTTTTCCTTTGACAGCTCTGGGACAAACTTTTTCATTCATTCACTCTTTTCTCTGAAGATTTATGTCAAAATTAGGGATGAGTAAATCCTGCTTCTTTCCCTGCTTCCTTTTGCTTTACCCCACAGCTCTGCTTTATTCTTTACTGGAAAAACAAGTTGAGGTAAAAGAAGTAAAACCAGCATAAAGCAAAACATTAAAGCAGCTCTCAGTAAAATAAAAACAGAAAAATTCTAAAGCAAAAGAGGACTTTTACCCCTCCATTTTATCATACACCTATTTTTGCCACAGTCTGGGGAAGAGCAGAAACCTCTCTGCAGTCTACCAAGATATTGCTGTCTGAATGTATGTTCATACTTCAGATACTATAGTGACAGATGTAAGAGAAGTGAGATTTTTTTACAGCAATTGTATGAGAAAAATTACGGGATTGAATAAAATTTTCTTTCTTTTGGTATGCAGATACAGATATGTAGCATGCATTTATAATATTATCCCTTTGCATATTATTCACACAGCAATGTTGTTTGATTTGCTGCAAATTACAGAAGACTTAAAATAATAATTTTACAAAACTTTCCCTGACTGCTTCTATCACACACACAGACACACGCTTATTTTCTATACAGTAACTCCTCTTTCTAGTGATCCTTATAAGAATATTTGCTCAGAACTAGGAAGCCTGAGAGGATGCATTGAAGGGCCACTCCTGTAACTACTTTTAGCAGGGTCATACAGGGGTTGATAGCGACATTTTTATGTTTCTTCTCTGGCCTTTATGCTTCTCTGTGTGCTGTATTTAAGGCAATAAACCCAGACTGAAATATAGAAACCACAAATTCATTTATGTCCATAGGAAAAAATACCCTATGGACATTTCTTCACACATACAATATAGGATCTAGAAGCCATGACTTCAAATTAATTCAGTATCACTATTTTACTCGTGTCAGATCAAAGTTTGAGAAATGGTATCTGGATAATGGAATTTTATTGTTGTTATGACAAAAATCAACAGCCACACTGAAGTCAGTTTACCAGAGAGAAAACTCCCCATCTCCCAAGCATCCATACATATAAATTAAACATTCCCAGACCCGGGTTACGACTGAAAACCAAGGTGTTTGGAAGTTAAATCAAATCTCCATATCAATCAAATGTCCACTGTAGAACTGCCTCTGCTAATGTCTACATGTTAGTCAAGACTACTTTTAACATTTCTGTAAATAGTAAACAGCCACAGGAGTGATTTTCTCACCTACTTCAGGAGAAGGAAGAGTTTTGGAAGAAGTGAGTATTCATAACTTGGACATAGAATTTCATAAAGGTAGATTTTTGGGCAGGCAAAGCAACAACCAAGGTTATTGGTCCTACAAAATGCCCAGACAACATCTAAACGCTTCTGAGAAGCAGCTCCCAAACTATTTACACTGCACTAGTCCTGCACATCTGAATGCTCCTGTTTACCACTCCTGCATATCTGAATGCTCCTGTTTATTTACCCAAAATAAAGAGCTGCTGTGGGACTCAGTGGAGAAAAAGATACCAGAGGGAGTCATGAGTGATGGGGAAAGGAAACTGGTGTGAGGAAAGTGCCTAGAAAAGGGAAGGGGGTTGGAGGGGCACTGGGCCACCATCATAGGCTGAGGAAGAAAGGTAGAGGCGGTGCTGAAGGAAACACCTGGAAGTTCCTCAGCTAGGAGCTGGCTTGAGGCTGACAGGGTCCAGCAAATGACAGGAGTGGGAACAGAAGCAAGGCCTACCAAAGGTGTAATTGATCCCAGGGAAGGGCTTAGGACAACTATAGCCCAACATGGGGCTTGTGCTAACACTGTGGTCACCAGGTTTCTGTTCTCTTGGAAAGCATGTGCACTTCCACAATGGACAAACTTGGTGTGCCCAGTTGCCCCAGACCCTAGGAATTCAGCACGACCAACGCGACCCTCTGCAGCATTGCCAAACAGCCTGGCTAGCACCACTCCCACAGGGTTCTCACAACGTGCAACAACCTCTCAGGTTAAGAAAGGCAAAAGGCTCAGATAATGCTGGTGCTGCTTAGCCTGATCCTCCTGTCAGGAAAAGGAGAGGCAGAACAAACACTGGTGAGTTTATCAGAAACAAGAGATGGCTTATTGAGAAAGCGTTCAACAATTACTTCTTTGAAAGATTTTGGAACATCGCCCCTTCAACAGTGCTGCTTACCATCCGCTCCAAAATTAGATTGGCAAATCCCTCCTGGCCTTTTCCTACCAGGAAGACTGTCTACTCCATCCATTAACCCTGAATCCCACGTACTCGATATAAACTGACAATTGATAGTCAATGGTATTGGCAGAGCCACTCATCAAAGCTATTTGCACAACAGGAAACAGCCTGCTTCAGTTCAGCATTGTGTAACTCAGTGCCATGTTATTACAGATATGAGGAAAATTTCCATAGGAAGAGAGATTGAAAAGAACAGGACTTCTAGTTTAGACAAGTAACAAAAATGGACTTTTTTATGTCACAATAAAAAAAAAAAATCTACTTTTGAGTTATCTACTGTTCCTCATAATGAAAGAACAAGAGATTAAAAAAATGAAGAGCATTCAATTGAAAACTGATAAAAGGGTTTATTTATTTCTATACTAAGTGCAAGTAACTTCGGGATCTAAATGTCAACTCATGTGACTGAAGCCAAAAAAAGAATTCAGTAGGATTAGAAGTTTATCTGGATATTAAGAATATATATCATTACAAAACTAACCTGCCAAGCTTTGATTTGTTCTCCTGCAGTTAGTAAATGTAACAAACAACTTTTTTGAAAATTTTGAGGTATTTTTAGGTAGTTAACGTGACGATTTAAAGGGATTCATAGAAAATCACTGAAAAATGAAATTGCTGTCTCATAATTCTACCTTACCGGCAATATGAATCAAATAATTAGCTGATAAATAAAACATATTTGTCGACAAATACTGTAATGTTCAAACTTCACTCTCACAGTTCATTAGCAGAATAACCCCTTGGTGAAATAAAAAAAATCAAATCAACATACTTTAGGGTTTTCCATCACGGAAAAGTATTTCATTTTTTTAAAATGTATTTACCCCACTACGTTCAGTATTAGGATTGTGCACACTTCTGACTTCAGGGCCACCTTATTTTAGGATGTCCCAGCAGAATTTAACGTGTCTTTCTCATAAAATGCTTGGCTGATGGGTCTTATAGTTTCGCCTTTGTAAATATGTGCCAAAATCATCTTCCAGCCTTGAACTGACTTCCCCCTAAACTCACGAGGTGAGCTGTTGCATGTCTAACTGATTTAAATTCGAAGTGAACAGCATGTTTCCTGTGCAATCTGCATCTTTCTTACAGCTCATGCTTCCAAAACACGACAACTTCGAGACACGGTTTGAAAATGGAGGAAGCTATTACAAAATATATACTGCAGCTCATTTTACATGCCCAAGCCTGTGAAATACCTTCACTAATCTACCTCATACTTTCCATATAACAGTTCTACTGGATTTGTCAAAAAACAGATATGCAAATTTTAGGTAGAAAGGAGTTTCTTTCGGGAAGTTGAACATAAGGGGTAAATAAGACTCAGTTGTAAAAAGACATTAATTCAACTGCAACGGCTTCATAATTCAGAGTATTAGATTAATGCTTTATGAGCACATTATCTACTACTTAATGTAAATGCTGTAACAAACTGAAATTCAGAGATAGAGACTGTTCACAGGTTTGGCTTGGACCCCATCCACAGAGGCTTTATTAATCAGCACAGAAACTTTAGTCTAACCTTTGCCAGTCAGTTCAAGGTAGAGAAGCTTCCTGAAAGATGACATAAAAGTTTTCCATCCTTGCAGACATCTAGCAGCTCCCTCTGCTCTAGCCATAGGGCTGGATCAGACCTTCCCATGTCACCTCACCGCTGCTGATGTGCTAGACCACCCAAGCCATGACCGAGGCATCTCTGCTGTGGTTGCAAGAGCAAGCCAAGCTGAAAAGTAGTCTGCATCTGTCACATGGAAAAAATCAAAAGCCAAAGCTCTGTATCACTGGCAATGCCCCCAAAGCACTGCAGGACACGCACACACTTCTCAACACAACAGCAGAGACATTCTCAAGCTTTGCCCTCTGTCCTGTCCATGCCAGCCAGAGCTCACCACGTTCCCACCCTGCATCGTTTTACTTTTCTTTGGTCCACCACACACAAGGAGAACAGCTGAATCAGGAACAAGCAGAGAATTGCTTTTTAGCAACATTAGGAACGTTAACCTAAACAAACCAACAAGCAAAAACCCGGCATGGCAGTAATAGTGATGAAGCCACAGCACTTTATCATAATCCCATCTAGTAAGACAGGGAATTTTTGTCAATATGTTTCATGCTCAGAAAATGTACTGCTCAGCAATTTGGCACTGTACTAGCAAAACACTTTTTTTTTTTATTTATTTTATTTTTTTTATTTATTTATTTTTTTTTATTTGATTTGATTTTGGAAAGGTTCTTTTATTTAAAAGCACATCTTGGATCTGGATCAGTGTCCTCCCATAGAAACCTCTTGACTCATGCAAATGGGGACACATGGCAGTGCCCACATGAATACAGTGCTCTGGGAGAAAGCACCAAGTATATGGGCAGAAGTCCTTGAGACAATTTTCAAGGACATTTACACGACAGAATGCTAGGAACCTTTTTAAAATAATTTATCCACTGAGAGTCCTTAGAGGTCTGGCACAGAGACATGCAATTATATCACATTATAGGTTAACATTGGAGACAAGCACGCAGCCTCCAAAAGTGACCCATATGAGCAGTCCCAATGACAAGGCAAATCCATTCCTAGTAAGGAGTTATGAAGTAACTTACCAACATGGAAAATATCTTTTGAATCGGGACAGTCAGTGTCTGAGCTATGCCATGGGGTGTTAGGGTTTATAACACTGGGCAGAGTGCATCTCTCCTTCCTCTTTAGACATGCTATGGGTCACACACCTCTGTGAGCACCTTACAAGTCTCTGGTCTACTCTAGATTTCATGCATTTACCCCTCTCTCTCTCCAAGGACATCTTTCCATATCTCTAACAACTTCCATAGACAACTTTAGTCCTTTCACTTCGCAGATATTTTCATCTTTCATACCAAGCTTTTTTAAAATTTTCTTTGTTATTTGATGAACTGAAAAGTTTTGTAAGATAGACTAACTTTCCTTCTCTCGGCCAAAGAGTGGTTTATACAAGGGAGGTTGATTTTTTTAAGTTCCACAGACTCTAACACATTACTTGCTTTGTTTTCTTTCTGGATACCCCACTAGCCCCTGTGATTTATTCCAACTATTTCTGTGGATATCCTTCAACTTTTTTTCACTATTTATAATTGGGTTTGAGCTATTGACCTACCTGACTTTAGCAAGTTACTCCAAAGTTCCTCACAGTCTTCAGGATCTCTGAAACCTAAAGGTTTTTGTATTAGCTCAAATATTATTAGGTGATTAATGAAAACTAAGTAACAGCTCGCAAGAGAAGAGCACTAGGCACCACATTCCCATGCATGAAGCACCTACGAGGGTCAAAAGGCTACAAATCCTGGAGCCAGTCTCAAGCCAAGTTTAGCAGTGGCAGAGGCAGGCTTACCGCCCACTATCAATTTTATTCCAGTAACATCCAGTGATGTTGTTCTGTCAGTTACCAGTAACTCTAATGACATATATTTTGTTCTTCACTCTCACTAAACTTGCAAATTTCTTTCACCCCCCCCAGTGGTTCAAATGAAGGGAAAGGTCTTATTGTGCAGCTGTGCAGGGAGACACCAGGGCAGCAGGGTTTGGGCCAAAGGCTGTGAAAAGCTGAGAGTGTGGAATTTACTCTACAATGAAGCAGCACCAACTCTCAAGCAATGAGCATTAGCTCCTGAGAAATCCCTCAATACCCTCCTGAGAAGGCTGTGGGACTGCAAGAGTGAAGCCCTGAGGACGGAGCTGCTGCTGCCGGCCCACGCTGGCAGCCCTCAGTGGGCTAAAGCCTGCCACAGGAATACTTGTGTGTGATAGCCATAGCCTTTAGAATTGGGTAAGAAAGAATGGAAGGCAAGCAGTGTAAAATGTTACATCCAGACAACAGAACAAAACAAAGGGGTTTTTTTCCCCTTACAGCAGGAAAAAAGTACTCACAGGAGATTCTTATCCTTTCCTCCATCATTTTTTTTTCTTCTCAGGTTTCCTTCATGCAGGGTAATAATTCTCTCTCTGTTGACACCTATGCAACCACAGATGTGTCAGCATGAGCTGACTGGGTGGAAAAGAAAAAGAATATTTACCCCCAGCATTTCTGGGATCTGCTGCCTTGCCATTACTGCTGCGATTTATCAGGGCCTGTTACACATATTACCCTAAGCTTCTCAGTCACCCAAATGATTTCCTCTCAACAAACGAAAAATACCAGTGAGCTGCTCAATTTGGAGGGAAAGAAGGCAAAGGGGAAACAAGAAAAGGGGTCTGTCCGTCCATTCACTGTGTCCCCTCCAACATCTGCTTCAAAAATGAGAGTAATAAATACAGCGAGGAGCAAACAACTGCAGATGGATGCTCAAGGATGCTGGAGAGCGGCGGGGTACCTCGGGCGTACGAAGCACCTCCACAGCCCCTCCTCGCCCACACGTCCACAGCCCCAGCTCTCTCCCGGAGCCCCCTCGTCCCCCCGCCGGTGAGGGAGTGCAGCCGGAGGGGGGCGGGGGGCGATGGCTGCAGAAATGCAGCCTCAGCAGGGAGACGAGGCTGTCAGCCTCCAGAGCACTTCCCTGCGAGGGAGCAGATAAGAGGGAAAAGGTGAATGGGAACACTTGTCACAGCAGATGGCGGCTTTGATTTGCAGAAGAAAGCGGGAGTGGGGCGGAAAATCGGGGAGGGGCGGCCGTGCCTGCCCGCCCGGTCCCCGCCGCTCCCCCCCGAGCCGCCGGCCCGCCCGGGATGCCGCACCCCGCCCTCCCTGCCCGGGCGCCAGAGCACTTGCTGACCTTCCCCGCAGACTTTGTAAGGCGAAGTGAGGGGTTTCGGCAGCCCTGGCCGCCTTATACATTTTATTAACGCTATGCTAATTAGCTGGAAAGCCACACATTGATTTTCTTGAAAGGATTCAAGGATCAAATAGCCATGAATAGAGCTGGCAAAACCTAATCTACTAATGGATTTAACTTAAGAGAAACATAAAGCTCAAATAAAAATATGATTATTTGGGAGCTACTTAACTAGTACTTATCTTTAAAATACTTTCATGGAATTTCTCTATTCCACTGAGATGGAAAAAACAGTCATATTTTTTAAACTCTAAACAATAGCTCTAAACAATGCCTCTTCTCTTCTCTTCTCTTCTCTTCTCTTCTCTTCTCTTCTCTTCTCTTCTCTTCTCTTCTCTTCTCTTCTCTTCTCTTCTCTTCTCTTCTCTTCTCTTCTCTTCTCTTCTCTTCTCTTCTCTTCTCTTCTCTTCTNCCCTTTTCTCTCTCTCTCCCTCTCCCAAGTGTCCCAAGTCCCCAGGGCTGGACTTTGCAGAGGGTGCCAGGAGGCTACACAGCCATGCCAGGGGACTGAGGAACATGTGTCCCCCACTAACCAGGGCTAGCAGAGGCAACATAGGGATCCTCCTCTCTCCCAGCAGCACATCTCCACCTGATGTAAACCATCACCAAGTCCAAGATCCCTAGTCACAGGCAAGGCTCACGCTGTGGCTTGCGCTGTATAAGCACAACACAAGAAAATGGTCTAAAATACAAAGAAATGAGGCTTAATGGGAGAAAGAAGATGTCAAGCAAATGCAGACAGGAAGAAAATAGGAGGGAATAACAGGAAAATAATAGTCAGCTGGGCAGGCAGTCACTCCAGCACACCCACAAGCAGTTGTTCAATCTTTTATAGATACCATTATAAAGGACAGTTTGAAGGCAGGTTGGACAGCAATAATAAGGCAAGTTTGGATTTGGCTGCAGGGGATGCATCTTGAGCTCAAAGGCAGCAGGAAAAAAAACAGAGAGACACTTGTTTTAAGCTTTAACAATGCAACAGGGAAGAAAACACAGAGGCCCTTGTTTGAAAATTTAACAAATGAGTAATAGACACCAGAAAATTGCCTGACTGGAGGTGGAAGCAGATATTTCATGAGTACACAAGAGATGGTGGTGAACCAGTGATGTTCTAACTGGGGAATCAGGCCTTGAAAACTAAGATATGTAACTGATTTCAATGCTGCATGGGAAGACAAGTAGGTGGGAGAGATCCCTCAAGACTGACTGGCATGGTCTACACATCAAGCCGTAGAAAGCTTGGGACATCTGGGTAGGTGGGTGACCTGGTAAAGAGCACGCTCCCAGACCTTCAGAAGGTCACAGAGCTCAAAAAGAAAATTTTAAAATCAAGACTATCAAATGCATTATGCAGAAAATTACACTGGCAAATTAAATCAGTCTTCTCTGAGGCATAAATACAAACTAGCACGTCTGAACCAAGGTGCAGTTTGTGCAAGGAACAAAGTCAAAGCTGGACAAAATCAAAATTGGTATCAAGTGAGCAGAAATCTCAAGTGTGAGTCTCCCCTGCCATTGTATTAGAAAAGGAAGTACACAAGCTGCCTTCTGGATCTCTCTCCAAGCCATTTTCTCTCAGTGCCTCAAGATGTGCACAGTTCACTAGTAAAAAAGATCATTATTTTAACTGTCAGCAACACCCTCAGCCTGTGCTGCCATTCTGTCTCACACACCAGTAACAATCAAAGCCATCCAATTTGAAATTAGCTGCCAGTCCTCAGGATGTTGGGTGTGTCAGAACAAAATCAAGCAAGGCATCCCACACTGGGCTGAGTATTCAGTGTTTCCTGAACAAAAAGGAGTATACTCTCCATTTCAGTTAACACAGTGAGCAAATCTAACTTTGCACCGGACCTTTCACATCTAGGTGATATAATGAGGTGCATTTCTATATTACTGTTCATGACATACAGTCATTCTTCAAAAACTGGAGTCTGCTCCCTGTGTGAGCTTGTCTGAGTTTCCATGTGTTCATTGTTTTATTGATGAAACTCCTTTTAGCTACGAGTGGCTGCCATCAGATTGCACAGTTGTCAAAACTCTGAGGTACAGGGATTTTATTTATTCACCCCAGCAGCACAATTGCTCTCTGTCCCTCAAGAAGCAACACTGGCTGCACCATCACACAGCTCCAGGATGCCTCAGCAGGGAGAAGTCACTTTAAAAGAGTTACACCAGCCTATAATCTGAGCAAGGTAGGGCAGATTGAACACACTGGGTTCCTGATAATACAGTTGTCACCTTGTAATGTAATCCATCTGTTTGGGATCCCTTCCATATATCAGTCTCTCACAGTACAGTATACTTGGGCTCTCAGACCAGTGCAATTCTTGGCCAACAGTAAAGCTCCAACCTCAGCTTCCCCCTTCGAGCCACTGTTTTCCTCCCAAAAATTCCTTTGGAAAAGTTTCTGCAGTCTTCCTCACTACTATAACTATGGCTAAAACTGAATACTGGGTATGATAGCCCCAGCAGACCTCAAGCAGATTTTGTTCAGTGCAGCAAGGAGACCACCACCTTTGGGACAAATTCTAGACAGAGTATTCCCTGACGGGAAGCTTTGCAGCATTTATAGTCTGCACCCACCTAGTTTATGGTCAAGAGCTTCTGCCAGGTGAATAAAAAAATTACGTGTATTTTGATGTTATTAGAGGATTATTTCACTACTTTTTTTTCACAGATGGCTTGTGGTGCTCACAAAGGGACCATCACAGTGCTGGAAAATAATGCCATGAAAATGCTCATGTTGTTCAGCAACTGTGACTCCTATTTCATGGGACTTCAGGTTTTGCGGACATTTGGCTTTCTCAGGCTCAATCTAAATCCAGGTTTTGGAAGACAAGAGCTGACTGCACATGAAATCAAAACGATAATAGTGGCAGGAAATAATTGGGTGAGATGGCAAAAGTGATGCTCGCCATCTGTATGGAGGGAAGCCTTGCCCTTTGTTGCCCGGCTGGAGAAGGCCTCCTGGATTTCCAGATGCTTTTGAATGTTCCAGTGGCAGCAGGAGCTACGAGTGTTTATTTCCCCTTCTCCTATCTGCTTGGTGAGGAGATTTCAACCTCTTGTCCTGTTGGACTGTGTCACCATTGTCTGTGCTTTTCTCATCTCCAGACTGGATCGCTGCCATGTGGTCTGCTCAGCTCTACGTCTGAGGACCACTCAGAAACTTCAGCTAATTGCAGTATGCAGCTGCCTGCTTACATATCCACATTTCAGACACAAACCATAGAGCGCAGATGGCACACAGGCTGCGCCAATTTTCAGTTCATTTCCAGGTGCAATTCAGGCCTTAGTTTCTAAATCTCCTTGTGATTTGAACCTGCTCGTCCCCCAGAAACTACCTCTGCCTACAAACACTAGGTCCACCATGGCGATGAGTTGGCGCCTTTGAAATGGAAGTCCTTGGAACAGCACATTTGGAAATGGCTTTGGTTTTTTTCTCAGCAGAAGAAGGCCTGCACTCTTGAATTTGCTTTCTTGTGTGGCAAACCTTCAGGGCACATTGCAAAACTCGTCTCTTTTGTTAAGCTTTAGTTTAAAATATTGGAGTGGGCTGGGAAGGGGAGGTTTTGATGAGGACACTTTTACTTTCATTGTTGTCATGGCAGTACAATTCCGTAGGAAACATGAGGTTTGATTTGTTTTTATTTTAACTGCAGCTAATGAAATCAAAGATTGTGCACAGCGTAAATGAAATCAAATAAATAATTGCAATTGTTTCAGGCCAGTGATGTTTACTGGAGAGCCAGGGATGGAAAGACAAAAGCAGTGTATTTCCAGGAAGGACTAAGTAGGTAAGGCCAAACAAAAGGGAGTTAAACAGGTTACCTCCCTTAGCTCGTGCTGTGGGATGCCACTGATAAGTTCCTTGCAAGAGGATTCTTGAGGTCTCATGTGTCCTTCAAGCTCATATTGAGAGATCACTGCAATATGTGACTGCCATTGGTCTAGAGAGAAAAGGACAGAGACACTGAACAAGAGGAAGAGAGAAGAGAAGAGAAGAGAGAGAAGAGAAGAGAAGAGAAGAGAAGAGAAGAGAAGAGAAGAGAAGAGAAGAGAAGAGAAGAGAAGAGAAGAGAAGAGAAGAGAAGAGAAGAGAAGAGAAGAGAAGAGAAGAGAAGAGAAGAGAAGAGAAGAGAAGAGAAGAGAAGAGAAGAGAAGAGAAGAGAAGAGAAGAGAANGCAAGGCAAGGCAAGGCAAGGGAAGGCAAGGGAAGGCAAGGGAAGGCAAGGGAAGGCAAGGCAAGGGAAGGCAAGGGAAGGCAAGGGAAGGCAAGGGAAGGCAAGGGAAGGGAAGATAACAACCACCAACAAAACTTGTGGTGCAAAAACAGAACACATCAAAAGAGATCCCAAAGTCTCCTTTGTCAAAGAACTATCCTATTCTTTTCTTCAGATTTTAGTCCCCCCCTTTTGTGTAACCATCTCTGCTCATTTTCTCAGCTGGGGTTCGAACACTGCAGATCTGAACTGAGCAGTCAAACTAAATAATGCTTCCAGAACAGAAATGAAAACTCCTAGAAAGAAGAGAGGCAGATTGCTGAAAATATCCAGATGATAGAGCTGATTCTGTTGGAAGGCACGTGTATGTACATGTACACACACACACACGGGTAAATAGATTGTGATTTCTAAAAGCATTTCTTTGTGTAACTCCACAGTCTGGAAACACATTTAATCATTTTATGGACACTTATATCCTTTTTTGCTAGAGATCTGTGTATATTTTTCTTTAATAAACCAGCTATAATTCATGATTGCTTTTGGATATGCAAAGACAGTTGCAGTGTTTCAATTTCTGTAGCCATGTGTGGCAGAGAAGACTTCTTGCCTAGAGCTTACAGGACAAAACCATGGACAAAACACACTGCAGAAGTCACTCCAAGACCCAGGAAAGGAGAGAAACCCAGGGCCCCAAAGCATTTAACCAGGAAAAAGCAGGATATGTCAGCCCTTTGGAGCTCTGCTTTCTTTACTTTAGAAAAGCTTTGTTGAGGGAGTCTTCAGTGGTATAAAGAGGACTGAAAGCTGCCTCAAACAGGCAGCAGAAGGTTTGGTCTTTTTTCCTGTGATGAGGATTGGCATAGTTCTGGGAGAAACAGGTTTATACCATCTGCTTCACCCTCTGGTTCAGGGGAGAAGCAGAGGACAAGAATGCCATGCACCACTCTTGGCAGCGTGATTTACAGGAGACCAATTTGAACTTCTGCCAGTAAAGTGTTTATACTGCTAGATCATCATGTCTTCTATCATCATGTACACGGCTATGTCTGTAACCACACCAACAGAGCAGGGTAAAGGTATGTATCCAGTGGTTCACATTTTGTTTTCCAAGCTTTTTTTAGTTCTTGTGGGAGTTGAGTAACACCATTTTATTATTATTATTTTAGGGTTGATTGTGATTATTTTAGGGTTTGTGCTTTGAGTCTCTTGTTAGCTCTGAAATGCTGAAAAATTTCTCAGTGGCACTAACTCCATTGCCAAATGTCACATCTTAGTCACCAATAATCTCAACATCTTCAACAAGTTCTTCCTTCAAAGTTGGTTTGCTCTTCAAACTTCAGGAAGAGAAGTCTGGGTTTATAACTCTGTTTTTATATGTGCAGCTCTGCATCCTAGGGAACCAGTGTAACGTCCCTAACTCTAATTCACTCACTCACAAGTTCACGTCCTACAAGTCCAGAACTCAATGGGATGAAAGGAAACAAAAAACCACTGCAAGCTGGTCTTGTTACATCAGGAAACCAGCTCTACATTTTGTAATCAGAGTACATCTTGCCCATACGAGCTTCTGTGAAAACTTCCACAGAAGTACCCACCTGACAAAGGCAGGAGGCATTTCCTGCACCGAGGGGATTGGCATCTGCACGACACTGAGGACTGCAGCTGAGAAATGACACCTACCTGACAAAGACCTTTTGGGTGCTACCTGAATCAACCTCTTTAGCAAAGCAGCACTGGAGAGGCACAGCAGAAGGGAAGGCTGTTTGTTTGAAAATCTGAAAGTCTCACTGTGTGCCAAGAGGCACTGTCAGGAGAGCACGAAGCAGGTTAGGGCAGGAGGCTTTTCTGGGGGGCAGAGGACACTGTTGGAGATGCAGGTAGCCTGGTACAGCTAGACTTGCCAAAGCCGTACTCCTGCACCAAAATCCCCTGCACCAAAACCCTCACTACCACCCCCAAGCCAGAGCAAGAATGGACTTCCCCCACTGAAAATATTATAGCCTTGGCAAGAGAGGACCTTGTCTGGAGGTTGGTATGAGTCAGTCGTGAGGGTCTTTTGTGTGTGTGCACGTACATGTGTGTGTGTGCATTTACAGAGTGTGCTGTCAGGGACTGATTTTCAATGATGCAAGTCTCCTCTAACTGATAACACTCTAAATAACAGGTGAGTGACTCCTGGCAAGAAGGAGATTGTCTGACCTCATTGTTTGCCTTTTTTCCCCTCTCTTTGTTCTTCACAAATAAAGGTTTTTTAATAAACTGAAAGGTCCTCCACTCCTGCCTGATGATAAAATGAAAGGAACCAGTGAGGTATGGTACAACGTGGCAGCAAAAAAAGAGAAGCTCATCAGAAAATAACAAAGGTGCAAGTTAAAGATAAGGCAGCTGTCAGAGATTAATCCTGCTGGCCTGATTGTTTTCTTTAATACCAAGGCCTGCAATAGCAAGCGATAAGTTTGCTGAGTAATTTGGTTTTTGGTGAGGAAATAAAATTCAGGTAGGCCTCATAATTGATTTCCTTTTCTTTAGTTTTCTAAACATTAAACAAAACAAAACAAAAAAACCCAACCTCTGCTTTGACTACACTTTCCTTTTTTCAAATTTGCTCCAAGGCTGTTAGCTTTCCCCCAAGCCAGGTCTGCAGGAAGACAACTGCAGGGAGGGCAAAGCACCCTTTTCTTCTCCAGCATCCTCCTGGGAATACTTTTGTTTCATCCTAAAGACTAACCACATCTCTTGGACATGGTAAATTCTGCCCACTGTAGATTTAATTTTATTGTCTGAAAGTGGGCAAAATGTGAGGTGGTAGGAAAGTGCGGTGGTGGGAAAAGCAAATTTCAAAAGAAAGTAGGTGTCTGTGCCTGTCACCTGGACATGGCATTGGTCATTGTCTGAGGGGGGAGAAGTGCAGAAGGACATTGTGGCCTTCATGGGGCTGGAGAAAAATCAAGCTGTGGAGGTCATCCAAGGGACACTGTCTGGGGCTCACCACAGCAGCACACGGGGCCTCCTGTCTGGTCCCTGGCCCTGGATGTGGAAGGAGGAAGAGTAGCCAGCAGGAGGGGTTATGTACCATGCTGTGCTGGTGAAAATCCACTTCTCACCCAAACCTTCCTCCTTTAGGGGTGCACACAGCCAGCTGTCGGGAGCCCAGGCTCTCTACAGGGATCAGCTCTGGGAGGAAGCAAGAGAGAAGAGAAACTGAGGGAGAAAAATCTCTCCAAATCAGGAGGTTTGTCACAATGACAAACTCTCTCACTTGAGCTGCTCTCAAGTGAGAAAATGACCCTGAGAGCGGCAGTGCGAGTGTGCGTGCGTGTGTGTGCGTGTGTGCGTGTTGGTGCACGTGTGTGTGTGTGCACAGGAGGCAGCAGAGCCTTAGTTATTGTGACAAAATGAACAGCCCCCGGGATGCTCACCCTAATTTCTCATCTCAGCAGCTAATTTCTCATTTTATCTATTATGTGAATGAGATGGGAAAACAGTTTCCTGTTTTTCACAGATACCACTAACACGGAAGATACAGAATAAATTCCCTTGAAGGCCATGCAGCCAGATCCAGCCACAGACTCATTTGTTTCAATGGAATGAAAAAATGCAGTTAGGGACTGCCCATTGATGGGGAAAAAAAGTCTGTAAAGCTTTCTATAGAAGTAAACGTGCTGCCACCACCTCCAAAACGGATGAAGAGCTTGGCGCACACTTTCTTCTCGTCCATTGACAGCACACATGCAGATGCAGGCTTTTGCAACACACAAGCACACACACTTAAACCTTGCCATTTCCCTCATTCAAAACAGGTAATTCCAGTGTTATAATGCAACACTGGTGTTACTTGAAAAGGGAACCCACAGTGAAGGACTTCTTTGCCCCTAGGGAGCGTCTAGGAGTCTTATACCAGGTGTAAGGGCAAGAAGTGATGGGTGTGCTGAGCCACCAGCCCCCAGCACACTGAGTTTAGGGTGAGGATTTGGAAAGAGTTCCATGCTAGGGTCAAACATAGGGACCAGACCAGCTACAGTAAAGCCAGGCTGTCATGAAAGAAGGCCATATATCACTTTTAAAGCATAGACTCACAGGAAAACCTTTGGGAAGAAAGAACAAACAAATTGCTGTGTGTCCACAGGCAGTCAGTGGCTGCAACTATGGCTACACAGGCATACGACAGAGTGGAAAGTGTAATATCATGTTAGCACTTTCCAGGCTAATTCTGCCTATTTTCTGTTCATTTTCATCTCTTTACTTTTCCCAGCAGAGGGAGCACCGGGCCAAAGTGCTGAGAGGCGGTGACCCACAGAAGGCCACTTCAAAACTTCCCTTTGTCTTGTTTTTCCTCCGTCAAAGGCTCAAATGGGAGTAGGGGGCAATGGCAGGATCCAGCCTCCTTGCAGACTGGGCAGCTTCTGAAAGGCCACTCCCATCCCAGCCCCTGCACTCCCTCAGCCTCTTACTTACATCTTCTGATCTGCTGTAGCTGGGGGAAAAGGGATATGTACCTGTCCCCTGCAGAGAGACTAGGGTTTGATCCACAGGCCAAGTGATGTACCAAGTGTGTCAAGCATCCTTGCCTGCTGCTTTCCATTGCTAGCAGAGGATGAATCCAGATGATGCCCAGCATCAGAGGCTGGATGAACAAAGAGATGGGTAAGTAGCTCACAAAAAGAAGATACAGAAAAAGAAGTGGGAAGTGGTAGAAAAGAAACCTGAAGAAGGTTAAAAGAAATGAGAAGAGACAAGTCTGGTACTTCAGTACACTAAGAAGAGATGCTTCAGTTACACTGCAGCAAGGCATTTAGAGTAGGAGAAATGAAAATAAATTCAGCCTACAGTCCTAATGAAGTAAATTCCAGAGTGGGCTGAGACCTTAACTGATACAAATGAGGATCATTATCTTCATTCTGCTATCCTGTTCAGCACAGGGCAAGGAGTGCAGAGACAGGAGGGGACAACCAAGGATGAGATGAAGTACAGCCCTGCCACCCTGCTGCTGTCCTGTGATGAGGAGCCTCATGCAAAGGGCCAGCGGCAGCATTCTGTGAACTGTGCAGGCCAACTGCAAGCCTCAGCCATCCCCAAGCCTAACCCCAGCTCTTGGTCCAGTTAGGAGAAGTGTTTCTGGATGCCGGGCTGGCAGGAGGAGTGGTGGATCTCTGGAAGGATGGGTTGTGAGCAGCTTTGTGTTGTTCCCATGTGTGTCCTGACAGGACACTGGCAATATCAGCCACCTGTGGGAGAGGCTTCTTCGGTTTCAGCTGTCTTCCTCTGCCTGGCAATGCCCACTCGACTGTTGGGGTCAGTCCTTGTGCCCTGGAGACTGGGTTGAAGCACTGTGAGATAAGAAACAGGATACAATACAAAGTGCTTTCCACCTGCCCACGATGGCTTAGTGTTTGTCCCCACGGTGAGTGAGGTGGGCAGAGTTTTGGTGCTTCCTGCTGTTATACAAAAGAGGAAAAAAAAAAAAGGCAGCTATGCAGTGGTGCGAAGCAGAGCAGCACATCTGGTCCCTGGGACACAAACCTCCCCCCCCGACCCTGCCAGTGGGATGCAGACTCCTCGGTGCAGCCAGAGAGGCTTCAGACGCTTGCTGTGGCTGCGCGCGGCCCCGCCGGGCTCACCTGGGAGCCCACCTCTCCTTCCAGCCATCCATCTCCTCCTGACAGCAGAGCGTGGCCGCTCTCCCACAGACCTGTGATTTATGCGGTGCAGAACTCACCACCATCAGAAACTAAAATGACCTCAAGATTTGCCACGTCCAACATTAAACCTAGAGCCTTGCTGCCCTATCTCCTAACCTTGTCTTCTTCTGATCTCTCCTTCAGCTCTTTCCTCTCAGAAGGAGCAATGAAAGTGACACAGAAATATGGCAGAAGCTTTCTCTTGGTACTCTCCATCACCATATTTATGTGTTAATATTTCATATCATATTTAATACTGACATCATAAATCCCTCTTGGCTTGGCTCAGTCAGGTATGACATGTAAGTAGGCAGTGACTTAGTTTCTGAGTATTTACCCCTAATGAAAAGAGCTGGAGCCCAGATAGGTCTGAGAAAATAAAGATACATTAAGATAAATTCACTGTGGCATTAAATCCAACTCTTAACAGGATGTTTCATTTAACATTTCTCTAAGACCCAGGCAAAAGCATCTCATCCAGAATCAATGGAAACATTTACCTTACATAAATGTCTCTGATGCAGGTGCAGGGTAGTGGCAACAGAATTTAAGAGTGAAATTCTAATGCAAAACCAAAGCCTTTATCCAATTTAATCTTTCTAGCAATGATCGTGATAAAAGTCTCATTAAAAAGATACTGGAATGAAACAAAAATTAGTTAGGTGCTTTCAATCCAGAATGTGTTGGCATTTTGAGGTCAGATTTTTGAGTTTTGAAATTATATTTGAGAATCTAATGTCAAAATGTTTTTAGGTAGTTTATTTTGAGGATTGTGTTATTTGTATTTCTTATCAGGATAGTTCTGATAACTGACATCAAGGAACACCATAAGATTGTAATAATTAGCTTCCAAACTACATAAATGACCAAGTGATCTACTTCTGAAATGCTACAAGGCAAATTTCCAAAAGTGAAATTTCAGAGAAAATATTTAAGCAAACATATTTCTGGTTCAAACAGGGTAGAAATAACAGACCCAGTGAACTGAAAACTCAGCCTCAGCCATCTGTGGTGAAGGCTTGCATCTGAGCACTGCTCCCAAGCAAGCAGGCAGCAGGCTTGCTTGTCTCTGAGGATGCAGGCTAGCATGCATTGGGGTAGGAGGTCCTCTGCCTGACCTCTCCCAGATTGGTCTGTGGCCTGTAGGAGAGGAAAAGTGGTGCAGGAAGATGGATAAGAGCTCTGGCAATCCATTTGTTAAAACAATCAGTGTTTGATCCCACTTCAGTGTGCAGGAGTGGAGCATGCACGGTGTGGCTTTTTGCATGCTAGCAACCCAATCCAGGTGCTCATTTTCACCATCATGTCACAGCAAATGAGTCATCTTCAGTCTAAGCTGGGGTTGGACCAGAATTCACATGAGATTTTGTTTGTCTTCAATTTTCTCAGGCTGGACCAGGGAGAGTTGGATTTGGGTGGCAGGTTTGGTTTTCTACATGACAACATTTGTGGAGCTGCAATGTGGTTTCCTCGATTGCTTCACAGCTGGGTTAGAGACGTTTAGACAAGCACAGTGAAATGTAAACTGAAGCTACTACATCAAACAAACTCATTTTGCTCTGAAAAACCTTTTTTCTTTTTAATGCTCCAGGGAGAAGCTATTCACAATATTGTGGTGGAGGTGTATGATCCAAAGGGTTATGATAAAGGTGCCAAACCCTTCACAGGCTAAGTACACCTTGCATCAGGTCCACAAGTGTCACAGGTGAGGTGGTATCCCTTCCTTTTCCAAAGCACTGGCAGCTGACTTCCCTTTCAGCGCACACATCTCCTTAGCACGTGCAAGCTCCAGGGTAGGTTGTATCCAAGTCATCCAACACTACAGCTTTGAAAAGACCCTATAAGAGCTACATCTTCTTCGCCTCATCTAAGGGGGAGCTGAGTTGTCCACCTCTCCCACCATGCACTGGTTTCAGCCAGTCTGCCCGCTGCCTCAGGAGTGGGCATGAGGATGGCTGTGGCTTCCCTGGAGCTCTTTCCTAAGGAACTCATTCCACCCCACAAGCCATCCCAAAATTAGTCTTGTCTGGCAGGTGCCCCTGGAGAAGCTTCAAAGGTGCCATGCCCTCAATTCCCCTCTCCTTCAGGGAAGCAGCCGGATTTATTCTGCCTGAAGGTCTGACTCTTGATACTGAATTTCACTGCTGAGGAATTTTTGATGAACCAGGTGCCCAAACCAAAAATGTCACAGAAACAAAGATACAGACATCCCAAATATGGTCCTCATCTCCTTGGATGAGATTTGGTTCCTTTAAATACCATTTTCTTTTGTTTTCAAATCTGGAACAAAGATTATTTCAACACAAGGAGTATGGCTAACCAACACCAAAAAGAGAAAGAAAGATTGGGAATGACTGGCTAAAACCAGAATGACCCAGCATTGCTATTTTATTTGTTACAATCTGCAAGATTTTAGGGCGGACATGGCAATTAACAAACATAAGAAGACCAGAACTCAGCCCTGAGGAGCTGGTTTAGCTTAAATTAGGCAGACCAAGCACAAACAAGTCTGGGTAACAAGAACATCTAGAATTTAAATAGTAAATATTAAGAAAAAAAATCAGCTAGTGCTCGAGGCCATAAGTCATCCTTTAATTGACAGCAGTTCAAAGGAAACTTTCCCAGGGGTGAGCCATTTCACAACCGCCTGCTGTGGGATTCTCCTCTATTCCCTCGAAGCACATGGCTCCAGCAACTGCTGGCCATAGGCTCAGAGCTCAGAGCTCAGCTGAGCCATCTCTCCTGACACTGACCTCTCCTCTCAGGTCTGACCGTGAAGGACATGGCTCCCCAAAAGGTGTTGCCAAACGGGAGAGAAGGCTGGTGGAAAAGTGCACCCAACTGCAAAATACTCTAGAAGGGGTCAGGGTGGAAAAGCCTGAGCCAGTCATGACTCAGGCCCTGGACAAGGACACTGGAAATCTGGATTTCATCCCAGCCTTGACCTTGGACAAGTTCCTCTGTCTCCATTTGCCTGCTTCCACTCCCAAATGTCATCTGCCTTCATTGCGCTGTTTGTAAAACTCTTTGGGGCAGCAACTGGCTCTCTCTACACTCTTGTGCAACACTGCTGACAACAGGATCCTAATCCTACCTCAAGTCTGCTGGCATGGATCTCATAAAAAAAAAAAGTGAGAGAAAAAAAGGTGTAAACATTTCAAAATCTGTAAAAATGTTAAAAGGCAGGCATACTGCAGGGAGCAAAAATGAACCTCAGCTAAAGATCTGGTTTCCAGTGTTGCTATTAATTATTACGAATAAAAAAACCCCAAACCTGGCTTTGAATGATGGATGAATAATGGCTAGGACACAGTTTAACCCAGGAACAATTGAGAATTTCACATTGAATACATTTTAGTTGGAAAAAAAAAGACATTTTTCAGGATTTTCCCTCCTTTTGGCAAAAATTTGCCATCATTTTAACAAAATTAGCACCAAAGTTACTGCTGAGTGGTTTTGCTCTCCGAAAAAAAGACTGTTTTCAGTAAGTTAAATATCTCAAGACTTATCCTGCTAGCAAATTTCATTAAAGGATACTATGGCCTATTTCACAAGAAATAAAAAAGAAAAAAAAAAAAAGTCCATTCTGGTCCCTGCACAATGAAAATAACTTTAGAAGTTCAAAATTTGATGAAGCTGTTTTCCCGAGTTGAGGCCTGCTCTATTTTTCACGCAGTGTTGACAAGAACAAGACGAGAAAAAATTCAGTTTCCATCATCTATTCAATCTCTGGCCCCTCTAACGATTAGCAAAAGCGCCTGTTTCACTGGTGTTTTCTTGTTAAATAGAAACTCATCCCATAGAAACACAACTCGAAACCATCAAATCATTTCACAACTGACAGATGGTAACAGCCATCCATGCAGCCCTCAGCTGGTTTTAGCCAGAGAAGCGGAGGTAAGAACTGCTGTATCATGATCAAACTCTGTACACCTCATCCATCTTTTAAGATTTCCTCTCTGAAATAAAGGCACAAAAAAGCTGCAGTCACACAACTCACTGGTAAAGCCATCTTGCACCCGTTGCTTTGCTCTGCCTTGCAATTAATTTCTTAATTAGGAATTAAAGTTTTAAAAATTAGGGATATAGGATTCTCTCTTTCTGCTTACCCAGCACACAGAAAAGTGTGAGCAGCAAGACCAGAACATTCAAAGGCTCAGTATGGTTTTTGAAATCCAGATGAAGCTGTTCCCCACCACAGGAAAGATTTATCAGCATTGTCCTGTTGTTTTGTAAAATTATTTCTTCCTGAGCAGGCAAGCCAGGAAATAGCCAAGGGGCGTAGGGATGAACAAGACTATGTGGGAACCTACCATTCATTGCCTCTGTGCACTGTGTTACAGTTTCAGCCTGGCAAGCTACTTACAATCAGTCATGGTCACTCAACAGCCTCTTTGGAAGCTATTCGTGGCCTTGGTCTTGTGTTTGGGACAGGTAACTTCAGCTAACACCAACTCTGGCAGGCTCAAAGCTGTGTCCCAAGGGATGGACAAAATGGAAATACTTCATGCAGGTGTGAGGTGCCTCCAGAGGGGAGCAGCGCGCGTGAGGGAAGCTGCCCCTGCTGCTGTGCTGGCTTTGTGTACAGAGAGTTTTCCTTTCCTTCCTGGGGCTCCCTGCCCTGCTGCTGCCACACTCGCTGAACTTGGCAGGAGATGGGAAAGAAATGCACTACACAGAGGTTAGTTGGCCATGAACCCTCAGCCTCGTCCCTCACAGATGTTTGGCCTCCTCAGGAAAATGTCTAGAATGGACTTTGGGTGCCACTTTCAAAAGGCCTGAAAGAAAAGTAAACATTTGCAAATGCTCCTTGCTAGCATTTTCGGGTCAGGAATACAGGAGCTGTGGAACACACATAACATTACAAAGCACCCTTCGCACCGTGCCACCATCCAGCCCTTTCTGTACCTCGCTTGCACTTCCAGAACAGCCTTCATGTACGCGTGCAGCCCAAAAGAAGTTTGAATTGAGGAAACTCCCATGTAAATGACTCTGAAAAAAAATCCTTCAATACTCTGATGTTTTCTAGCTTCTACTACAGTGGCTCTCATGAAGCTGTGATATTCAAAGAGGATTTGTTTGCAGCACTCAGATATATCATTATCTGGACAATTTTTCTTGTGAGACTTCTTTATTTTCCCTGCATTATTGAAATGCCTCCACTGTACTCCAGCCCTTGCCTTAATCTTTGGGGCACTAACACAAAGAAAGAGAGGAAGAGTCCACGATGATGCGGAAATAAAGGGCAAATAGTGACAGGAAAACAGAGAACAGTTTTAAATTAAATGAGGAGAGATTTAGATTAGATGTTAGGAAAA
Organism: Gymnorhina tibicen; assembly: GCA_013399875.1. Lineage (NCBI taxonomy): Eukaryota > Metazoa > Chordata > Aves > Passeriformes > Artamidae > Gymnorhina > Gymnorhina tibicen. Next base: position 1,218,370 of record VXAZ01001047.1, on the reverse strand, counting down.
AATTCTTGACCCAGAGCATGGTGAGGTACAGGAACAGGTGGATGCCCCATCCCTGGAAGTGCTCAAGGCCAGATTGTATGGTGCTCTGAGCAACCTGGTCTAGTGGAAGGTGTCCCTGTCCACAGCAGGGGCTTGGAATGAGACGATCTTTAAGGTCCCTTCCAACCTTAAAAATTCTGCGATGCTTTGAAATAAAATATGAAAAAGAACACATGCAAAAGGAAGGAATAACCAAACAAAACATAACCTGAGGTTTTACAAAAAGCTGCATAACTTGTGTTTGGGGCTGAAGGAGAAAGAAATGTGTTTGCTTCAGGTGAAGGAGAACTAAATCCATTTATGTGCAAGCTGCAGGATTTTAGCCATTGGTGCCCTTTCACTGATACAAAATATAGAGGTATTAGTAGTTGGCAATACTGAGAATACCTTCTCATCACTAACCTGTTAGTGAGCTGAAGGTCTGTTCATTTTTACTTTTAGGCACAGAAAGGAAACCTTTGGGGTTTATTTTAAACACAGCTGAGAGACAAATGCTTCTACGTTTCCCTGTGGAAAAAAAAAAAAAAAAAGCAGGAAAGAAAGGGGAAAGGATCCCAGCGCCCTGCCCTCGTTTTCCTTTGGTTTTGCAGCCGCCTCTGTAAGGAAATCGCTGGGTTTGGGTTTGGGCTTTAAGCATCAGCTGCCGAATTCTTGGGGGAGCACTGCCCCCTGCCGGGCACACCGGGCACTGCGGCCCCCGCCCGGCCCCCCGCCCCCGCGCATCCCACCCGGCCTCGGACACTGACGGGGATGGGGCACCCTCAGCTGCTCTGGGCAACCTGTTCCTGTGCATCGCCACTCTCGCAGACAAGAATTTCTTCATAGCAAGTAATCTAAACCTAGTTTGCTTGTTTAAAGCCATTGCCCCTTGTCCTATCGCTGCATGCTTTTGCAAAAAGTCCCTTTCCAGCTTTCAAAGTCACTCTCCAGCTTTCAAAATGGAGTCCTGGAGGGGTCAAGTTTTAATTGTATGACTCCTATTTGATTGCCTTCACCACAATATCACGCTTGAACACTTAGCAGGATTTAGGTTTATTTACTTAATTTAATTACAGTCAGCTTCCTCAGAGGAACCGATGGATGGATGCGTGGTCATTTCCCCCACTTCCCACTGCAGTGCTGAGCCATTTTGCAGCCTAAGTATGTACACACAGCTTTGGTGCCTCTGCCTTAGGGCAGTGGGCTGGGAGCAGTGGTACCGCTGGATGCACAGCCCGCTGCTCAGGGCAGGCCATGGGGGATGTCCTCCAGCAGCTGCCTGACAAGGTGGGGAAAATCCCACCACCAGCTGTGACAGCCCAGTCAGGCACAGGAGGCCTGGACTAGGAGCGCTAAAGCAAGAGCTCTGAAAAAACCCGTTTTCTTCTGAGTGTTTGTGTATGTGTGTATGTGTGTGTGTGTGTGTGTGTGTGTGTGCAATTTCCATAATAATTGTGTCTGTTGTCTGCAGACATGAATTCATTACAGCAGGAGGTAAGAGAACAGCCAGCCTCAATATACATTTCAAATTCCTTACTACAGCCTTGATTTATAAGGCACAACCTGAAACACTGGATAGCTCGTTGCCTCTCAGTGAACTGAATTTAGCATGATAGCTGAGAGGACTAAAAAACAAATGATCGAATTTTGTTCTTAAAACACTCCATCTCCATATTTTTCATTTTTAAGGGTTGCTAGCTGTGTCCTGGGTATCCCCCCGCTTCCCCCACTCCACCCCCCTCCTTCCTCCTGTGCATGCTCCATCGGCACTTGCATTAATCCAGGCCCGAAAGTACTAAATTGATTCACAGTAACGCAGGCACCCAGGGGCAGAATATTCCAGGAACAAATGAATTAATCATCTCAGAGCCTCTGTGCTAACCCACATAAAAGCCCACTGCCCAGAGTGGTGGTGATGATGAGGGGCTCAGCCTGGCCCCTCAGCTGACCACACAGCACTGGCTCCCACAGCAAGGATCCCGTCGGCTCTGAATGCCACTGGACACACATGTGGAGGCTGCCAGGCACATGCCCAAGTGAGACAGAGCTCTTTGAAGAACTCCAGCATAGAGGAATAGGTGTAACAGGGAGTCCTGCAGAAAGAGAGAGGTCTGCAGTCATTATAAATGGACCTTCACGGCAACAACAACAGGGAACAGAAAATAATGTTTTGCAATTTGGGCCCGCAGCTGCCGCAGCGCCAGCACGCCGGCTATACACAGGTGCAGCTATTACAGCAATGAATAGCACACACTAAAGGTGCCATCCACACAGGCAGTAATACCAGGGCTGAAAAGGTATTTTCATTTGCAGCCTGATGTTGGGAAGGGGAAAAGCACAATAAGTAGGCTGTCTCTCAGCCACCCAGGTCTCAGCCTTATCTGGAGCACCAGGTGGGCAGGTGGGCACTGGCAGAGAAGCTCCTTTCACCATCTGATTGGGAAAACCAGGTAATGTCTGAGATGAGACCATGAGGGTTCAGCCAATTGAAAAACTGGCAGCATTTTTGCTTTTGTTGTTGTGAACAGGAAGTTTTTAGAAGTTTCTTCCCTTCCTGTTATTTAAAACACCCAAAAGGTTCTTGAGAGTAGGAGAAAGGCGTGAGTGTCTCTTCTGGTCTCGTCCACACAACACTCTGGCAGTGCCACCCTGCCAACTTCAGTGGCAGGGTCTCTTACTGGTGGGAACAAGAGAGAACTAGGCACAAAAAGAACGCTGTGGGACCCATTCATCAATGTTTTGCCCTTTTGCCCCACCCCTGTCCCTGTGGCAGCCCCGTGTGGCAGCAAGGGCGCCTGGAAAACCTGACCTCCAGAGGTTCCCCCAACCTCAGTTACGCTGCTTCTGTGACCTCCCTCTGGTGCAAAGTGGCTTAATCTTGTTTGGCTCCACTGTGATCTATTGCAGCTCTCAGCCACTCTCCACTGGCACGGATCTGTGACTCCAGGGGCACAGGATGGTTATTTCTCTGCATTGTGCTTTGACCCCCTAAATATTAGAGACAGGCCTTAGAAAGGGAGAGGGAACCACAGACTTACCAACTCCTTGAAAGCAAACCAAATGTTTTCCACACTGTTTTACCACACACACATCCTTTCTTTCATCAGAAAGGGGAGCTGTTTCAAAGATACTTAACAGAGAGCTAAGAGAAAAGCAGAATAGGGGTTATCCAGTGCAATCAGGCATCCTGCCCCAGGGTGAGCTTTTATTTTTCTGATCTGTAAGCCACTGAACATTTTTCCAGTGGTGGTGAAGATGTCTAAATCACAAATGTAAGGCTAGCATCAGGTTTTCCTTTTCCTCATGGAGGTCTTGGCAGCTGTCCACAGACCCACAAGCATCCACAAGTCACAGACCCCTGGCTTCATGTGCAACACAGGCAGCTCTCACAAGTACAAGGGTGTCCTCACCCCCCTCACCTCTGCCATCTCTGAGCCCACACCAAGGACCATATTGCCAGAGAGACAGACAGTTTAAAGCTAATGTAAGTAACTAAGTCCACCACGAACTGCGCCCTTTTGATTTGCCAGACACAGACCTGACACAGACCTAAACTTTTATTCATTTTTTTTTTAACTGTGCACAGGAAAATCAAATCACTTGTCACCTCAGCCTCACCGCTACCCACCAGCTTCAGCTGGGCTTTTTTGGAATGAGCCACTTGAGCCTGGAGACATGGGTGTGAGGCTCAGGACTGCCCTGCTAGGATTGCCTGACCCAGCACAGCATGGGACAGGGCTGTGACATCCGAGGCACAGCTCCATCCTCTGACCCAGAAGATGCTGGGGAAGGGTCCGGATGTTTTCAGACTGATAGTGCCAGGAACCCACTGAATGCAGGCAGGGGACACAGCTACCCCCGGCACCAAGGCAAAAGCATCCTCCAGATTCCTGAACAGGTCCCAGTTCACCAAGGTAAGCAGAACCAAGTTCTTTTTATAGGCCTTAAAATTGAGGAAGGCAGTAAAATTAATTTGAAAACTTTGCAGGAAGCTGGCATAATGAAAACAAAAGTGGATTGATGCACTGGCTGGCATACCCTCGCTCTGGGAAACAGCTCAGGCAGCCACTTCCAGAAAAGCTGGAGCCTGCTGGAAGAGAGCACAAAACAGGAAACATTGCTCAAAGGAAGCTCACAGACAAAGTGGCAATGTGGAAGAAATTATGATTAATACAGCGCCTGAAGTGTGCAGGGGAGCCACAAAAGATTGGAAAAAAAAGACCCAGAGATTTGATTTTCCACTGCCGTTCATCAGCAGCCGTCATTTTATACCACCACAAAGCGGGAGTGCAATCTTCACGGCACAGAACAAGTGCACTTTATGTTGCCTTTCTCTCTATTTTCCTGCTGCAAAGCTCCCAGGGAAAGGGGCAATCAACACCATTTGTCCCTGACCACTGGGGCTTGGAGCCTAAGCTAGGACAGAGACCATAAACAACAGACAAAGGGAGAGGGCAATCACTGAGAAGAGCTACCACGTTTATCTCTGGCTAGGATGGAAGAGGCAATAAGAATAAACGGGGGACAACATCCAGCAACCAGCTGCAGAAAAAGCAGAGTTACAGAAAAGAAAAACTTGTTTCTTCTCTTAATTGGATTGTGCCCCAGAGTTTTGCCAAATCAATCTCTTCTAATATCAAAAGCAAACCAAATTAGAGCCTTAGGTAATAACATTTTAAGCCTGTAGTTCAGATTCAGTCACTTCTCTATATCCATCATAGCAAGTCAGCAGCAATAAATGAATAAAGATTGAAAGACAGGCACACAAAACAGGTATGTAACGCCACCAAGGCCAACGAGCAGATTTTGGCAGTAGCACCAGCTTTCGGCAGACCAACAGTGCACTCTCAGGGCATTTGGGGTTTGTCCTGTGAGGTGCCACCACATTTCAGGTGCTGTGGTTTCTCCAGCATGAAGACGGTTATGGTTTCAGTTCTTGGTTTCTGCTCTCTGAAAAGCTGTGGCTTGAATTAAGAGGTGTGTTGCTCAGATTTACTGGGGATGAGAATATGTTTCTGCCAGGTCTGTCTTCAGCTCCTCAGTGCAAATGAGCACCAAAACAAACTGCTCATGAGATTTTCACTACTAGTAAATTAAGAAATTTAAACATACCTAGATGACCTTTAGGTTTACAACAATGGGCAAACGGGCATGTTAGGTATAAATTTCCCTCAGTAAATTAAAAACACATATATTAACCTATTATTTATTTGCTACATCAAGTCCAGAGCAGATGAGATTTGCATGGTTAGTGTCTCTGTGACAGGGGAAGTTTGTTTGGTCTCTCTACAGTCTGGCTTTATAAGGCGTCATAAAGACATTCAGATGTACAGTAGCTGTATCCTAATTTGTATTTATGTTCTGTGATAATGTTTGGACTAAGCTTCTAACAGAGATGGGAAAAAAGAAGGGGGTAATGTTCAAAGGAATAGGCCACTTTCCTCTAAACCAAAAGCAAGCAAACAAAACCAGAACAAACTTTGTGGCTAGATCCTTTATTTTGTTGTTTTTAAAATAGAGGAGGAACATTTTTTTATCTGGATATCCAGAATATTCTTCCAGCTCAGAAATATTTATCTCCTGACTTGCACTTTCTTGCAGCAGTCTCTGAATTCCTTTGAGCCATTAAAGGATTTTGTCCTCAAGTCATTCCCATTAGGGGAATATTCAATTTAGAAACTTGCCTCCTGCTCAAGGATCACATGTGAAATTCACAGTTAACATCCCTCCTCACTGAGTTTCAGGTCAGTGCCCTATCCACTGAAGAGAGAGAGATATTTAACAATTAAATAGTCCTCTAGGCTACATCTGTACGAGGCAGTCCAGGAGTGCCTCCCAGCCCAGGGGTCTACATGCCCTGACTGTTCTCACTCCATGACAGAACGGTGTCACCCTGCCCCTTCCCACACTCCCCTTTCCACAGGAAGGAAAATTCTCTCCTAGGGTCAGGAAGGTCACATAGTGCCCTCCTGGTCCTCAGGGCAGGCAAGTGGGGTCTCTGGCCACAGAGCCAACCCCGCAGCTGAGCACTGCTGAAGAGCTGGGCACAAGCCCCAAAATTATCTCATGGTGTCTAAATACCTTGTGTAAATCTGTCCATTGCTTCAGGCACCCAAGAAGTAGGAGCAACCTGAAAGGCAGGAGGATGTAAGGAAATATTTTTGCCTGTTCAAAGACAACACAGTTCTGCTTGTAGAAAGTGAGCTATTTTTCTATTCTCAGGCTTTTGATATTAAGAATTAGCTATCCACTTCCCAGAAAACAGGGAATTAGTCTTTCCAGACTACATGTTTAACAGAGAAGAAATGAATCTTCATGAGCTCAAGACATATTCCCTCTTCTTCTCTTAGCCCCTCACCCCCTGCCTCATATCTCTTCTATGCAGTTTTTCAAATAGTTTAATAATATTCACAGGGACATTAGATTAATTGGATTTTAATTCCAAATGACTGTGAAAGCAGAGAAGTGAGTCACCAGTCCATGCTAATGAGAAGATCTATTAAGGACCCTTCTCTGATAGACACATAGAGTAGGGTTATAAATATTTCATATTCAATTAATTGAATTTTGCCCCCTGTTATATGATGCTGCCCTGGAATGTTAATCAACTGGGACCAGAGAGAGAGGGAGAGAGGAAGAAAGAGGCGGGGGGAAACCTAAAAGAGAGTCTTTAAACAACATCAGAGCCGTTCCCATCCCCAAATCCTCCCAGTTCACACAGCGCCCTGCACATCAGAGCAGAGGCTTTCATACAGGCTGCATCTGGTTACACGCAGTGGATAAATTAATGTTAATTAATCAGACAGTCATTTTATGGAGAACTGTGCGCAAAAGGTTATTCGAGCCCTGCTGCAAATAGATTTATAGGTATAATTGCCATGTTGAATGACCCTCTGTACATAGGCTCATTAAACTGGCCATCAGTCAAGAAGTCTAATTGAGGAAGGCCCATATCGTGCCGCTGGGACCATGCACTGGCTGCAAACAAATCCGCTCCGCAGAAGCCAGCTCTCTGAAAGCCGCCAATACTGCCACTTCCCATCCTCTGGGCACTTCTGCCACTGCCGCTCCTGCCAGCTGAAACGCTGGGCAGGAAGGAGAGAGGAGAGCTCCCGTGCCCATCATCATGGCTTTACATCATTTGCAAAACCCACCGGGGGACTGGGCGCAGCGTGGAAATGGTTTTATTGGCAGCTGCGCTTTCCAAATGCGCTCTGGCCTTGGCAGCTGGGAACAGCTTGGATGCGCAGGCTTCAAAGGCGCCAAGATCAGAAGGCAAATATAAAGACACTAAAGATTCTTGATGACATTTCATATTTCAAGAGCATCTCTTGATTTCATTGGGGTGGGGGGAACATGGGAGAGTCCAGGCCGGGAGCCAAAATGCCCAGGACTGGCAATCAGGCACAGACACATACCCCAAAAGCAGGGCAGCTCTTGGGGCTGCAGTCCTTCCCTCAGTGCCACCCAGGTCCTTCAGCCATGCTGTGGCAGACAATCATTCCCATGGGGGCTGTGTCCGGCCCTGTGGGTGCTGGGTCCAACACAGAGCCCTCCAAAACAGCAGATAAACCTTGCCACCATGCCTGGCAGCAGACACGTGAAGCTGGCACTGTGAAAAATTGCCTTTTGCTCCTTGTGGCATGAGCTGCCTGCTCACAGTCAATTGTCACAATCTCTCCGTGCCTCCAGTCCCCACCTATGCAATTATTTGTTTGAGGATTGCCCCTCATTTCACACACCCGAGGAGCCCTGCACCTTGGTTTACACGCTGAGGGCTGCAGTTGCAAGAATTCTCTCTCTCATGCACGCAGTGTATCACACACGTGTTCCAGAGCAGAGAAAAGGAGGAAGTACCTGGCACCCCAACTACCCCAGAGTGTCCTGGGCAGTCACTCACCAGGCCAGCCAGAGGGGCCTCTGGGTGTCAGAAATGGGTTTTCTTTGTCCAAGCTGCTTCCCAGTACACCTCCAAGGTAAACTGCACCATCTGCTCCACACTGGAAGGTGTCATTTAAGAGTACTCAGGGAAAAAAAAACCACATCAGGGTAACAGACAGGTAAATCAAGTTGAACATGTTCACATTATCTCTTCCAATAATCATGTTACTCACTTCTTTTGAGGTTGCCCTTAGTAGTGTATCAACTTGATCAGATATAAAATGGCCACAAAACACCATCTTTCTCAAACACAAATCAAAAATTAAAGCCTAAAAACTAGAGTGCACTAATACAGAAGCCATCAAGGCAAGAATAAGTATGAACAAAGAGAAATCTATTTGTCTCAGATCAGTGACAATGTCACCATCTGAAGATGTTTCTGATCAAGAGGGGTTTCCATCCCCAGACAAGGCAAGGGTTGCACAGCATGTCTGGGCTGTGGCAGCATTTCTCTTCATCCTGTCCCACCATGACTGGTTTGGCCTCAATGTGTTCCACGCTCTTTTTCCAGTACTGGTGGGCACAGTATTTACCTGTAGGCATCTGACAGAAGTATCAGGAAAACTGACTGTGAGCATGGCACACTCCTGATCAGCTGCCTGCCATTGATGCCAGGGCTTCAGAGGCCAGCTGCACAGCCCCTCATCCAGGTGCACAGGGAGCCATGCTCCAGTAGAACAGCCTCCGGGCAAGCCTGGGGACTCACTTTCAGAGCTGTTCTATGGATGGACAATAAATTGGATCCCAAGCGCACTCCCAGGGCACTTCTCAGAACGGATTTTCCCCCATCTTGTGGTCCCCTTCCAAGGACCATATTTGAGTTAGGTGAATGAAAGCATACCCCAAGTTCTTAAGGCATGTAAACACCATTTATTCTATGAACAAAGCAGCATTTCTTCCTGTAATAATGGCGTTTTCCCCCAGTTTATCTAAGGTCTTCGATTTCTCCCATTCTCCTGCCCCAAAGCAGCACATCTTTGTTACCACAGATATGAAACCACCAGCTGCCTGGCAGTTTGGGCATCTGTGCTGCTGCAAAATCCTTCGCCTTTGCAGTGTCCGCAAATCAGCACAGGAGGAAAATCTTCTCTCGAGTGCTCGCCCACAGAGGGCACCACTCGTAAATATATCTGAGTAAACGCGCTGCCACTTCACGTCTCACCAGCACAAATCCAGACCCTTCATGCATATCATTACTGTCATCTCCGGGAAGAAAGGGAGCAGCAAGCCGATGGCACACAAAAGGAAATGTTTTTAAAGCGCACACTGTGAGTCCGCACTCACGCTGAGATGTCAGGCAAGGCTTCCCCTTCTGCATCGCTGTGGAACGCCTCTAGCCCCGAGAGCTGAACTGCATCAGTTCAGTGACATAAGGAAAGGGAATGGTACCTCAAAAGATAGCTGATATTTCCATATGCAAACATGCACGTCACTTCATCTCGGGCAAGGATGAGGAGACACGCATGCTCTTCCTCTGTCCACAGCAGGTGGACTATAGGGATTCTAGTCATGAATGTTAAAGACAAGTTTTTATTTACTACTGCAGCGAGTAGATGATTTTTCTGAAGTCCTCAGTTTGGGGTTAAGAAGATAAAGGGTTTAAATATAAGAGTCGCTAACCTTACTGATAGGAATTTTGCCCCTAATTTTCCTTGGGTGTTGGGATTTCTAACTGTATTTCTATGAAAGACCTTAGATCTGGTTTGCTGAGCCTGCTTTTACATATGTAGAGGTAAGTGCAGCTTTATGCAAACACCTACCTACAGAGTAAAAATCTACAGACTTCTCACCCACCTACTTCATTTAAGTGATACAAAAATCCCAGCTATGTGAAATGTATGCACACAAAACAGAGCAGCCAAACACGGAGAAAAAATATCTGCCCACCTTGTATCCCACTTCTGTGCTGCCTCCATTGCTTGGCAAGCTCCAAGTGGACATGCAGTAATGTAGTTAAGGCGGGGGATGCCTTACAGGACAGTAAAAACATACATTGTGCATTCAGTTCACTGAAGAAATTGCTGAGCTGTTGCTTCTTTAAATACCATAGTTAAGTTGAAGTTTTACTCTTCATTCAGTTTTCTCTTCCAAGTACATCCCAACTTCTAGTTTAGAAAAATCAAAATATGCTGAGAAATAGCAGCTAGAATTTGCCTTCAATCCAAGGGGGTGATAGTGGTGGTGTCTTTTTGGTATTCTCTTATTTAAAATCAACCTATGTCCATCCAGTACGATCTACCTTTCTCATTTCTGTCTGACAGCCCTGTATTTCTCTCTTACAAGCCATGAAGATTGTTGTTCTCTTCAGAATCTCTCTACAAGCTCTTGAGATTTTGCAGCACTAAGAACCTGGAGAGGGATTAGAAACTAATAACATGTTGGTAATCACCATCATGTATTTTAATCACTGAAGCGCGCTCTCAAATTACACTAGAATTAGAATTACCAGAATTCAAGTTCCTGACATCACCCTTTTCTAGCCTGAATTTCTACTTTGGCTCTTTGTGTTACACACTCCTGTGCAAAGTAGATGCACATTACTAGCACCAGTCTCCTCTAAAGAGTAGCAGCTGTTTGCAGTCTTTCTATAAAACAAAATATCATCCCCCTGAGAAGAAGAAAAGGAGAGGAAGGCTCAATACAATAGATTGAGCAAGGTAACCTCAAACTAACAGGTTTTTTTTCAAAGGAATATTTTACAGCTATTTAAATCCACTCTGTGTTAGTTGCAGGACTGCCGCATTTGGCTAGGTATGCTGCCTAGTCCACAGTAACACAGTACAGCAAAGATTTTAGATTTTCTTTTTTTCCACCCAGCTTTAAGACTAATTCAACCAGCAAGTTTCCCTGCAAATGCAAAAAGCCAGTTTTGATTTTGGTTCATGTAACATATCACATAAAGTCTGTATGACCGGTTCTCCTTGATTCCCAGGGTGCCTGTTTTCAGGGAGAAGTTCAGCCTGAGAAGACAACATGACAGGAGAGTAAGAGTTTGCTCACTAGTCCGGACTAATTAATCACATTATAGGAGCCGAAACTACAACATAACTCAATGGCATTAGATATAAGCAAGTTTCACTCGGGGAAACACTAGGAGAGAACCCCCACTGATCATACCTGGCCTCTCTTGAACGTACACAGCTCAGGAAGGACTGCAGAGCAAGGCACAAGCTGTGCAGGCAGATCTCAGGGCACAGAGCAGCAGGTACAGATCCACAAGCCCCTTTGAGATCACCTATTTTCCAAAGCAGGTGCTAAGGCCAACCTGCTGGGAACATTTGCCTTCCCCAGTCTTGCCAAAGCCCAGAGTTGATGTGAATTTTGCTGGCTCTGCCAGAGCTCACACTGATTCTTTCATTTCTGGGAGGCAGTCGCAGGCTGGCTTCAGCCCACAGGATTCCAGGGCCAGTAGCACCTAAGTCCCAATCCCTTTCTGGGGATGCACCCTGGCTCCCTCCCAACAGGAAACAGGAATGGCACAGCCAGACCTCAAGGGAAACATACGATGCCTAAGATGCAACTGAGGCTGGTGCCACAAGGAGAACACACGCATGAGGACAAAAAAAGACCGGCAAAGTTAAGGGCAAAGCTGCCACGAACACAGACAGGGGTCACCTTGTCTCTGTTTCAGCAGGAGCAGGATGGAATGCTCAGCAGCTGTATAAAATCCAGCAGACCTGAACATGTTCCCTCACAAGTGTGAGGGATTTCACCCACCCACTCACCCATTTTCACATTAGATGTAAGTGATCAATAATGCCAGGCGGTGACACAAAGCAAATTTTTTATTCAGATCAATCTTTTAATCCCATCTTGCCCTTTAAAATAAATTAGCAAATAAACTCTTCCATGAACTATGCTCTAAATCATGATGTGGTCACAGGACATAAACTTCCCATCAAGAGAAAAAAAAAATCACTTTTTTTGGAACTTGTGTTGGTTTCACTGATTTGTTTCTTCTCAAAACATTAGGATTCTGCAAAATTTTAATCTGACACAAAAATCAGAATGCAGTAAACAGCAGATTCTTTGCTCAATCACACATTAGTTAAATGTTGATAAAGCAATACCGATACTTTAACAAGGGAACTGCTTCTACAAAATCCTGATAAAAACATTCCTGGAAAACATTTTTAAAAATGTTTTAGTTGGTTTTGATGTGTGGTACCAGTCTATTTTACTGGGGTAAGTGGATTTAAGAAAAAAAATAATAAAAACCCCTGACACAGCATTTTGCAGCAGGTTATCTCAATGCACAACAAGCGCTTAGGAATTAAGTCTCAAAACATCTCTGTAAGTCAAGGACTTTACAAGCAGGGAAACTTGCATCAACAGTTAAGTCAGATGTCAAGATCATACAAGGACTCAGTCTTGACGCTTGTGGTGATCATATCACATCACAATATTTTGTAGAGAATTATTTAATATGACTGTGATAATTACTGTCCAGGTTTCCTATTAGTGTTATCTGCTGGAATGTAACCCCTCCATAAGATGGGATGGTTTTGAGTAGAACAGTCTGATTCACTACAAAGTTTTTTCAGATTTCACCCATAACTGCAAGCTTTAAAACACTAACCCTGCATGGCTCCTCACTTATTTTGATACCAAAAAGGACGTGCTGCGTCACGCTAAGACTACAAAGTAAGGCTGATGTAGCAATGAGCACCAGCTGCGTCATTAGAGAAGCACAACTCTACAGACCACAGGCTGTATGTCCCTTCTTTTACGCTAGGTTTGAGTTCCCCCTTCTGCCTTTTGTTTTTCTTTTACCTGGCTTTAAATTTTGGCTTAGCCCGTTACCAGTGCTCCCAGACACCGATTCTCAAGGGACTTGTCTTGCCCTCATCACCAGCAGGTGTTACATTGAAGGACGTGAAGCACCTTTGCTGCTCAGCTCAGGCTGCAGTCCCTGCTCCGGAGATTGCCGGGGAAAGCCCCGCTCCCCCTTCCCCCTGCTGGGGCACAAGTCAGTGCCAGCACCTTGAGCAACCCCATGCCTGTTGTCTTCTGCTTGCACCATCTCTCTCCACAACCAAGAGATGAAAAGTTTCCCCTGCCAGCTGCCCACAGCGCCAGGCTATCAGGCAGCTGGTCTAACTCTTTGCTAGCTGCTTTCTGTCCCTCTCTCTAATCACAAAATTATTTGTTGATTAATAGTTGTGTATTTCTGTAAAAGAGAAAAAATGCCTCTCCGTGAAAAAGTTTAAATATATAAAAACACTTCATAAAAATATTTATTATAAAAATGAAATGCCCCATGAGCCTGTAAACGTTGCCTGTAAAATCTCCATTAACTGGAATAATTTGAAATACAGTCATTCAGGCTCTTCTCTGCCCTCTCCAGTAAGATTTTAAGATAGCCAAGAGAAATGCCACTTGTCTTGTACTTTGATCCTCCTGCAACCTTCTTTTCTTCTTATTTGTTTGTTTACAATACAACAGTTTGATTTCCCAGTGCTGGCAGTTTTCTTTGGAGGCATCATTTGTCTTTGCTTTTGATAGAGTTCAGCATGGCCTGATTCTGAGCCCTTCTTACAGAGTGGGTTTGAGGTCTGATTGGTAACAGGAGCAACACCAGGATGCTTAGAATGTGCATGTGAAAATACACAGACCTGGGAACAAAAGCAGAAAGAGAATATTATACTTTTGTTGGGAATAACATGAATTGTGCGACCCCAATAAGCAGAACTTAGTGCTAAGGGATGAATGCAGAATGTATGAATCTGACCCAGAAAGCACAAAAATACACCCTTGAATTCCACAGTCTCGGAATATGGTGTTTGCTGGCACGGATGAAAATGCTACTGTGGACGATAATGAGGCAAGGAAAAGCAAGCCCATCAGCAAGCCCTAGAATCCAAAGTCTGACAGCTCAAATAAACCCATGTAATTTAAGCACAGACTTATTCAGCCCATCTCTCTTTTAATGTTAGAGTATACAGGGTCACATTCTGAAGAAATACCCTTCATGCTTCAAAAAAATTTTAAAAAGTGACAGAAAGAAAAAAATTCAATCAAAGTGCTGAGATCTGAAATAAATCAAAGCACTCAGCTATTAACTGGAGAAGGTCGGGTAAGAATGTTTACAAAAGGCTTGCATTTTTGAAGGTAACTGCTCAGAGGTATCTGCATTTGGTATGCTTCTAAACATGAAATATTTTTATTTCAAATAATTCAGTATACACAAGATTGAAGAGAAATAAAAAATACTTAAACCAAATACATGAGGTTCTGGCAGCTTTGGGAAGATGACGTTTGGGAGCAGTATGGTCCAGCTGTTAAACATAGCAATGCACATTTCTGTGGTCTCATTTATGCTTCTTACCATAGTTCGTAATATCCTTGTAAGGTGCTTAAGACCACTGATTTGGTACAAAGTGCTCCAAAAATTCATGCCCTAGTCCAAAAGCATAAAATTTCCTTGCTTACAAGTCTGTAACCTTAAACGTTAACTATGTTCAAAGTCACCCGGGCAAAATGATTAAGAAATGAAGCTAAGGAAGATTTGGAGTAATTTTTACACCGTGGTAAGTTTTCTGTGTTGAAATCAAATGTTTTAAGAAACAGGAATAGAAAATGTCGAAATTCAACCTCTTCCAAACAGACAGCAGCTATCTTCACTACCAGTTTTGTGTCTTTTATGTTGAAGGAGGGAATTGTCTTTCTTCTGAACCAAAAGCTGTTACTTTCTATTGACAGTACAATGAAAGAAAAGTAAAGCAATGTAGTCCAGTCTCCCTTTTCTAATTATTTTCTCAATTTCTCTATTTCAGTTTGGTTTTATTAGAGCACATTCAATGTACTCTGCAACATCAGTGTTTTCTTATTTTTAAGGAATTTGAGGAAGTACTCCCTTTGTAAGAAAAGAAGCACACTTTCATAACGAAAAGCATACTCATTCCAAGGAGCAATGCTCTGCCAGGAGCCCTCCATCCCTCCTGCTGATTGATCACACCTCCTGTTACACGCATTCAGCAGCTGGAAGCCTGGTCTTTGCTCAGCAACTCCTTCCTACTGCCAACTCACATTACTCTTAACCTCCTCAGCCTTGGCTACTGCTAATGGTTGAGACCCAACTGTTTTGAAAATGGAAACCGAGTATATGAAATGTCACGTAAGGGCACAGAATGAGAACAGCCAAAGTGCTCTGCCTTGGCATTGTTATGATCTCATTACGTTACAGGAGTGCAAAAATCACCCCTTATACTTCAGCAAGCATCCTGTCTGAACTCCTTTCAAATTTGATGAAATGCTAACTGCCTTTCAGTGTGGTTTGGGTTATTCAACAAAAGTCTATGCCACCCTGGAGAACAAAGTCAAGGGGAGAGGACTTACTTATAAAACTTAATGGTGGGCTCCACAGCCAGCATAACGAAGGGTGCCACAGTGTAGCACACAGCCAGCTGAGTGACTGCCCAGGTAACAACGTCATAGGCTATCTTCAGAGGCACTGACGAGAGGAAGTAATGTCTGCAGTTGTTTCTTATCTGCAGGTCAGGGAAAAGTAAGCAGAAAATTATATCAAAGCATTTCTTAGGCAAAGTCACATTGCAGTGCATGACTCTCTGCTTGCCATCAGCATTAGTATCACAGGAAGGTTTATACACCAGTTACAAAGCACTGAGAGCAGGAATACAGAAGTGTATGGACTGGCATATTCAAGATCTCACAGTCAACCAGTGGCAAACAGAGAAGCGGCCCCCAGTTTACGCTGTCATAACCACAGGAGCAGACTCTCTCATTCTGGGTGTCTGGCACAGTATTTTTTGGGAGGGAAGCTGTTATGATGTAATCTTCCTCCCTCCTGGTTTTCATTTCTTACTGGTTATCAACAGTAAAACAAAGTTACTTTAAATGAACAAATAAATGCTTATACCTACAAGTGTGTGCTGTTCCCTAGAGACTTGAAGTTAGTTTCACATCTGTGAAATTCTCATAAATGAGAGGCAAAGCACATGTTCAGCAACCTGCTCTAGCAATAGTGGTTAATAATGGCCACTAGTTTAATTCACCTTTCAGATTGACCTGGTTATTGATCCATAGTCAAACTCCAAAAGACAACAGTGGTGCTTCCCAGCCCTGCACAAGTGGCTGGTTCAGCCTGAAAGATCAGCAGTGGTAAATACAACAAGAGTGAGACATGAACCCTGTTCTGTTTTTGGTGACTCTACACAAAATAAGGCCCATAAACACAGAGATCATTTTACTGCATCAATTGCATCCACATAAATTGTTCAAGTTTGGGCTAATGCTCAACCCACAGCAACTTCTTGTGTAAGAGTGGGCCCAGAGTTAATTACAAGCCAGCATACAGGCAACATGGCCAGCAGAAGTCTGGAATCTAACATGACCTTGAATCCCAAGCTAATTTGACTGCGTGGACGTAGCTGGTGGCACTCCTAACTGTATATCCTCAAGCAACATTTCCTCTGACAGCCAGGGACAGCAGTGCATCACGTCCAGAATTGGTGCTGGTTATAACTGCTGTGTACTTTGCAATCAGCATGAATGCAGAACACAGTTTCAGTGAACATCCAGCCTACAAAGGCATGAAAGAGGGCTCACAGCAGGGACAAGCTGCTTGACCATGTGAGGGTGCAGCTGACAGCTGGATAGTGTCTAGCACGGGCCTTAGAAGAGAACAATGAAAGGTACATACTGCTCTGGCTGCGAGTGTGATAAGGATTCCAGTGAGAAACGTAAAATAATATCCAGGATAGATACCATGCCACAGGGCAGACAGGATAAATGTTAAAGCCGTAGGGTACCAGGGAGCTCTGTCATAGCAGACACTGCAAAAACGAAAACAAAACAGAAGAGGCTGAACAATGGCCACTGCACTTGAAATCCCTCTGTTTCTAAGGTCTTACTCTGTTTTCTCGGCAGTCTTGTCTTGGCTCAGTTACACACTAGGGCATGAGGCACTCTCCCTTCATTTAAATGAAGGTTGAGATGGAACGAGGAAGCTTGCTTTTATGCAAATGAGTATCCAAAGAGCGCCTGCACAAATATTTCTGGTGCTCAAAGCATTTAAATAAATAATGGAATAAAGAGCAGGCAAGATTTCGTTCACCTTTACATCTCTATCTGGAATCATACATTACCCTTCCCAACTCTGATGACAGATCAAGAGCAAGTTGAAAGACAAAGAGATGTGACCCCACCCTTCACTCTAGTGAACAGAGCTATTTTTAGGCAGTTATCTGGCAGATGCTGGGAACAACAGGGAGTGCCGTAAACTATTGCAAAACAGGGGATTCCAGCTAACTTTAGCAGCAAAAATCTTACTCCCAAGATGCAAGGATAACAGTTCAAGAAAACAACACTCAGTCTATTTGGCTATCTGAAGATTAAATCAAACGCTGTGTTCCAAAGAAACTAGTCAAGATAATGCATTTCTTACCAGGAGTCAGTTGAATAATGAAAAATAGTAGACATTGACTTTTAAGATGTATAGATTTAACATCATTATAGTTACCAAAACTACAACAAATCTGAGCCTGCATTTGAGCCTCTATGTTGACTGTATGCTGAGCTTTAATCACACCAGAACCTGAAATGAGTAATGAGACACAGTCCAATCTATGAAATTTGGACTTATACTAGTATTTATAATATGTGCCTTAACAGTCACAGGTTAAAATCAGATCATCTCAGTGCTATAAGTCTCTTCCCCATATCCTAAACAAGGACTCCCTGGCAAGCATCTCAGGGCAACTCCAAACCAGACTACACTGGGGCTCTGAAGATTTTGACCTTATTTCTTGCTGAATTTCGGGATCCCATTGACACAGCAAGACTCATCTCTGCATGGGAAACATAGCGAAGCAAAACAGTACAGGAAAGATAATGAAGGGAAACAACAAAATGCTATTGCTTTCTATTATGGAAGATTTGAACAGTTAATTTATGACTTTGCTGCTCATATATAAGAGCATCATATATAGGAGCATTTTACACTTGCAGCAATAAAACTTTACAGCACCAAATACCCTTGTATTTCACCAACTGTTACAGACACAGGAAACAAAGAAAGAACAAGAGGCTATACATTTATGAGAGCCACCAGTCAGCATTTTTCCAGGCCATGTAGAGCTTTTGGATCCCACAAGCACGTTACTGTTTCATTATTCTTACCGTTTCAGCCAGGCAGCTGTCTGAATGTTCCAGTTTTCAATGTACATTTTAAAACTTGTGGCAGTCTAAGAAAGAAGTTCACATGAAATGTTAGCAATGAAGCCTGTAAAATACTACTTGCATTTTAAATTAGTGAGGAGGTACATGGAAAATATTAATTCTAGCAGCTAACTTTTATGAAGACTGTGCCACAATCCATCATTACACTAATATGACTTGGGAGGGACATTAACTAGGCTGATGGCTCACCACTAACACTTGGCACTTGCTCTAAAATCTCACTTTGTTTCATATAATTAAATACAGTGTTTGGTTACTTTTCAAATAATGGGAAATCTGAGAAGCTTTCTTGTTTTATATGCTTGGCCTTCCTTTCAGTTCATAAACAGCTTTATTTCTGGAAGAGATAGCTTCCCACCCATTATGCAATCTGGACTCCCCTACAGTACTACCAAAACAAAGTGTTATTTTTAAAAAAATAAACTTATTATTATTACTATTTGGAGAAGGAAGGGGGAAGACTGAAAAACATGGGCAAAAAAATTAGGACTAAATTTAGAAGCCAATTCTCAGCCCACTGCTAAGCTTGAGAAACCAGAGTGGACTCCAGGATCCTGAGAGAACAACCCATACCTCCTCCTCTGAGTTCTCCGCCAGCTTTAGGGGACTGCTGGACGCCGCTGCTCAGCATCGGTTCCCCTACTGCTGATCAGCTTCACCTCCCAACTCCACCTTGGTCCCTCGCCTGCTGGCGGAAACCTCCAAGGACACCCTCGCCAAGCGGGGACATGATTCAGTGACACTGCATTATTTTGCCGTATTAGCTGAAGGCAAGGGCACGCTGAAAAAATGGATTAAGGGCAAAGGCTTCCAAGGGGAATGTGCGGATATCTTTGCACTTCCACACAGAATCCTTAAAGCTAGCATTTCATCCTCTGCGTTAAAAGAGTTAAAATGATTAGCAATTCCCAATGCAGCACCGCCACATTTTAATTGTATTACTGCACCAAGAGAAGCCAAGAAAAATACAGTCTCTCTTCCAACTAATATTGTCACTCTCTTTTGGCCTCCTTTAAGTTCCCCTGTTACATTACCAAGAGAGGAAGTAGTTGCTGGCTGTCAAAACAAGCAGGCTGCCAAGGCTTTCAAGTCCCCCACGTGCGCTTAGCCCCTGTCACGTTTTAAGGCCCACACAACTCCTTCCATGTGCTTATCTTTACTACAGATCAGACAGTCACATTTAGCACTCAAGTTCCCAGTTCTGAGGTAATTTTACACATGCAGGTGGCTATACCTGCTGAATATATAGACTGTATCTGTACAATCACACTTAAACTTCAACTCCCAGTGTTGCTGCTGGCACATAAAGTGATGGTTCAAGGCTTACCCAAAGTCATGGTCTCTGTAGCCTGTTTTTCTCATTGCACACATGATCAAATCAGACAGCACTCTATTTTATGCTCTTGGAAACAATTTCTGATCTCTGTCACCCATGTGACCAGTAAAGGAAGTAAGTTTTGAGAGGCCATTGGTTCCGTGGGTAGAGAGGAGCAAAGGCTCCTGTTTCCCTCATTTGGCTTGACTAAAGAGCACTGCCTGCATTTTACTTTCCTCCTTCAAACAGAAGTTGCCTCAGCCCAAGTAAGAATCATCTCCTGCCCCAAAACTGAATCAGATATAGATTCAAGATCTCAGAGTGGTATCTAGGGTGCTGCCGTCATCAAGAAGTGTAAAGCATTTCTGGGCTGTGTATCCTGTACTCATCAAGGAGAGATGTACACTGAAGATTAATTATGGTTAAAAAGGCAAAAGAGAAAGAATGTTGAAAAACAGGGAATGTATAACGATACTTCCAATTTTGGCATCTTCAATGAAGAATTCAGGGGCTCTTTCATTTTTGAGAAGAGCTATAACAGCACATTCACTTAGTCACAGATTGTTCAGCAATAAAGCAGTCAACTTATTTTCATCATTTTTAAAATCATAACTAGAGAATTACAGAGGGAAGTTCCTCCTATTTCTAAAGCAGAAACCTTTAGAAAGCAGTCTCAGACACATAAATATTTCCACATCTCACTGGCATTCACAAAATATTCTTCAGGGCAAACATTATATTGGCCATCTTTCACATTAGAGACACAAACATGAACAGCTTTCAAAAGGCTAATGGATCTTAAAAGTATACTGCAGTCACAAGGAAGGAGTGACAGATGTTTTGAGAAAGTGTGGCGTGCTGCAGTGCGCTCTAGATCAGCACCCATCTAAGCTCTGTGCACCCCCGCCAGCTCCCATTCCGGTTGCTTGCTTTGCACCTGCTGTGTCTCCTACCCCTTTTCTCGTGCTTTTCTCCACGTACAAGAGGCAGTTCAGCCCTTGTACGTGTCTGTGCGACTTGTGGCAGCCTCTTTCACTACCACCACTCATCTCAACTGGGCTTCAAGAGTGAAAGATTGTTAGAAGTAAATAAACAGAATACAGCACAGATGGTGAAGAATCATAGCTGTGAACAATTTACTGACCCACTGAGCTCAGCCACGATCTACAGTAATTGACTGCTCATTTATTAAGTATCTGATATAATTATTTATTAGCCCTCACTAAGCTGTTTAGAAATACAACCTGAATACAGAGCGTGAGGAAGCCTGTGAGACAGATGTGTTTTATCTGTCCAACAGATAAAATACAAAACCTCTTCATGCTGAAGAGGAGCAGCCTGGTAGCATAGATTTATTTTCCTTTCAGTAAAGCCTCTACCCATTATCATGTTCATTTCTCCATAATTATGCCAATGCAGCCACTCCTTTATCTCACCTCAATGTTCCAGATATTCAAATTGGACAACAGGTCCCAGCGGAAAGTGCCTCTCTCATCAACTCCACTGAATCCATAACCAGCTGCATTGTTGACTGCGTCGGCTGCAATGTCAAAACAAAACAGGTCAAAATCAGACTGCTGGAAGAGACATGTTTTCTTACAAGTCAGTATGGCACTAAACAAACATTCAAACAAGCTTTGCAGGATTTAGCAATCTCTCTTTCTAGGAGAAGCTTCTTCTTTGAAAGGGGCATTACTAGAAGGCTACACAAAAGTCATTTCCTCAAGAGGAAAGACTAGCTACTCCTTGTGCAGAAGAAATAAAATAATAGAAATCACTTTTCCTATCATTTGGCCTTTATTATTCATCTGAGATGGATATTGCCATAAAATGAAGGAGCATTTTCCTCAAAAGGGCACCTGGATGTCACAGCATTTTCCAGAATTCAAAAAAAACTTAATACCTCAAAGACATGTTTAGTATTTCTACTAAGAGTTCCAATGTGGCTGTGTCAATTAAGACTGTCATTCAGAATTCTGCAGACAAAGCCTTTTGCCAATCCTGTTGCTGAGTGTCTCACTAAAGTGCCTCACCATCTCTACGAACCAAATATTGAGTAACTTCAGTTACACACTTGGCTACTTCAAAGCAAGTAAAAGCTTGGATAACAGTAGGCATTACACCCTGATGCTCTCTTGTCAACTACCTCCCCTCTCAGAGTGCCTGGGAGTCACCTCACCGCTGGGTCTCAAGATTCCGATTTCAGTGTGCCCCTGCTAGAAATACCTTCTTGGAGTACTAAGAAAACAGAAGGGAGGATTCATTATTGTCTCTGGATCACTAGTTGCAGCCAACACTGAGGATCATTGGAAGAAAAAGGGAAGTGTAAATACAGGTAAGGCTTTTCCTTCTAGGTCATTTGCAAAATACAAGCCTGGCTATGCTTTAAAAAGGTCAGCATTTCTTCCCCAAGAATGAAAACTGATTTTACTTTGTAAATGCTGTGAGTACAGGCACAAGCTCATGGAGAAGGCCTAGTGCACAAAAGCAGGGAGGGAACCTAATTATAAGCAACAAGACTAACAATAAATAAATAAATGAGCAACCTCCTCTAACCTGAAACTTTCTGTTTTGTTTTCCACTTTCCTAAATGAGGAAGATTTTACTGGTGGAAAGAAAGCCCTCCATGTTTTTAATTCTCTCCCTATTTAAAACCCCCCCAAACAATACACAATAACCCTGCCTGAAGCTGGCCCACAGGACCCTGCCCAATCTCAGAGACTGGAGCTGCACATAACTGTCACCCCAGAGCAGTGGACTCCTGGATTTGCTCCTCCTTGCTCCAAGGGTTGCAGGGACCAACTAACTAGTGTTTCTTTGCCAAAAACAAGAAACCAGGAATCATGGGATGAGCAGTAATTACATAGCAGACCCCTTGGCCTTTGCTTCCCAGGCTGCTGTCTGCAGAGCAAGGTGTGAAGCACAGAAAGATCACAACTGTGCACCCTCAAACTGCTCATAAAACCCGAATCTCCACAAGCTCCGCAGAGGTTCGATTTCCTGCAGACTTGAACAGCTCTGGCTGCGCATGGCTTTCACAGCTCCTTGGATGGAGGCACTCGGATCCTGAGCGGTTTCACTGACAGCTCGGAGCTAGGTTTGCAGCCGTGTTCCCAGGACTACCGCTAATGCAGCGAGAAGCTCAATTTTCTTTCCATGGATCTGGAGGAATCCCGGCGCAGCTCCCACACAATGGCGTGCCTGTCCTGTCCTGAGGACAGGAAGCATTTATCGGCCCATTTCAGCAGGCGCTTTTGTAATGCCCTGGGCCATGCCACCGGGAGCAGAACTGGGAAAGGATAAAGTGCCTGCTGTTCTGCAGCCTGTGTTTGGGATGTGAATAGAGGCCTCACCCTCCGCTATGCAATGCATACTTTTCCCCGAACTGCCTCATTTGTAAGACATTTCTACAGCCTCTACAGCCGGGTCTTCTCACAAATGCAAGTTCAGTTTATCTCTTTAATAATGGACTTCCAGTTAACTATAATGCCAGAAAAAGCGGAGGCAACAATTTAACATTGGATCCCACAAAAATAAGTTTGCGAGCAAGCCATTCTTTATCTCAAAGCCTTTCCCATCCCACACATGCCAGTCCTGGCTGCCTTCCCTGGATCTGACAGTTTTATTCCCAGCGGTTTAATCACAGCCTCGCAATGAATCTCCGTGGCTGTTTACATCCCCAGGATCTCAGTGACACCCTGCTCAGCTTCAGGTATATGCATTGCTTGCTGGATTTCCAGGATCTCCCCTACAAGCAATGTCTTGTAATAACAGCAAAAAAAATCCAGGATATTTTCAGCCTGGCCCAAAGGATTTGACTCCTCATGCACAGATGTGAAAGGTGACTTGTAAAGCGAAGAAGGTAAAATGCAATAAGATTATTTTGACCACCAGTCTGGCTGGCTCCTAAAAAAATTTGCTTCTCGCTTTAGTGAGGGCTCTTCCTTCTCCTCTCCCTTTTCCTTGCAGAGATTTTGGTCCTTCATAACACTTCCTTTGCTCCCCATGGTTCGCCAACCTCTTCTCTGGGTCGCTCAAAGCCAAGGTGTACACAGGACCCCACAGTGCTTTAGAGGCAAGGCCTAGCATCAGCCCCCCACTGCCTAAAGGAACATATCTCCCACAAGAACTCCAGGTCTAGGGACAATTTTATTTCCCCCCAAACCCTGGGTTTCAGGCCCCCTCCCCCATTTAGGAACTTATTTGCGACACACAAAAGTACACGATGTAGCCAGACTTACCCAACGTCCATGCAAAATAATACTTTGGTTTTGCTGCCTGTGTTACAACATACAGGTAACCAAGTCTTGACAGGAAGGGAGTCTTATCAAGAAATTCGTTATCAATAATATATGCCATAGGAAAGTTCTTGGTAAGCGTCAAGAATAAAACGAGAGATACTAGTGTGATACACAGCTTGTACATCACCGCTCCCTAAAAAGCACAAACAATGAAACGTCCATTAGAAATATTTGCTTAAGGGGAAGAACAAGGCAGTGCTCATGACATACAAAAACAGCCGGCTTCAAGAACCATTGAATTTACTAGTGACAAAGTTGATACCAACTAATTTAGAAGAGGTCACCAAGAAAAGGCCAGAGTCACAGCTTTAGTTTAATTTGGTTTACTGAACTACCTATAGATAGGTAGGACAACCACAAGTCAAAATCAGTGATGAACTTCATGACAGGCTCCACAGCAGCGTGCGGAGATTCTAAAATGAGAAGGGAAACAAACGAACCAAGCCCTAGAGTGGAAAGCAGAAATCCTCTCTATTTGTACTGTTGTCTCCTAGAAGTAAGGACTGGGTTCCTCCTGGAAGCCAAAAGCACTGATATTCAGTGCAACAGCAGGTCTTACTACCCAGCTACCACCCAGAGGTCTTGCTAAAAATCACTTGTCCAAAAAGCGTCGTGTTGTACAGCACACTTGTACCCACGATACAGGGTACGTGCTCTGCCACAGCATTTTCTGTTCCAGCTCCCCATCTTCCTGTACACCATTACTGACAATCATGGCAGTAGTTCAAAGCTTGTTTGCAAATACACACCATGAGTAAACCCTTCTTGATACAGTCATAATTAAAAAGTAATCTGGCACTTGGATACCATGTAAAAATTGACTCATGTTCTCAAAAGGCTAATAAAAATGCAATATACTATTAAAACAACCATGTATTTTTTGACCCTTTTGATTTTTGATCTCTTTTTATACATTTGCCAAATTCTGGAATAGAGTAATGTGAAAGTGGTTTTTTATGCAGATTTTAATACTCTCTCCTGACTTGCATCCTCCACAATGTAGGCCTTATTCTGACCTCAGTCAGACTAATATAAATCAGAGGTAACGCCACTAGAGTCAGTAGAAAGACAACTGTGTGCAACAGGAATCATTATACATAAGCATGTGCTCAACTTCAGGGGAGACATTCTGCACCCATTCACAAAGCTACACATTCAGTGTCACCCTAAGATAAGAGAGAGAAATCTGGATCTCATGCTACACTGTATCCTGCTTTACAAGAAGGCCATTTTATAAGAAGGTTTTAAGTAGTATTAAAAAAATATAAAACAGAATTAGTGTTAAAAGCATGTGAAAAAATTACCTCTTGAGTCGTCTTAAAGTGTGTGAGATACTCTTGCAAATCACTCGGACAGGCTACAGTTTCTGTTTAGCCATGATTCATGCACTTCTAACATCTCCTGCACTATGGGGGAGATTTGACTTTTTTGGTTTTTTCTGACATTTCCTCTTCTGTCTGGAGCTGAACTGCAACTTGTCATTGTCAGAACCTGCAGACCATTCCCATCGCTGCACAAAGGACACCCATTAACAACTGACCCGTTTTGCCTGCCAAACCCATTTGGGGAATTCACTAGCCCCTTCACCCCTGACCTTGTGATAAAAACAGCAGCCACTCACAGAAAAAACTCACTGTAACCTTTATTGACTGGCAAGATAACCCAAAATTGGTTTTTCTTCTTAGCTTTTAATTATGAGAATCATGTACAAAGCTGTACTTTCCTGCCCTCTGCAATCAATCTTTGTCATTTTAAAACTTACAGTTGGAGAAGGATCAGGAAGTCTGTCATAACCCTTCTGCTTCCAGTTCACTTCTAACAGTTTCATGTGCACATGCCTCCCTTCAATGAAGGCGATATAATCCTTGTAATTGCTGCAAGGCCCTGCTATGATGCTCATAAAATTGAGGAGATAACTTAAATACTCCAGCAAAGAAGGTCTTGACCTGTGAAAAATCAGCCACACACAACAGAACAAACAAAAAGAAACAAACCAAGGTAAAACACAGCAAAGGCTTTCACCAATGTTTTTTGTTGCACTGTCTGCCTCAGTCCCCATCTCTCTCCTACCCCCTTCCCCACAGCTGAAAGCTCTTTAGGTCTGTTCTGGGGAAGATGAAACACAGACTGTCATGTTCTGGTGATGTCTGGTAGATGGCAGTCAGAACAAAGGTAACATGAAAGTGCTTAATCTAGAGGTGAACTAATGCTAATGATTTGAGAAGCTGTAATCTTAGAAACTTTTTAGCTAAAAAACAGTAATACATTTGTCCATTTTGGACAGGTCAGCAGTACCAGGAGTGAGAAGCTGGTAATTGGTTTTGGACATCTGTCCAGGATGCCAGGGACCATTCTGCCTTGTTATATAAACCTCAGGGCAGGGAGTCTCTAAAACCAGGGCTCTCAGTCCTGGGAGGAGCTCTCACGCACCCTTCAGTCCAGCCTTTTGAGAAATGGGAAGTGTCACGTGAGACATACAGGAAGAGAATGAAGAAGCACTCTCTCCTACTGTTCAAATAAAGGAAGTAATTGCCTGTATTGCATCAAGAACAAGAAAAGGAACTAAGGGGGAAAAAAAACACATGAATTGAAAGACGGCTGAAGATGAAAGTCAAAGAAAGTCTGTCACATTACTTTTTTTCCGTTTTGCAAGTGCATATCCCACCAGTTCCTTCTGGGGTTGTACATTTGATGTAAAATGAAGAAGATCGACTGTCCTTGCTACAGATCAGTAGGATGGAAAAAGGAAGATGCAAAGGCCTCTCACCACTAGTGAAATTTGTAAATTGTTAGGCTCAGGGTTTTTATGTGGCAGAAAATGCCAGCATCCAGATTGTGCACTGTGTTCTGCACTGCATTATTGAGTGCTCTCCACAAATGTCGTAATTGTCACCATTCAAGTAAACACGAAGCCCTCAGATGAGAACACAAACTTGGGCACAGTGCTTGAGGGCTCTCCTGCCCAAGACACAGATGGACACGCATAAAACAAAACACACTTAAAATTCTTTAAGACTAAAACAAATTTCTAGCAGAAAAACTAAGCAACAGTTAAACATTTTCTGTTGCCTACTTCTATTCTGAAGTGGAATTAGTTTGAATAAACAGTTAGATTAGCAAGGATTTTCTGCATTCACCCTACTGGTTATTGTAGATATTAGTGCCTGAATGGTATGTTCTCTGGTGAAAGCATTTCACAGAAAGATGCAGCAAACAATTTGGGGTAAGGGTCGTCTTTCTGTCCTCTAAAATCAAGTCCATGATTTGGGCTTCCTAGATCTACAGTAAGATTAAAAACAAAGTCATTAGTTTCAACTTGGATTCTGCACATGCTTGGGTGGGGAGACATGAGCAATGCACGAAGGAATGTACAGAGGAGGAGTGAGAAACAAAAACAGACCAAGAACAGGAGGGAAGACAAAAGGCTGTATTACCAAAGGGGATTTAAAACACTTCAGTTATGACTTGTCTGCCACTGACACTTAAGCTATTGGCATCTGCTTTTCTATTATGTACTCATCTACTGTACAAGAAAAAACCCAAGCCTGTTTGGTGAGAATTTGACTAGAATTAAGGGCAAAGTGCAGTTAAAAATTATGCTGTGAGCTTTAAAAATAGACACTATGGGGTCACAGCAAAGTTATACAAGGCTACCTACAAGATTTTTGCTTTTCAAGAAATGACTCCCTTACTTTTTGAAGTTCATAGGCAGATTTTCTGATGGCTGAATCTTCTACCTTGGAAATGAAGGAAATAATTTCCTTGGCCTTAAACAAACACGTCATGGTAAAAGTAGTTACGGTTCTAAGAGTAATTCTGTGACACTAATTCTTCATTAAAAAAAAAAAAAGCAACAAATTCACCTCCCTGTTGCACTTGTATTGAGAGACAAACTAGAAAAAAAAAAGGTGCTCAAAGACATGCCCTCTCCATATGAAAAATGAGAAGACTAGTTATATAACATGAAGAACTAGGAGTATTAACATTATGGAGAGAGACCAAAGAAAGTAAAATCCAGCATTCAAAAATTATGGCAAAGAAAAGCAGCACTTGAAGTGTCAGACTCAAACCAAAATAGATTTTTACTATGCAGTGGATTGCTTGATGGGAGGAGTATTTACTTGGAAAAATAACACATCACAGATCAGATGAAGATAACAGCCAACAAGTCCGTACAGCATAATCTTAGCCTGAATTTAAAAGAGTTAAATTCAGCAAAGACTTGTTTTGTTGTATGTGGAGTATATATTTGAGTCAATGAGATATTGCCAAGTACTTCAGTGCTTTACTGACCAGCACAGGGTGATAAAGGCAGAAGTCCTGAATTGAAGAAATAAGGAATATAGGAGAGAAGGTGTGTTTGTGTAAGGAGGGCAATGACAGCAGCATTACAAAAACAAAACTGCTCAAGCAAACAGAAAAAGCAGGTAGGACTTTTGGCATATGATGGACTGAAAAGCAGCAGGAAACATTTTCATGGCTGGGCCACTATGCTGTTCCTGACAATGCAATGGAAAAAAAAGACCCAAAACAAAGCAACCTAAACACTCAACTTCTTTGGAAGAAATTAGACACAAATCACTAAGGTAATTACATCCTTACTTTACAGCAAGCCGATTTTGCTCAGCAGTGAGTTCTTCAGCTTGTCGCCCTATTCCTGGAAAGAAAAGTCACATTAGATCTTTCCAAAAGACAAACAGCAAAAGCTATTCCCAAAGCCTTATGCTTGCACCCCACAAATTAATTTCTAAAGCTATAATTTCAACATTTCTTTGTCACAGGTGGTTGTAATACAGCTGAATCCCTAACTTTTATGTCAAGTTCTACTCTACCTCTTTACCCAATTCCTGACCTCATTCCCCCTTTCCCACCCTGGCTACACCGTCAGGAAGAGCAGCCATAGCATTCCCACACACACAATGGAAGTGGCGATGCCACCAACTGGCAGTGACCCCCAACAGCCTCTACAAACTGTCCTGGGCTGGAAAAACCTCTGTTGCCAGAAGCTGCTGGCTCATTTAAGCACAAGCCTCCCGCTGGCTCCTTGGTGAGAAATGGAGCATTTCACAGCAGGAGGAGTGGGCAGGGGAAGGGAAACAGGCGCTCGGGGAACAGAAGCTCCACTGGTGTGAACGAGCAGCCCAGCTGCCTGCTGCTGGAGCAAGCCTAAACATACACATCAGTAATAATCTGGAATTGTACAAGGTCCAGACTGGAAGGGTGACCTCCTGTTGAGTGCACAAGACCTCTGGGGCCAGAGGTAGCGCACAGACTCAGTGTCCCAGGAAAACGATGGAAAAATCTCGTGTCATGGCCAGTGGTAAGCAGATGCTGCTTATAGAACCTACCTCAAAACCTTCACCCTAAAGCTTTAGCTGCACATACTGCAGGGAATCCCACTGGCTTCAGCAGCACAACACAGGATGAGTCACAGCACTCGATGCGGACCGTGCATGTGCACAGCTCTGAAAGATCAGGGTCTTGGCACCAATTGACACTGCTGTTCTAAATGTCCTGGCCATAATTACCAATACACACACAGGACCCTCTTCCTACAACGACTGCTGATAAGCTGCTCATTTCCTTTCTCTCTCCACTGTTTCAGTTTGTAAATACTGGGAGGGCCTGAGTTTCAGAGAAACAGTTAAGCACTTAATTACTTATAGGAGTGGGTATTTTGTTTGTCTGTTTCCATTTATGGACAGCTGTGTTAAATTTTTACCAATAGAAATTTGTCACTGATGCTTGAACTGCAAGCTGCCTTCATTTGATCAACTGCTCCATATATGGATGTTCACAATGTTACGAGTCTTTTCCACCACCATTAATCTGTAGGATTTCTGGTCTGTTTAAAATGCTCCTGCCTCTGCTGTTGTCTTTTTCCTTTCTATCTGTTCATTTACCTTCAACATCCTAGATACATACCTAGGCTGCACACTGCTGTGGCATTGCAGCAATGCCTGAGCTGACTCAACTTACAGAAGCAGAGAAGCCTCAGCAACATTAATGCCACCAGCAAGGTCAATTAGCCAAGCTTCCAGCTGTACATATTACAGCCAGCTAAAAGCATTAGATTCACTTGTGCAAACCTGGCTTGCAAACAATGCCAAACCCTCGTGTGGCCGTCACTTAAATCCTTTCTCACAACTCTGTAGCAAGCCGCTTGCTCAGTCACCCACAGCTTGTAAGGCAATGGGCCGCAGACCATCAGAAATTTGCACTGCAACATCAGTAGGCACAAGCAATAATGCTACTGATGACAGCTGACATTTCTAGCCTTTGCACTGCACTAGACACAGGCGTTTTACTGGGAAATAATAGTGCTCTTTGTCACAGCACAGCACAAGACTGAAGACAATGTTATTTTGCTTGCAACTGTGCCTCTCTGCGCTGGGGAAAAGCTACTGAATTCTATCTCTCACAACTCATGGAGTACATTACCACTGAGTATATCAGTGCTAGTGTATTTTTTGCTAAATTAACATTAATGACTGGACCTACACATCAAACACAACTCTTGAGTTTTGAGAATCAATAACAGCTTCAGAGAGCTTAATGGAGGTGCACTGTAGCATCTAAGCAGGAGATACTGCTAAAATCCAAACTGGGCCCCAAGGAGATAGAATATCCGAAGGGGAAAGCAATTGTCTCTGACATTGCAAAGAGATTTGATCCTAAAAACTGATCAAAATTTAAGTTTCTCATTTTCCTCCACACAGTGTTTTTCTTCTTCATTTAGAACAACTCGCTGAACTACATTCATTCACTCCATAAATCAACCATAGAATGCACTGGAATAAAAAGGCTGTCTTCAGGACATGGGAAGAGATTCCTTTTCTTACCATCATGTAGCTGGCATGCAAGAGTTGTGATCTTCTGTGTAATTATCATCAGTGGACTATAACAAAGACAGAAACAACAGTTACATGTCTTGTAATACAAATTATTCCCAACTTTCTCACTGAATGTCTTTATGCCTTTAAAAGGCATAACTGTATTAGCAACAAGTGGAAAACATCCAATTAAAGCTGAAGGAGGCACTCAGGCATAAGACAATTGCCTGGGTTCAAAACAACCCCACAGTAACTTGCACTGGAATTTTTAATTGCTAAGTGCACACAAAGCCTTATTTTATGTCTCCCTATCATGCAGCACTGCAAATTGTAGTTCAGAAGAAATCACACCACTAGGAAATACCAGCTTCTGCAGCCCACTGAGCTTCCTTTCAGGCAAAGACCAAATTGAAGCCCCATACAATGCAACACTAGAATACAGCAGGGCTGCTGTAACCCAACTCTGGCTCTTCTTACTGTTACTCTCCTATTGTCTGTCTCCTCAGTGCCCAAAAAAAATGTTGACTCTGCAGATACAGATGCTTATTTCCCCACATGAATAGCTCTATCAATTAGGACTGTGTGCAAATACCAGAATAGCTGTCAGCACAGCAGTTTCCCACTTGCTTCTTGGCCATGCATCTGCGTTGTGAACAGCCTGTACAAGATACACCATCCAGCTGGGAGCGTATGGGCATGTGGGATCTGGAGCCTCTGAAAACAGGAGCTGGCTGTACCTGAGCCAGGCTTACAGCCACCCAGCAGCTTTGCTGCCAACTAAACACGCAGCATAGAAAGAGCCACTACGCCCAGTAGGGCCACTTACACTTCCCGTATCCAGCTTTACAGAGCTTCTTGGCACTGAAGGCAAATGTGAGTTGCTGCAGCTAAGGAATGGGAAAAATAACTGAACTCAGCTTGGAGGCATCAGGAGCTGGTTCCCACAAGGGTAAAGGACAGAGCCAAGAGCATTCAGTGGTAGATAAGAGGAAAGATGAGAGGAAAACCATGGGGACAAACCACTTCCTCCATCGGCTGTGGCATCCTAAACACAAACAAAACCTGGTGCTGAACATCTGCAATCTGGAAGGACCCCATAGGAGGCAAACCAAGGGATGAGCACCTGCTCGCACCGCTTCTCCCCATCTCTCTGCCACTAGGGACACCAGCACAGGGTGCCCAGATCTCTCACAACCACAATAGCCACAAGATGGGATTGGATGATGAGGAAACACCTCTTTTATTTTAAAGCATTAGTTGTGATGACTATATGTAAAACCAGTCCCACAAAAGAGCTCTGTCTTCACTGAGGATTAATACAATGGGTTGTTTCTCAGTTTGAGAATAAATTAACAACATTAACCATATGGAGGTTTCCGTTTGAACACAAATGATGTCTTCAACCTGGAAATGAAAACTTGAGTTTGTACACATTTATTTAACTATTTACACAGTTTCACCAGTATATGGAACTTTTTTAAGAAACATAGATGATTACTCCAAACATTATAGCTGTTCATTTTAACTATTGTAATATATTTTCTGGAACACAATTAAAGAAAAAAGTTGAGGGTTTTTTTTTTAATTCAAGCACTGTTTTTGTCCCACAGATTTCTCAAGGTAAAGAAAAAAAAAAGCAGAAGTTACATTCAGTGATGTCTCTGAATGTCGTAAATCAAATACTTACATTCTACAGAGATTTTCAAGAGATTCTGGATCATCCTTGACTAAATCGACCAACTGGTTATAATCAAATGTAAACCCAATGGCTAAGATAAACTGTTTACAACCTGATTATCCCACTAATATAAATCAAACAGTTTCTCAAAATAATTAATATGCTGAGCATTGTAAACACACAAATATTGGCAAAAGCCATTCTTTCATTCTAAGTGGTCTTTTTTTTAACACTTAATATGGCTGATCGTTTTCAAGAGTCCACAAGTAATTCTGTGGGGGTAATTTGCATTTTCTACCCAAAACTAGAACATGCCGTATCAGCCAATTGCTTAATCAGAAACTGCTTTTATAATTTCAGAAATCCCTACTTGCAATGTCAGTTAAAAAAGTTTGCACATAAAATTCAGAATAGGTTTAAGTATACACAGAACTCGAATACAATACATAACACAGGGGTTTGTACAGTAGCTCTGCTTGGGTCACCTGGACCACTGATAGTAGCTAAGGAATGGACAAATTCAACAATGACTTTTCACCTTCCAGCAATATTGTCAAACAGTCATTCTAAACTTTATTCCAATTAATCTTTCAAGAAAAGTGATTTATAAGCTGTTTTCACCATTATCTTCAACATCCTGTTTCTCAAAGTAGATTTTCCCAGACAAAATTTAGCTTTGCTTTCAAAGATACATAAATCCTAATCCTTTAAGCATATGAAAAGGCAGATTTTTTTAATCCTTAAGAGAGACAGAGGCTGTCAGTGAACCAAGCAGTTCTACCGCAATAAACACAAATTTTTATTTTGTCAGTGTTTGACCTTTTTAGCTTTATGGGGGAACATTAACACTTGTTTCAAATTGGTTCAATTTGTTGCATATGTTTCTTATGGCAAGCACTTCACGCCAATATTGAAGTGGGTAACTTTAAACCTCAGGCTCTGAGCCAAAACTGTATGACTTTAAGTGTCTAAATTTAGACACTTGTCTTAGACAAGGCTCCCATGGTAAACCAGAAAGAACCAAAATGCAAACAATCCGAGGCCAGCAGGAGTAAAGCCTGCACTGAAGTCATACTACATATAAACACAGAGGAGAGAGGTTCTCCTCACCTATATTAGGAATTCATTGCCTCATTGACGGCACACTGTAAGCCAACAGAACAAGTCAGCCTTTCCTGCACTTTAATCAGAAAAGATGGACAGTCTGTCTCCCTCAAATCCCAGCTCCAGAGGACACAAGGTAGAACAAAAGTGACATGTCTGAGAGGGAGAGCCACAAATTTCATTAGATACCTTCTGTTCTCCCTCCTAACATCATCACATTACACGTTATGCATATTTTCCAGAGAGGCTGGAAGGTGGCTCAGCAGAAAAGGACCTGGGAGTGCTGGTTAACAGCCAGCTGAACAGGAGCCAGCTTGTGCTCAGGTGGCCAAGAAGACCAATGGCATCCTGGCCTATGTCAGGAATAATGTGGCCAGCAGGGCCAGGGAAGTGATTCTTCCCCTGTACTCAGCACTAGTGAGGCTGCACTTCAAGTCCTGTGTTCAGTTCTGGGCCCCTCAGTTCAGGGGACATTGAGGGGCTGGAGCGTGTCCAGAGGAGGGCAATGGAGCTGGTGAAGGGTCTGAAGCACACGTCCAATGACAAGTGACTGAGGGAGCTGGAGTTGTTTAGTCTGGAGAAAAGAGGCTCGGAGGGACCTTATCGCTATCTACAACTTCCTGAAAGGAGGGTGTAGCCAGGTGGGAGTCGGTCTTTCCTCTTAAGCTGCACCAGCGGAGGTTTAGGTTAGACATCCAAGGAAATTTTTCACAGAAAGGGTGATTAGACATTGGAATGGACTTCCCAGGGAGGTGGTGGAGTCACTGTCCCTGGAGACGTTTAAGGAACAACTGGATGTGGCACTCAGTGCCATGGTCTAGTCGACAAGGTGGTGATCGGTCATAAGCTGGACTTGACAATCTCAGAGGTCTTTTCCAACCTAATTAATTCTGTGATCTCTTCTCTACGCTACTCAGGAAGGTGGAAACCTGCTGTACAGTGGCAATGGGATGACACACACCAAGTCTTTCATGAGATCAGTGTCAGGTATCAGTCAACATTTCACACAAAGGGTAAGCAAGGTTTCAGGTGAACAGGGAACATCTTCCTCCTTTCTCTTCTCCTGCCTACCATTCCCCATTGACTTGATATCAGGGGGACCATGTCTTTGCTGCAGGAAAAGGCAGAGCACAACGAAATAATGACATCACTGGAACTCTCCCTTGGAGCCGGGGGAGAATAATAAATTCCTAAACATGTGAGTTTTGATTATTAAAACTTCAAAATACTGGAGTATTGAATTGCCATTTCTATTCAGCCTTTCAGGCAAGCTCTAACTTTAAACAGCAATAAAACATTGAGTAAGTTAATACATTAAATACAGCACCATGTCACATACAGTCAACTGTTTCCAACATGACACTATTTTAACCCCCGGACTCTACTGGAAAAAGTCAATAGTGCTAAAAACGAGAAGGGAAGTTAACAAAACTATAAAACTTCCAATCCCTTTTCTTACTCCTAAATTTTGCGAAGCACAGGTGATTGGAGGAGGACAATTAGATTGAATATAAAAAGAAAATCTACCTACTACACTTGAACTTACAGATGAAGTACAAAAACTTATCCCTAGAAAGGAAGCATTTGAAATAAAACACATTTAGAAGCCTAAACAACTTGCAGTCCATCATATCTGAACACCTACTGATTGCTTTGCAGCCACATGCTGAGTGGTGATTCCACACTCTCTCCACCTGTTCTATTAAGCACTACGGTTACAAACTACCACAGAAACACAGAATCTGATTCACGCGTGTTGTGATTTCCCCTCCCTTCCCATGTTTTATATATTGGCTATGAGTTAAATCTTAGGTTGTAGCTGCACTGTACCTCCTACACACAAACCATAGTGGCCAACTTTTAATTTAAAAAAAAAGTCAAGAAATTGACCTAGCAACAATTTTATTTTTCAAGGCATCTAACATAAGGTAAAGATAGCTTTGGGCTTTTGTTTACCTCACCTTAGATGCCTTGAAAAATAACACAAGACTAAGATGCAGGAGTTTACAGAGACTGCTCAATAGAGGGGTTTACTCCTCTAAATAAACCTCCCAAATGAAAACATATCAGTTAATATAATTTTTAAATACAGCTTGCCCCAATGCAATAAATTTGCCAGAAGCACAGGCCAGTGGAAATAAGAGATTTTGTTTGTAGACTGCTGTGGGGATCCTCACCGCATCACAGGCTGGCTTCTGCACTGAGCAAGCTTTGATGCTTCCGAGGGAAAAGACGTTTTCCAAGCACAGTCTGCTTGACCTTAGGTAATCCCGTGGAGGAGTCTGGCACACGCTTGCTAGAAATAGTTTCCACTGACCTGATTTCAGTAAGAGAGGAGGTGGAGTCAAAAGGCTTATAGCAGACAAGACTCCAAAACAGTGAACATTTATTTCAGGGTTACCTCTGAAGCGCTGAAGCCATGACAAGAAATTCACAGTCACACGCTGCTGTGACAGTAACCATGCTGACAAGGGGATGGCCAAGCTGGCAGTGGCCTCGTACTTTTGCTTTCAACAGTAAAAGGAAGAAGTACTGAAATACATCAGAAGAAAAACACTTCACTAAACACACTTGCACCTCCAAAGCAACTTACAATTTCCTTCATGTGATGTGGTGCCCTTTTCTGTGTGTGTGTGTGAAAGCTCCCAAGCAGTATTTCTCAAGCCTTCATGGCAGAAGCATTTAACTTTAAAGAGTGTTTACTTCTGGAGAAGTGTCCTGGGATGTACTAGATGCGTGGAGTTCTCTCGCAGTGATTGCCTGCTTGAATTCTGCCTAGTTCCCACACTGCAGTTCTTGCAGGGCTCCTGTGTATCCAATGGTAAGTGATCACAGGGCTGTTTCAAGTGGATGAGCACCCAGACGAGTACCCAGCCAAGCAGCAAACAGGCATGGAAAAGAGACTGACCTTCCCTTACCCTGCACCTGCACTACTGCACTGCCTCTGGGGACCAGCTGCACACCAAGGTTACCCAGCGCTGCTGGAACAGACGCTGCAGCAATGTACTGCATGTCATACATTTAGAAGACAAGAAAATAAAAATAACCAACTGAACTTGTAGGACCAGACAGCATTTCTGCTCTGTGTTTTAATATGGTAACAGAGTGCATCTATCTTTGCTTTCATCAGCAAATGTATTTCCTTTGTGAAAAACGGCTGCTGTACTTTTATTCCTTCCTTTTGTGGTTGATACTAAAAGCCACTGAGCAAGGGAAAAAACAGCAACAAAGCACTAACCACACAGCAAAAATTCACTACCTGAAGTGACACTTGTTACTGAAGTATCTGCTTATATATATGGCTTTTTGAGAGGGCTCTCTCAACGATCATCCCTTTCTAGGTGGTTTGCTAAGAATGGTGCTGCTGCTCTGCATTTGGGATAGGGCGAACACAAAGGTGTCTGGAGAGTGATGTCCACCAAAACACTCGTGTAAGAGCTACAGATTTGACATGTGTGGGGAGGAAAACTGCTCAAGTCTCCCAGATAATTCAGCTATGGTGTCTTTAAGACCAACAGAAGATTGAAAACTGTGCCAATGTGTGTGGTGATTTTCACAAACCGAGTTTTTCTTCCGTAAGGAATGGCAGCAAGGATCATAGAATCATTAAGACTGGAAAAGACTTCTAGGATAATTGAGTCCAACTGTTAACCCAGCACTGTTATCTTCACCACTAAACCATGTCTCCAAGTGCCATAACTACATGTTTTCTGAACACTCCCAGGGATAGTGATTCCACCACTTCCCCAGGCAGCCTGTTCCAATGCTTGAAAACACTTTCCATGAAGAAACTTTTCCTAATATTTAATCTAAACCTCCCCTGGCATAACCTGAGGCTATTTCCTTTTGTCCTGTCACTTGTTACCTGGGAGAAGTGACTTACCCCAGCCTTGCTACAACCTCCTTTCAAGCAGTTGTAGAGTGATAAGGCCCCTCCTGTTCTCCAGGTTAAACAACCTCAGCTCTCTCGGCCACTACTAATATATGAAAGAAACTCCCATATGCATGATGATTCTCTGACATTTCACTGAATAACCTGCAATATTAGGAAATTTTGCTCAGACACTGAAAGAATTCAAAGAGGAAACTAGAAAGCTCTACAGCTTTAATCAAGCAAAGGATTGAAACAGACACAAGTTCCATATCTTCTGAATTTTATCTGGATGATCATATGCATCTGGCTTTTGGTCATGAAGCTTGCTAGATTGAAACCCTATCTATTACTAGTTTCTAAAAATCAAAATTCCAAAAATCAAAATATCAAGAATCCTTATTTTAAACTCATTTTTCCTTAAAGCTATCATGTTACTATACTCAATGTGATACAAAGGGAAAAAACACAAACCCTATGATATTACTATTTTTATGAAGTTGTACAGGCAGGCAACTTACCAGCATAATCCTCTTAGCATAAAGAAGAAGAAATAAGAGAGAGAAAGAGTTAGGATTTAGTTTTTTCAGGTAAAATGTACAAATGTCATGGCAAACCAAGCAAAATACAACATGCATGTTTCTCTCAAGGATTTATTTGAATTAAGAGGGAAGCACAGGATTCAGTTTCTGTACAATTAGTGTTCAAAAATGAATAGGGTTTTTGAGGAAGTAGTAGAGAGAAAATTCCTAAATTATATCACCACTTATTTGAGAAATAATATAACTGAAAGAAATTTGATAAAACATATACACATTTTTTAAAAGTAATTAAAATCGAAGTGCAGCAAGCTGGAAATTGTTTTCCTTAAAACCTGGCAGCAGTTTAAAAAAAAATATGAGTTTTTCCTTAAGTACTATGCAATATGTGAAAAACTCTTAAATCAAGAAAGAGCTGCAAGCAGCTTGAGTACAGTTCTGACTGTGGGACTCAGTGACCAAAACCACCCTTTGCAGGAGTTAAGAATTAACTAGTCACCAGCAGGTAACAAGTCCCTTATTTTTATTTCGTAACCTGGAAGTGATGTGCCACAGCTTGGTCTTTCATTTTCCAGTTTGCTCAAGATATGACCCAAAAGTTACCTTGTTCTCTCCATCTCTACCTGCATTGTCAAAGCTCTGTTCTCAAAATGGGAGGGCTCCAATCAAATAGTGCAACCAACTAAAAACACCCCAAAAAATGTACTTGCAAGCACACGTCAAAAGGGTTATGCATGCAAGTTGTTAAGTGCACGAAGCAGGTCAGGAGAGCAAATGAGGGATGCTGGCTTTCAGCAGTGCCGCTAGGAAACACTCACTGATCATCTGGCTCGTCACTTTAGGGAACTGACATTGGAAAGCTGGTGGCAATAGAACTGGTTATGTGCCTATCTGATGTGGATTAAAACTTCCTCCTCACAGCCAGGTATCACCAGACTTACGGGATACTCCAACACAAGTCAGCAGACGATGGGCTTTTTGTTGGATCTTAAAGATTTCCCTGAATCCAGTGTCTTGCCTTTTCAATGTATATTCCCCAGCCACATTCACCCAAATCGGTGGGAAACTGGAGGGAGATGGGCATAGCTCCATGGTTCTGTCTTGCTCATTTCTGAAATCCTGAGGGAGAACTTAATGCCATCCTCCCAGCCAGGTCACTGTCCTAATGCTTCCCCGTTAGCACATGCAACAGATGAGGAACCATCAAATGTGGGAGGATGAGCAAGAGGAGTTCAGTTACTGCTCATACATGATCAAACTGTGTCCAGAGAGTACATTTTGTCTCTCTTGGTTATCACATCTGTTCAGGTATGTGCACAAAGCCTCAGTGGGCACAAATTTACAGCTGAGGGAAACAGGTTTTAAGACAGGTTTTGAAGCTGATCTGGGTTTCAACACTTTGGATTGCAAGTTTTTATTGATACCACTACACTATTTTTATTTATTCTTAGCTTTTAAAATATACCATGAAGGTGCAGTTCGTATACATAGTACATTTTCCACTTGTTTACTACTTGGGAGTTTTATGTTTGACTGAAGTTTAGGAATTGTTGTGTATCTTGAAGCACCAAGACAAAATCAAATAACAGAGTAAGTTCAGCCATTATTCTTTCACTACCATTATTATCCTCAAGCTCATCATTAAATAAGAGTAGTTACTTTTTCATCAAGGGAGCAGAAAATGCTACCTAGTCTATAACAAACAACTGGCATTCCTCTTCTTCCACCTGCAGTCTCAGCTGGATCTTTATTAAATGTATTCGGAGAGAGAGCTAATATGCCTCACAGTGCATTTCTGAACACATTATTCAGAAAAGCATGATCTCTCACACTTCTTTCTCTGTCTCTTATACAGACAGAGCTATAGCATTCCAATCCCATTTATAGGCTTCTTGGCATGTCATACTCTTTGAGGACATGCTTTTGTGTATTAAAAGAACTGCAGAAAAAATTACAGAACTAAATTTCTTTAAACATGTAAGTTCCCATTACTGCAGCCTCCTTAATAAAAAAACCTCAGGAATTTGAGAGAAACTTCGCCTCCACCACCTGCAATTTAATTAAGTGCTTAAACCCACCGCCTCAAAGAGAGGGACACATACACAGGGACAGCAAAAATCTTCTATCTCCTACTCTGTGCCTGTAAGATGACAGACTTGGAAGAGTCATGTACAACATACTGTGTGAATTTACAGAAATTTATCATGGTATGTTACTAATTACTCTGTATTCGGACATTCAATTAAACAAGTGGGATACAGACTAGCACACTGTTTTTAAATCACGCGTAAGCATACCTTCCTCTCACAAACAAAGCACATAGGGTTAGCTGTCTTTATCTTCGCAAACCGCCCTCTGCTGCTTCTCTGAGTGAAATCAGAGACTACGGTATATATGAGAACCACTGCTTCACAGAAATACAAGAAGTATTGTACGGCATACAAAAAGTTGTGCTATTTAAGCAGCAGCCAAAACCTGGCCCCATGAGAGAACCCGAGATGATCTCTTGTCTCTCTGCCTGGGTTACTCACCCAGCTCCACCAGCAATTCACCCCTGCTCAAGTCATACCCGCTGGAGTGCCTGGGTGGGAAACACCTTCCCAGCTGGGGCCTCAAGACAAATCAGAATGGGGGAAAGGAGACATAGAGCTGACAGCTGTGCCTAGGAAGTTTGAAGGAGAGCAGCCCACCCCATCTCTCAGGGCAGACCACCAGCCACGTAAGCACTCCTACAGCTCCAGGGAGAGACTGTGCAACTTATCCTCCCAAGCTCCCCTGCAGGGAAACCTAGCTAACTAAGCTCGACCCTCCTAAATACACAGTTTCTAGCAAGTAAATAGTAGAAACAATGAGTCAGTGCAAAAGTCATATAGTGTTCATTCCTTTGCTTAAAAAAAAAAAAACAACAAACCAAAACTGAAACAAACAACAAAAAACCCCCCACAAACACACAAACCAAAAAAACCCCAAAAAACCAACAAAACCCCAAAGATCACAACAAAGGCCTCAGAAAAAGCTTAAGGGAAATAAAATTGCAGGTGCTCCACAGATAACACAAAAATTATTCTTACAACTTACTGAAATCAACTAATACTGATTGACACAGGAACCAGTTTGCAGACTCACTCACCCGGAAAAATCTGTAGTGAGAATACCATAATGAAATATGTATATTCGGCTTATGTGGCACAATGTGAGGTATCCCATAGCTACGACAAAGGAGTACCTAAAAACATAACACACAGAACACATAGTTACCAACACAAGTACCAACAAGAACCAGAATTACTCAGATTGGGTTGGGTTTGTTTTGATTTTTTCAAATCAGATTGTTAAAAAGTCTGAGGCTATGCTACAAGACCTGGAAGAAATTCTCAAAGGGGACTGATGGTTTTGTATACGCAGCTGAAACCTTACAGAGGTGTCTCCTCATTCTGGAGGTGGGAAAAAAATTAAAGAAGAAATAGAATCAATTCAAGTTGCACAATTCAATTTCAAAGCTCCCATCTTCACATATTATTTTGAAATTTCTGTCCAACTCAAGTATTTGAAACCAGATGATAACTGTATGTCAGTCACTGAACTTATCCACTGCATTTTTTATCTGTAAATGTTCTTTATTTACAACTCTTCCTCAGATCTAGCAAAGACTCAAATGTGGGAGTCCAGAGTGCGGGGAATATTTCTCTGCCTGTCTTAAGGAATTTTACCCCCCTGGAACACACTGGTTTTGACCTTCGTCCATGGAGAAAGCTGCCAACTCTCTGGGAAGAACTTGAACGCACAGCGGTGTGAACTAGGTGATAGAATATTATGTAAGGTAGCACAGGGTGAAAATATAAAGGTGTTGGGTTTGTTAAAGTAGCAAATAGATAAAAACCAAAAACTCCAAAATGGAGGATTGTTGTTGTTCACAAACCTTCTTCTTCTTTCTTTTACTACTCCATTTAATGCAGAAAAATTGTTTAAAGTGATTGGATAAAGAAATCCGCAGTTCCTGTGGACGTATTGTAAACATTTGTTGAATATTGGTAGAAAAGTGAAAATATCTTTCGTTTCAAACACCAATTGGATTGTTTAGCTTTAAAAATGCCGTGTTATCTTGATTTCGGCAGCATTCTGTGCATTTCTCTCAAGCATTCACATCCCTCTGCTGTACTTTTAACTTTTCTGATAAGACTTAATAAACTATCTGAAAGCAGAGAAGGCTGAATGTCCTTAATTAAGTGAAAATCCAGGCAAGGACTTAGAAATCCTCCTCCAGCGGGGAGATACAATTTAAGGCACAGCAAAACCAACAGGTGGAATTCACAACAGAATCCCACACTCAAATATTTCAAGTTTAAGGTATTCTCTCTCTTGTGATTTTGTGTGAAGGCAGATGATGGCACATAGCCTAATCTTTTCAGCTCTCCATGGTGAAGCACACCAACTTCCAGAAAAATCATAGACTCATATAGGTTGGAAAGTACCTGTAAGATCACTGTGTCCAACCAAAGAAGCATTCCTTAGGTAGGATGTGACAAGTTAACTCTGTGTTTCAGGATGATAGCACACTTCTGTTAGGCAGGGCAGCAGCATGATTCTTTCTATCTTAACAGCTGAACAGTCTGAAGACTGGAAATGCTGCAGGGTCTGCACGGGCAGATGCAGCCTTTCACACAAGTAACTTCTCCCTGTATTTACATGAGCAGGAAAGAGGATGCTGGGGAGGAAAGAAGCGGGTGGATGTTTGGAGACAGACTGACACATGAAGCAAATTACACAGAGCAACAAAGAGCTGGGACACCAGAATGAAAGGCTTGCACCACATGGGCAGGCCAGGACCAGGTTTACTGGTGACCCCTGTAGCAGAGGTTATCCGTGTGGGGGAGAAGAGGCAAAGACCAACAGCCTACAGAATGAGATGGCACATCCTGCATGCCTGGTAGGGCCAAGCCTTGGGAGGCTGGTAGGCACACATTGCCCCCACAGACCCATGAGAGCATCCACCACAGGGGAGAACTAAAGGTGAAATCAGACAAAAGGATCAGTCAGGAGACAACTGAAAAAGAGCCAGGCCTTTGTCAAATTACGGCTGGTTTTAAAAGAAATGAGTTTTTCTTCCCTGGGGACTAAAACTGCAGTGTGAGTGACAGTGATGGATCGCAAGGCAACCTGCGGGTCATGTGGCCCATAGCAAACAGCTGGATGAAAGGCAGACTGAAGGGACGTGACAGATTCTTCAGGAGACTCAGAGTAGAATTTATCGTATTTTATCTGGGTTAGGCATCCAGTCCTGCCTCAGCAAGGTCCTTGGATTCCCCTCTCATCAACAGAGAATGGCAAGCATCTGTCCAAAGGCGAGTCACCCGGCTCAGACATGTAACAGCGATAGACAGGATGAAGGATCTAAAATAAGCCCCCATGCTGAGGTGTAAAGCACTTAGATTGAAAGGGGGGCAAGCAGGGAGGGATACACTGAACTGCTGCTGCAGCTGGGAGCATTTCTGGTGCTGGATTAATTCGTCCATTTATAAGCCTTGAAGGCTGGCTGCTGTGGTTCCTTGCGATGGTGTAGCACGCAGCAGCAACAACGTGGTGGCGGTAAAGGAGGCGAGAAGGCTCTCAGGCATGGAGACTGCAGAAGGTCTTTATTCCATGCTAACTCCCCAAGGCCTAGGACCAGCACACGTGCCAGCCCCCACAGGCAGAGGGCTGGCACATGGCATGGAGCCCAGAGAGAGAGAAGCTGGTGGCTGCTGAACCCCAAGGCAGAGAGGGCGAGCCCGTGATTCACAGTCCCTATCTTGGGGAACAGGGGGGTGGTACAAGGGCGGAGTTAGGATAACAGAGCCAATAGGGAGAACCTGAGGGAGTGGTTTGGA
The DNA here is from genome assembly GCA_013399875.1 of Gymnorhina tibicen. NCBI lineage: Eukaryota > Metazoa > Chordata > Aves > Passeriformes > Artamidae > Gymnorhina > Gymnorhina tibicen. The sequence continues at coordinate 1,174,703 of VXAZ01001047.1, read as the reverse complement.
CTAGAGATGGGGGAAGGGGAAGCCATATGGAAAGGCAGGCAGGGATATGAATAGGGGTACAGCACGGCTAGCAGCTTCACCAGAGAGTAAACTAGCAAAAAATAACCAGGGAAGAGAGTATGAAGGTTAAATTATGCAGTTTATTTCATTTGTTCTCTTCCACTGTGTTTTACTGGTGGAAAAAAAAGCCATGTCTTGAAGCCCCACTCTGAAGGATCTGGTCCCCTGTATGAACAGGTCCAGACCTTAAAGTGGCATTGTTCAAGCTTACTCTCAAGCAGTTTGAATACATTGCTACTTTGCCAAAATTGAAAATGTGGAAGCACCTTGAGTCATACTGCTATGCTAGTAGAATACAATGGAAAAGTCCCAACCCAATCCTCCCTCAGACCTCCTGAGGTTTTTCAGCATGTTGGACTGACATTTCACATTGACTCAAATCAACACATGACAATCTTGCAGCAGTGGTGACATTATATGAACTGGCTTGATTTGTGTTTCAGTATACAGCTATTTTGCTATTAGCCATTGTGGCTAATTGGCTAAAGAGGAAGAATGAGGGGGTTTCCTGTTGAAGCTGTGTCCTTTTTCATATCACCACCCCAGCTTGTCTAGGAAGATGTAAATAACTATTGGATGATTCCTTTGTAGATTTGGTTCCTCTGATCTACAGTCACTAACTCCTGGATTTCCCTCGAGTGATAGGCAGGGACAATGACCAGGAAACAATAATACAAATTTTTAACACCTTTTTATTTTGGTCTCTGGATGGCATTTCTTTAACAAACATTGTCCAATTACCTTTTTTTTGTGAGATTATTATTTACCTCTGGACTTCTGGGCTTTGCACTCTGTGAGGGGGTGGAAAAATACCTTCTTAATACCTTATATATGCTGGTGCAAAATGCTAGTTGTAGACAAGCTTTTTTTTTATAGTTCACATTTCTAAATAATCTTAGAAAAATCATATTCCCATTTAGATAATAGAGAGGGATCTCTTTAGGAAAAAAAGTAAGGCAAGATGATTATCTGAACATCAGATTCTCAGACAGCCCTGGCCTTGAAGGCAAGTGAAGAAAGCGTTTCTGTTGCCCAGCCCAGACTGATGGGGATTCTGAATATTCAGCAGCAGCTACAGAAACAGCCAGAGAGTGCAGAGACAGAAATCACCTGTAACACACCCAAACCATAAGCTTCTTCTTCGAAGCAATAACAGTTCTGGTATTTTCTACTTTTTCACAAAGCCCAGTACCAAAAGCAAGACCTCATTTTGTGGATCACTAAGCTAAGCTGCCTCAGTTGACCTTATTTGAACTACCTAACTCAAGAATAAGTGGAAAATACCTGAAGGCCAAACAGCAGACGGAAAAACACATTAAAAAGGATTATCAAATGCAGTCTGGAAGAATACAAGACCAAGGAGAACATGACTTCATTATGTGTAAGAAACCAAAGGTTTGTCCATAAATTATTAAGCCTGCAAAAGTCAAATTTTGAGGCCAGCAATTTCATAAGAAAATGCAATACATCAATCCAAAAAAACCACAAATTGAGATTACAGCTGTTTCTGTAATTCCACGAACAAAACTCTTGCAAGTAACTGGGAAAGAAAAGAAGGAAAGAAGAGAAGGTAGTTCTAAAAACTCCTCATGATTCTCCCTGAAAGCAGAGAAGGTGTCAGAGGGGCAGCTGCAGAACTGCAGCCACATAAGCTCACCTGTGGATATTGGGAATACTCGCCATATTCATAATGCCATAGTTCATCATCACCAGAACAAAAAGATGAATGGAATACCTTGAAGACAACAAAGTGAGTGTTTAGATAATTTCTATGTTACCTGGAAGTGCTGGCAGTTCAGAGCAAGAGAATATTCTTCCATGCAAATGACATAAATGTGATGTCATATCAGGGTACCAGTAAACCTGGATTACCATAAAACATCTTTATAGCCAGACTATCCAACACAGACTGATACTTATTGAAACTATATTATCCATATATTTAACTGAAAGAGTAGCCTGGCTCAAAGTGCCTATTCGAGTTGGATACATCAGTTCCAGAAAAGGTATCTTCACAGCAGACTGGTGTGGCTTTAACTTCCAGAACAAACATCACAAATTAAATTAAATTAAATACTTTACTTAAAAGTAGTTGCATGAGTCATTTTACTTTGAGGGTTTGGAATGGTTATGTTGGTTAGGATGTTCTTTTAAAGGTAGAATTAGGAGATTTAAGATTAAAAAGATGCAATCCAGAAAAGCTGATATAAAGTTTAAAATTATTTTTACCCACGCCTTGTCTAAATGGTGACTAAATACTCACCACCCAAAGCAGAAGACAGCAAAGTATATTCCAAAGAGGGTGGCAAATGCATGGCGAACAGCGGAGCTGGCATGACTGGGACTCAAGTAAATACGAAACCAAAATGCAGCCAAAAGTGCAAACAGTTGACAGGCTACAAAATTGATCTGTAAAAGACAAGCAGAACAAAAAACTGTTTTGATTCTTGGAGGAGGAGGGGAAGGATTCTCTCTGTTCTCATAACTGTTAAGAGTAGAGGCAGGAAAAGGGGGGAAAATCATGAGCTATGAATCTTTTGCTTCTCAGCATTCTCACTTGTGAACTCATGTAACTTTTCTTGGCCAGTGACAGAAGGGATTAAACAAGCACACAGCCACCCAAAATCAGACGAGAAAGGGCAGGCTCCAGGTACCCCAGGGTACAGGTGGGGCTCTAGTGGTTCTCACTCTCCTTGGAGGAAGGCTCTGCTCTGCTGCCAGCCTATCCCAGGTGCAGGGCACATCATCCCCCTTTTCAGTCCTCTTGGTGAGAGGCAGGGGCCAGGAAGCAGTCTGGGACTGAAGTATCACCCCAGTACCTGGCTTTCCCCCACCCCAACACAAGGGCAAAATCAACTGATGGTCAATCAAAATCCTGATGTGACACTGTTCACAAGCAGTGAGAACGGGGCAGCCGCCTTAGCTGAATTCCACCACTCCACAGCATCTTCCACATAGACCTTCCAACTCCCCATTTTTTTGTGGTTTGAGTGCAAAGAAAACAACCTTGCTCTACCATCAAGCAGACGCCTAAAGGAATATGCTTCTCAAATGTTCTTTGGCTACCGCATGTGAAAATCAGTCTGGCCTCGCTGCAAGGAGGTAGCGATGGCAGAGGGAGCACAAGACATGCAGAGGGCAAACAGTATAGGCTTAGAGGCTGTACTTGTCAGACACAAGGACAAGCAAAAGCTCCGGTGTCCTCCACAGCAAAACCGACATCGCGCTGCCTTCTTCAAGTCACCTTCTCTTTGACAGCCTCAGCAAAAATCCCAGAAGTCAGAGGAAAAACAGATCAAAGTCAGAGTCAAAACAGAGCTCAGGAGCTGTCTCTAACAGGGCAAATACACCATTGGGATACAACATCCTTAAGTCCAGCCTGGACTCTAAACAGCTGGAGGTAAATTCATTTATTCAGTTGCAGTCTTTTTTTTTTTATTTTATTTTAATCTTGGGTTGTTTTTTTTTTTAATTCACCCTGAGCTCTCCAGGAGCAAGTCATCCCAAACCAAGCAAAACTAAATAGGCTGCAACATTTAAGCAATCACTTGGATTACAGGATTATCCAAAGCTATCAGTCCAGGACAGGATAATATATCTCACTCGGAAATGCTCTGACACGCTGGCTGTCCAGGGGTGGTTGGATTCTGCCAGGCTTCTTGTCAAAAACATTTACAATGTGTTTAACAAGATACTATAGCCCCAAAGTGCTTTTATTCTGGTGGACTACATCCAACATGGTGTTAGCTGTTCATTAAAATGGTTTGTTGGCTTCATTGGTGCAGTTGCTTTATTTCAGTGATGCAGGCAGTCATGCAATAGAATAATGCAATAATGCAATAGAATAATGCAAATTTAAATACTTAGGTATGCTGAATTTTAGTTCTTTGGAGCAGAGTTAATATCAATTTATTTCTTGCTCATGCAAGCAACCAGCATTTATAACAAATAGTATTGCAGAACTATAACTGAAGCAAGTAATTCTCATTTTTAGTGCAAGATCTGTAGAGTAAAAGAACAAAATTGCACTGGTCTCACAAAACCCAGATGCTGTAGTAGAAATCCTGAACTTGTCTGTTACCACAGAGTTACATTCAAAATGCTAACACCTCGCTCCCACCCTTCCACAGACAGAGGTGCAGCAGAAATCGCTGAAGCCCCTACAGGGCTGCTCTGATTGCATCCTTTCTAAGCAAGTTCCCAAGACTGATGGGTGCCAGCTCACCAGTGACAATTCAGTGAACCTTCATCCCCCCCATCCTGCTCCCACTTAGGGTCACACTAGCACATCCAGCGCAGCTCTTCTCTGTGGCATGCAGAGCTTCCCTGATTTAGTGTAAGAAGGAAAGTGCAAAGACTCCCAGAAACTGATGTGGCTGATTGTTTGAAAGACAATACCCTCCTCTGTGCAGCGTCACTCACGAGAGCTTGACACCAGTAAAAGCCATCAAGATAAGCAAGTTTGCTTTTTACTTTCCATCGGCTGAACTGTATGCCCAGTTGGAGATGTTAAGGATGCTGTGTTAAGGATCTCAAAGGCTCACGCACGCAGCACAAGGAAAGTGCAAGATCCCAGATCAGACACACTTGTAGCAGCATTTAAACAGCGAAGACAGGGAATGACAGTGGCAGCAGCAGCAGCAAAAAATCGGCAGAGACTTCATCACAAGCTATCACCCAGCAAAGGGCAACTGAGCAGCCTCACACACACGTGCTGCTGCTTGCCCTCACCATCAGTTCCTTTGAGCACGTGTTACCTGTGCTACCAACCATGCCAATATCACACCTTCATTTTGTTGTGCAAATTAACTGAGATAATTCCTTCTCTGTGCTCTTTTTGCAAGGGTTGTCGCAAAGCCTTGTACCACCAGGACGAAAGCAAAGTATGTCACCCTTATGTTTCAATCAGTTTTTGGTTTATAAGGGTTGTTTCTGCAGGGCAGCCAAACATCACAGACCCAATGCACTCAGCAAGCAATAATCTGGCAATAGACCAGATTTGCTCTGTTCTACACAGATGAATAGAGGGACACAACAGCTTTTCATATAGATACCACCTCTATTTAGTTGTTTCTATGTACCGTTTTAAACACATGCAGGTTCACATGCGTACACAGAAAGGCTGACAGTTCATCTGACGGTGACTTCACTGCATTCCATTAAACATTAATTTTATTCTTCATTCATATTTAAGGCATCCAAGTAAACAGATCCCTAAGAATTTAAGAAATGTTGTGCTGCATCACAAGTGAACTAAGTCACACTTTCCTTCCTTTCCCTTTCCAAAGAGAAAAGGGTTCGTACTATTCCCTTTTGGTTATTTCCACTGTTGCTAAAAACACTTTATAAACAGAAAATTGAGGACTTCTGAACACTGATGAATGGAGTCCAGGCAAAAATAACATGGAAATAAAAATCATACGCAAATTAACCCTTCTCACCATTGCAAGTCATTTGACCTATGTTTTTAGGTAGTGATATCTATTCGGTGTTGCCACCAAAATTTTGCACATCTGGTTTCAACTCTGCTAGCAGAAAGGAAACACCTTCGCTTTTTACAGTCACTTTCTTCCATGCTCTAGAGAGTAATATGTAATAAAATTAGGAATCAGAGCACATGATATGCTGCCAAAAGAAGACAGTATCTTCCTTTCATTTTTCCATGATTAAACACTGGAAGACAGAAGGGCAGTCTCATCACGATATTCTGCAATGACATCTGGAAGATTTGTATCTGAGTCACAGCCAGCTGGAGACAGCCTTGCAATGCAGAAACAAGATATCCACACTTTTGGAGAGAGAGAAAATCTGGAACAGCCCCAGCGCAACTGAGTCGATCTTTATTGTTGTCTGGTTAATGAATCCTTTAATTCTTTATTAGTCTCAACTTCAAAAGGCTGGATGGATCCAGAGCAGGTATGAACAACAAAGGAAAAAGTAAACTGTAGTTCCTCCCTTTATTCTTTTAAATTCTGTATTAGCAATAACTCAGAAGTGATGTTTAGACTGCAAATCTGAGTTTTACACAAAGTTAGCAATCAGGTCAAACCAACCCACCAAGCACCCATGATGTTGATACAAGAATAGCCAAACACAGTGGTTTCAAGATCCCCCTATTGGATTACGCTACAATTCAAGCCCTCAAAGTACATAAAAGGTCGGTTCCATCTGCCTTGAGCCTTTGCATCTCCTCACATTTTTAGCAGGGTGAAACTTGGCAAACATTGGCCTGGTACTGTAGGAAGGGGAAACACTAACTCCTAGGGATTTGGAACCAGCTTTTCAGTCATCTCCATCAACAGGCAGGGCCTTTTACATAGGAAAGTCATCTCTTCAACTTCCTAACCACTCTCAGAGGAAATCCATGTTTTTTGCTCAGTATTTTATTTGATCCAATTAACCATCTGTAGGTGGGCACTTCTAAGGGCCAATGCCAGTTGGCAAATCACAAAATGAAGGTTTCAAATACCTGGAGTTAAATAGGTCCATCTAAAAATCTCACCCTCTGAAGCACATGAGCCCAATGTCAATAACACTGAATTAGAACAATTATCACTTTTTGTTCTGTGAGCAAACTGGTTCCATGGTGAAGGCTGGGGAGGGAAAAAAAACCCAAACAAAAGTAGTAACTTGTCAAATCCCTGTAACAGGAAAGCCATGGAGCCATAGAGGATTTCCAAAGAGAGAGGTAAATGTGTTGCTTGGTGCACTGAAAAATTACTGAAAAAAATCCCACAAAAATCTTAAAAGGAGAAAACAGAAAGTGCTTTTCCTAGCTAGAAATTCTTGAGATAGGAAACTGAAAATATGAGAGGAGACAAAACCTGACTATACACCTTTCAGCTAAATCATTACAAAGAGTCTTGGTCACTGCTTATTGTAGTTGAAGGTAGGCTACTAATAACCCACTTCAGGAAGTTTCATTTCTCCTCACTCCATAAGCCTTGCATCTGCAAATCTCCCCATTTAAAAAAGTGGCAATATACATTTGAGATTTACTAGATCACACTCTAGGAAGAGATAGTTAAGTAAAAACACATAGCCTCTTATTTTAGTGCTTTTAACCTTTTCCTTATAGTTAAGTATCAGAAGGAAATATCCTGCATTCTGTTTTGACCACAAAAATACTTTGTTTTTCCTCTACTACATTTTTCCTCCCTTAGGCTTGCAGAAAATCTGATCTCACTTTCCAAAAATCTAGGAGGATATAACAAATTGACCACGCAGTTCTCTCCAAACTCCAAATGGCAATTAAGTCCATTACCCAAACCAGACAGTCCTCTGTAAGCAGAATTCCTATTAACGCTGTAATTACTTCACTCCGACAATCACTATGAGCAGTCACACTTCTAACTTGCCCCCTGTTGGATGACACAGTGCTGGTGTGTCCCCAAGAGCACACAATCTTTGGATAAAAACCAGGCATGTCCCACATTCACACACATTCACAGACAGAGGTACGAGTGTGTTACAGCACAGCCGGGCTGTCAGAATATTCCCAGCCAGCATTCAGGTCCATGGCCATTTCAATATGCAGCAGATGATGCAGTCAGGTTATAGATATGGCAGAAGATACCTCTATTTTTATTCCAGGCCTTGCGCTTGCCAGCCACATGAGAGAATAAAGGTTTGAATCTGCATTTCATTTGCTGAACGAAAGTATAAGAACAGAGGCCTCTCAGGGTAGCTCCGTATAAATATGAAGTTACAGCTCATGGTCCAGATACTCTGTATTTGTTGCCATGCACTAATGAGCTACTGAGCACTAGTTTTGGGGACTGCTACAAGGTTTTTTATCTGGTAAATTAGCATTTCTCCTCTATTCACTGACTTACCACAGATGACCAAACAGCTGTTTCCAGTATTTGGAAAAGCATAAAGAACCTTGCTAATAGAAACTACTGACAGCAATAGCAACTCCTCAAGTCAAACCACTGTCTGTAGAGTACAACAGCGCTTGTAGTAGTATTTTGGAGAGGGGATGCCATAATAAAGCATTCCACTCTGCCAGAGATCAGCCCCATCTTCCAGGATGATGCCTTTCTCGCAAAGAATAAAGCAAGAACTACAGAAATGCAGTAATTTGTTTTCCATGTTGAAAAGATTATTTTGCACATATAACCAAAGACACCTGGCAAACAACATGTTTAAGTTCACTTTGCTGGAGATATTTCTACTTTCATGTTGAAAAAGAGACCTGCTGTTATTACAGCATTTCATAACATCAAAAGTGTGATATTTAAAAGGGGCGTGTTAAGAATGAGAGATGGAATAGTCTTTAATCAGATCTCAAAGATATCTGATACTTGCTAAAATTTGTCAAAATATTTTGATCTTCCAGACTATTTTTATGAACTGCAAGGACAAATATTCTCTGCAGAGATCACTTAGCTCTACACAGGGAGGGGACAAGCACCCCCAAAAAGGAGGGCAATATCATAGAGACCATGTCAAGTTTCCCACTGCTAGAATTCTGATTTAGGCATCCATGAAGGAAGAGGATTTGTGCAACATCGTCTGTGCAGTTCCCCTTATTGCCCACAGTGGTATTGCTTCGCACAGAACTCGGTGCACTGAGAGCCAGCACAAACAGGCGTTTGTAAAGGAAGCAGAACTGACTGTCACTTGCAGGATTCTGTATTTTCTGTTTATAGCCAGGCATTGTGGACTGCAAACAGCATGGATCAGAGAGGAGACGAATTAATTTACACTGGGGAAATACTGATTCCACTGCTGACATGTCACACCTCCAGTACTGTACAAAAACAACTCATTTCTCTGGCTTTGTGTTGTAGGAGTCCTATGGAAGATTTTGGGGGGACAGAAGCAAAGGCTTGAAAATAGAATTTCTCTCATGGGAGAGACAGAGAGAGAAAAGCATATATGCGTGACTAATTTAAGATTATTGTTCTCTTCAGAAGCAGCACTAAGTTGTCATAGCCTTGGCATTTTTTGTGCAGTTGCATGCAGAAAATGGAGTTGGTGAAGTAGAATATACAAAACTGACAGTATTTTGGCTTGTTGTGCTGTTTTCCTGGGTAAATTCTGTTTCCCTGCTTACAGGGTCAAATACCCTTCCATGATTTAGACTGTAAACTTGAAACAGATGTTCTTTCTGGATTACCTCTCTGAAGCCTCTAGCAGAATAATCACTAGCAAGACACAAAATATAGTTATAGGTTAAACCCTGAGTCATCAGGAATTTTAAAAGAAAAACAAAAGTAAGCTTGAGAAGTCAAATCTACATCATAATGCTAAGTCCCACTCCCATACACTTACCTTTAATAAATTTAATATGTGGACCTGATCCAAAAACAGCTTTAGCTTGCTGTCAACAGCTTTCACATTGAGCTGTAATGACTCTGAATGTCGAACAGATGTTTAAGCAATGATCATTTATGTGCAGCAATGTTCTGCCACTACCTGTAACTCATTAATTACTGCTCTCTTGGCGAGTAATGCCAAATGATGAAATTCCCTTGTATCTAAGATAGGCAGCAGTAATTCCTACCTGTAACAGAAACAGCAGCAAAATCAAACAATCTGGAGCCTTTAGTCATTCTAGTGGTTCTTTTAAACCAGAATGCCTTTAGGTTATTAGAAGATCTGTCTTGTTTCTTCAGAGTGCTCAGCAGTGAGGTAGCACACTAATTACAGTCCCTCTAAGTCCAAAAAATACTTTTGAAAGGATAATTTGACATACCTCTGTGCAGGTGGAGTATTGCACAGTATTACGTGTCAGACATTCTAAAAGCAAAACTACAGCCAGCAGGTCAGAATATAGAGGGTATTTTAATAAGGAAAGGAAAAGAGGAGTGAAATGTTGTTACCCAAACAAGAAGTTTCACACCAAAAAAAAAATCCTAACAAAATTAACAAGCAAAAAAAACCTCAATACCAGAACTACCAGCCTTGCTTCCTCACAAAATAGTCACTTGGATCAAGTACTTCTGGGAGGAGAGATGGCATCTTGTACCATCTACCCTCCTTGGTTATGCATAGATTCATACTGATGAAAAGGGAACAGACTGACCTTATCACCACATTACTCCATCACTCCAGCTCTTCTGTCAGGTGCGCTCAGAAGGCCCCATTTAAGCATATGTAAAGTTAGGAGAGAGATGCTTAAGTGAAAATTCCCAGAAACAAGGAAGGCAACAACTCCAGGAGAGTAAAATACAGCAAAGCAGATACCTGAGTCCCTGCAAAGCCTTCTCTGAAAGTCCCTACAACTCTAGGAAGTTCCCAGGGTGGGGACACCACAGCGCTGCTTCCCCAGTCCCTTTCTAAGCCACCTGCAGGGCTCAGGCGCCTATCTGGGGCTTGGATCCTCGGTTTCCATAATCATTAAATACACCACTTCCCCACTAATGAATTCTTGGATAACAGATACTGACCCCAACTGGTCTTTTCAGATGTGATGTGCCCCAAATCCCAATTTGGGATTTCCACACCATCTCTCAAGAGCACTGCTGAGCTCCCACTCCACAGCACTGTGTCTCCTCATCCATCACAGACAACGGATGGACACCACAGCAACAAAAAGGAAGCAGGACCAAGACAGGTCTCATTAGACGTGATTCAGCTGGAGTTCACCAGCCTCAAGCACTAACTGCTCCTGAGATTTCGGTCCAGCTTCTGCATCTGCATTCTTTAGTAAATAACTTCAAAGTAGCAGCACTAAGAATAGCATCAACACAGACCTGATTTTTCTCCCCCCACATTTAAAGGTTTAGTTTTTAAAAACTTAGAACACAACACAGTAAGTCAAGCACCTTTTCACTTTGTCTGTGTAACTGATAAGTACATAGTTGATTTATTCAAAACACAAAGAAGGAAAACAGACAAGTATTTGTCTACCCAACCACCCTGCTAGCATGTCTTTCAGTGACTTCAATGCAAATTATCTTCCCCAAATACCAACAGGGTTTGCATGAACATAGGAATGGCAGGATCCTTATAGCAGTGTTTGTAAAATCCCAATTCAGAAACACACTTAACTTTCAAGCTAGATGAAAGCCTTGAGCCTGCACATATTCTTCAATTTAAAAATGAAACAGTAGGCTTAAAGTGCAATCCGTCACTAGAATGGGAACTGGCACATCTTAAATAACTTGCCCCATTCTTGCTGTTGCAATGTCTGTGCAATTCTATTTTCAGTTCCTTTTCTATAGAAAAATGTCAGTGGTCTTTAAAAATACAAACCAATACAAACAGAGCAGTTTTGTTCACATTATCCCAGTGATATTGCAGTAAGCGCACACAACAGAAAGAAACAAATATCAGTACGGGGAAAAAAGTGCCAACTTGACAGGCTATTCTAAGCCAAAAGAAAGTTGTTCTTTTTTTCCCCGCTGTAGAAACTGTCAGCGCTGTGCTAAATTTAAGCATATTATCCTTGGAATTAGTGGCTTGATCAAAGACTAAACTTCTCAGACATCGCAGTAGTTTCACACCATACTTTATTAGGCCCTTACACACAGAAAATCTGGAACATCCTGTATTTAAATGCTCAGTCATGCTCATAGTAACTTAAAACAAGGGCACTGTAAAAATTAGCGTATTAGGACGTGCTTAAGAAATTTATGCACAGACTTTGCTAGAGGAAAGGGTAGATTTTATCTGTCCTAACACTCATCTCAATACCCAAGCTAGTCCATCTGTATTTCTTTTGATTTCAATGGGGAAAAAAGGCAATTCATCAAATCCTGAAGCATAAGTCTAAACCAGGTACTTCTACTATAAAAGTACTCTAGATGAGTAAGGTTAGATGCAGAAATGTACACTGCAGACTTATAAACACTATTTATGCTACATGCACTAGCTTTACCTACTTTGCTTTACGGAAGCAAAAAGAAATCCCTGGACTGTGAAACTGGACTTCATTTAGTTGTAAGAAATTAAGTTCTCAAAAACGACCCATAGTTTCTCATGCTTCAATTTTTGGTTAAACACTTAAAGACACCATAAAAAGGTATCGTGTTCCAGAAGCTGGTATTCTACACTAATTTCAAGTGCCTAGAACAGAACTGGGAAAAAAACAAAACAAAACAAAACACAAACCTAAAACCAAGCAAACCAAAAAAAGGTGCCAGTCAGGAGAAAAGCAAACTAGCATATCTTCTGCTAGATATGTGTGGAAGAGTTTAGGGTAACAATGCTCCCACACAATGGGTGTAGTCAAACACACTCGCTTGCCTGCTTCCCCAAGCAGGTGCTACAAACCTCGCTTCTTCCTGCCCTCTTCCTTGCCTAAGCAGTTTTCTTGTCTCTGAAATACACAGGAACAGCACTTGCAGACGGAGTGAAGAACAAAGCAAATGCTTTCAGACAAGCGTAAAAACGTAATTTTGGGGTACATCAATATGGAAAGGTGAAGATCTATGTTGCTCTCTTATGCTCCAAACCTAGCAAAATAAAGGGAGACCATGCCCTTTCCAATAATGCAGTCAACAGAATTTGGTGAAAGAGGTACAGAAAGTATTCCAAGCTACCTTTCACACAGAGCACAGAAGAGGACAGAAGAGGACACACAAAACTTTTGGGAAGCCATCAGTAAGGGCCAGGGATAATGCACAGTGAATCTGCAGAGAATTTTTTGCCTTTAGAATTAATTTTCAGTCAGCTCAACCCATGCAGATGCACAATTGAGAGATTTTTCACATGGGAAGAAAAAGAAGTATGGCACAAGGGCAGGAATATATGCAAAATCACATTTTTTGGCAGTAAACTTTAGTCAGAACCATTTAATTGGGGAAATCAGTTTATATTTAGACAATTATATTTGCAAACATAAGAGATAGTAAAACTCACTCTTTTTGCTTCCAAAAACAATGAAAACTTTATATTTTCCAGCAGCTTGCAGAGACACACATTTCCCCCAAGGCACTTGATTCTGCTGGACAGCAGATTTTCTAGATAGCTATTTACTTCATTTTTAGCCTGTTTCCAAAGAGCTGTGTATGTGCTTATTCTTTTTCAATTCGAGCACAATTATCTTTGTTTCATTCCTTTGCTATTACCGTGACCATGTAGAATCGGCAAACCTCTGTTAACTGCCAGCTCCAGATACCCACTTTCACAGCCACAAAATACTGCTCCTTCCTATTGTTCTACAGTTTAAGAGTAAAATTATTGCTCTGTGCTTTTCAGTATATGACATGTTTATCTAACCTTCATTCATGTGGGCTGCAGACTTATTTTTAATCCCTTCAGAACCGTGGCAGGAAGAGAAGACACCAACAAAACATGTACAGTGACAGTATCCTGTTGTGGCTTTTTTTCTCCTTCCTTATTTCTGCTCAGAATTTGCAGCATATTTACTTCATGATCATTTATTTTGGATCGTGAACCGTGCAAAAAGACAAGAACATAACCCCAGCTGTTTAGTTATGCCTGTTACAAGCACCTTACATCTACAGCAAATATCTCTGCAAGCTGAACTTTGGAGCATGTCTAATTTTAGGCACTCAGCTTCAGACACTATTGAAAACAAGTAACTTGGAGATGAGAAGTGCTCAGGACTTGGCACAAATCAAACATTTCAACCACCACTAAACTAACATATTTGGAAATCATCAGTACCTTTCAAAAAAGTCATGCTCTGAAGGAATTCCAAGGGTTGCCCCCTCAAATTAAACAAGCAAATAACAAAAACCAAAAAAGCCCACATTTCCTAGTTTTCAAACTTAGCAACCAAATCAAAACAAAAACTAACAGGAAAACACACAGCATGAGCAAGTGTCAGTTGGCAAATAAAGAAATGCAAACCAAAAAAAAGAGATATTTGGCTTTTGCTGTAAATTAATTTTATTTGCACTATACTATATTTGAGGAAAAAAGATTTAATTTCCTCGCCTCATTAAAGCTTTCTTTACATATCCCCCCACTGGAGCTCTATAGTTCTATTTGCATGCAATACAGCAGAACTTTGGGTTATAACACTGATATTTTCCAAAGATAACTGCGATATGAGGAGGAAAAAACTCACTCACTTTAGCTTAATCACGGTACTTTTGTATTCTTGCCATGCTTATGAGTCAGCAATAGCAGAAACTTAACTTGCTTTTCTCAGGCAACAAGAATAAGTCTCACTTTTTCCTCTCCAACTGTTAGGAAAAAAAGAGAACAATGTTCTTACATTTTAAAATTATTACAGTGATGCTCCTACTATGCAGTGACAGGCAAGTTATTATCCAAGAAACAAAGTACAATAACAAAATTCCAAAAACTCCAAGTGAACTCTTCTCAAAATACCCTAAGAATTTAACATAGGCGGGGAAAAGAAATTCAACAAATCCTGTTGAATTAGTTTATATAAAAAGTAACTGGTTCCTTATATGATTTGCAATTAATTCCCCTGTTGGGTTATCTTCTTACTTTTCTGTTCTGATTTTTAACTGCTGGGGGATTTTTGTCCATATGCTGAGCACTTCCCCTCTGTTCAGTTCAAGCTGCATATCTTTATTGCTGTATTTGATGGTTTCGTGATCTGCATATATTCTTTGAATAGGCTATGCCAGCAGGTGGCTGGTGAAGTCTGCCTTCATCCTTGATAAGGTTCTGACATCCTGATCTGTAGTCTGTTATTGATCTGTTTATCAGTCATACATATTTATGGGCACCACTTCCTCAGTTGCATCTCCACTAGGCTTCCTGGGGTTTTTTTTGCCTAGATAGAGCTGAATTAGGGTTTAAATGATTATCAGGAGAAAAGTGATTCTGTATCTGCCTTCTCTTTTTCCTTTTCCTGTGGCACTTCAGTTTTTGAGCATAGTCACTAATAAGGGTGATGTACCTGTCCAGTTTAGAAGACCCTAAATGACAGAGGAATTCATTGCAAATCATATAAGGAGCCAGTTACTTTTTATATAAACTAATAAATAGAAGGACAGCTGCAGCTGGGGCTGCCTGAAAGTGGGATGTTGGAGAAGTGACCTCTCCTGGGCGTTGGCTGATCTTCCCTGCAGAGATCTGGCGCTTCCTGCTGTATCATCACCGTGTAAAGAAACTCAAGTAATAAATCCAGCATCAAGTCAAGGTCTGGGAGCGGATGGTGACTCTAGCAGAGTCACTAACCCATAATGGAAGTAGCCATGCTTTGGACTGTCAGCAGCAATTTGGGATGCTAAAGGCATCAGCAACACCAGAGGCAGAGCTGACAGAAACCGGTGCCTGCAGAGGGAACGAGCCCTGAAAGGAGTCAGAAAAAGAACAGGTACTTCCAAATTTAAGCCACACTTACCCTAGAAACTCATGTCTTTCATATGAACATCAAAGTCCACACTGGCTCAAGTTCTTGGCCTTAGCAGCCTCCTGTTCAAAGGGTTTCGCAGCCAGGTCTGGACTGCATGAAAAGACCTTAATTTTAATCACTGTTGAATCTGCAGCCTATCACATGTTCCTCTGAAAGTGAAGGAACACTGGGAGACAGAAGGGAATAAGTCCCTTCCTTGCTTGACCAGAAAGGTTGTGAACTCCCCATCCCTGGAGGTGTTCAAGGCCACCTGGAGCTTTGAGTAACATGGTCTAGAGGAAGGTTCCCTGGCATAAGGGTTGAAGCTAAATGATCTTTCAACACATTCTATTACTCTAAGGCCTAGATCTATTTGTTTTATGCTGCTCACATACGCTTTCACCATGATCCCTCTTAAAAGTCACATTTCTAAAGCAAACCTTCACTTTACCTTAGCAGGTTTAAGAAAATAAGCTTACCCTGTAATTTTTTTCTCTTTTATCTAGTTCATATTTTCATTCTGGTTCATGACAAAGAACAGCTACAGCTATCTTTTGATTGACAAAAACAACCACAATGGAACAGAAATATAATTATGTCACCCATTTCCCTCTGCCCTGACCATTCTTTGTTCTAATCCTGATTTTATTTGCTGATTAGCATCAGCAGAACACCTCTGAAACTTTCTTTTTCCAAACTGCTGAGCCCATTTTCCTCTCTGTGATGTTAGGTTTGCAAATTGGGAAATAGCACCCTAGCGGAGAAGCGGCAATAAAGGTAACACAAAATTAAAACTATATTCTCTGAACAAAAAAAACCCAAGTGTCTTCTCTCTCAAGAGTCTATCATATTTCACAGTGTCTCACAGCAATATGCCTACACTTTCAACGTATTTGTATAAAGTAGGGAAAACCCACCCATACTCTGAGTGCAGTGTTATTGTTGCTGTGGCAACTACAGACCACAATTTTTTTGCCTCTGGAGAAGCAGCATGAACACAAACATACACACCAAGGCATAGACAGCTGTGGGTCCTAACAGTGCCTACAACTCACTATGGATGCCTAAGGCTGCCGTCAAAAACTGAATTTAATTTTGGAAGAATGAACTTTAACTTCTCAGTCGCTGTCTCCAAACCGTTTGTCTACACTTTGTTTTCACCTCCAATACAGTACAGTTGGCAAAATATCCTGAGAAACCCTGACACATTAGAAGTGTAAATGTCAGACTACTTAAACTCCACTTGTGAGTGAACAGAGTAATTCTAAAACTCTCTCTAAAACAGATAAATTATAGATCTATCAGCTGGAATTTGCTGGTATAAATACTTAATACAAACCGTAGGAGTCAGGGATTTGAACCTGCCCTCTGTGTGTGCACAGTCAATACTGTACTCTCTTTAACACTACCTCGCACTGGTAACAGGGAAAAAAACCTACCTTCACCAGTTTATAATGTCATTTAAGCCAGATGTAAGAGTTAAAAATGAAAGCGTTTCTACTCAGTGGTCCTTTAAAAAGAAAAAGTTTTACTTAAAACCAATACATGAGCATGAAAACAAGCATAGGAGTTATTCAAGAAATGTTGAAAGTGGGGGGGTCCTCAACTGGTTTAGGTTTTGCCTTGTCATTTTGCCTTCCCCATTCCTGCCCTATCTGCATACCAGGGCCAAATTGCACTTGAACAAGAAACCACAAATAAAGAAATTGCTCAAGTCCAATTAGAGCTTTGTCACAAGACCGGGGCCTATAGAAGCAGCAAACACTCACCCAGCTCATGACAGTCAGCATTTGAAGTCTGTTTCTTGGCCTGAAATTGCTATTTAGTTTTTCTAGTATTCTGCATGCAATCCAAAGAAATTATTTAAAACAGTATTTTCTTGCCCCACTTTTCCATCCCAGATGTCCCCAGCCTGACACACTCACTAAACTTGAAGACCATAGAATATAATCTCATACTGATCAAAAATTTTAAACTTGCTATTCCGTAGAGTTGTCAAGTTTTTGTCTGGGATTTAGCAGCCAGATACACACACTCAGGTCTATTTGCCTTTTGCTTAAGTCATCTAGGTAAGCAGCTCACATGCTTTGAGACAGCTGCCCACCCGCTGCACTGCAGGGTGTCGCATGAGGGCACAGGCAGAACTCCCATTATCCAGCCACTCTGTCAACAGGGAAACACCAGGTAAATGTTGAGAGTGCTCACATCTCACAAGGACAAAGCATCCAGAAAGAGGAAAATGAAGACTTGTCCTACTATTTTCTATTTGTTTTGCCTCAGACCAGACAGCATGGCAACACTCATGCTACAGACTGATTAACTTTCTTAAAAGTTTTCAGAACAATGAGTACCATTTCCTGTTGAAGAAAAAAATAAAAATAATTCCAGGCTGGAAAAGCTGTCTAGTTAATACTTTGAATTTTGGTTATAAAAATTATCTTCTATTTGGATATTTTACTAACACTTAGAGGAATGATTGAGAACAAATTCTTTGGAAATTTGTAAATGTTTCAACAGATTTGATTCAAAAATATGTTTACAAGGATTTTTTCCTCACATTATTAAGTTGCTTTTAAAGCATGGAATTTTCTTATCATGAGGGAAGCCCAAGACACAGGAGAAAAATTATTTCCACTCAACTCCATTAAGGATGCAACATACTGTAAGTAAGACCTCATCCAAAAAACTTCTAAAAAAACATTTATGTCAGAATGTGTGCTTTTATTTTTGCTTCCATGCTCACCTGTGATTTTGCAAAAGCTGTTTAAAATGCTTTAAGCCTGGAAAAAGAAAAAGCACTGGTGCAAATAAACATTTCCAATCAAGGTCATAAGAAGGGAGACTGATGCAATCTTGCTCTGGGAAAGGACCACCCAAAGGGTTTCCCTTCGCTGTTTTTCTCCTCGTGCCGTTCTCTCCGTTGGCAGAGGCAGGACTGGCTGACCTGGCTGAGCCCTGTGCAGAACGGGCTGCTTTCCACCCATTCAGAAGTGACCAAACAAGCCTGACCAGTGCTGCGCTCTGAAGAAACCACCAGAGGAAGGTCAGAGAATTCCACTATGTCCATTTTAGCAAGTGCTGAGGTGGAGCGAAAATGGGTCTGAAGAGCAAAGCAGCCGAGGGCGAGGAGCCTCATTCCTGTGACTCATTGTCTGGAGGGTCTCCGTTCAGAGGAGCTGAACTCAAGTGCTGTGTGCCTCTCAACAGCTGAGGCACTGCAGGTCCCTGGGAAGCAACCTTGGGCTTCACATCCTCAGAAAGCAACCCTGTGTAGATGCTCCAGGGCTACTTTGTGTTCAAAGTGTGCCAAATGGGGATGGTCAAGGGATTCCTTCCCAAAGTGCACTCCTGGTCCAAACTCCACATTAACATAAACACTCTCACCACTATTAGTAATCAACGGCAGAAATTTTTGCTTCAGGCTATACTTTTAAGAGCAGGCCTGAGTTTTTGGAAGATCTCCTTAATGACCCTCACTAGACTACCCAAGCATCCAGGAGATGAGGTTTGGTACCCTCAAGGTTCTGTGTAACTACTAAGTCACATACAGAGAGATTTTTTTCACTCCAAAGTAAAATGTGGCCCATTGACATGTTTTAAAAATCAGACTTTTTACTTGATTTTGGAAAAGTACAAAAGGTTGGATTCCTGCAGTAATGCCAAGCCCAGTGCTGCAGCCTCCCCTGTCCAGGGACTAGCAGCACCACTTTGCAGTTTGGCAAGCCTGCCTCCAGCGCTGCCTGTCCTTGTGAATTGTAACTGGAGCCAAGGAGCAGCCAGAGTATTAAATACTGTGCCAGGCTGGCAAACGCACAGCAAATCCCTAAGCATCAGGGGCTCCCCCGAAAACACAGAGCCAGCTCTGTGCTCAGTGCCTAGACCCCTAGGCTGGAGCCCAAGAGTCTTCATCACTACTTTAGATTTTCTCAAAATAGCTGTAGAGCACCACTAAATCAGTGCTGGCTTGATTAACGTGCAGGGAAGGTTTCAGGAAACTTTATGCAGCCCTTCAACATTTATTTTTCCAGATCTTGTTTAACACAAATGAGAAGGAAAGTGCTTAAAAGGGGGGAAATTGTAAGCAGCTGATATCAGTTGCACTTTTGTCCCTTGCCAAATTAAAAACTTAATAGGACAGGCTTTGTTTTCAAGGCTTGAGGGATGTGGAAATATTTACCCTCATAGTATCAAGACATCAGCCATAAGGTTCAAGACTACGGTACCAAATTGAGTGAGAACACGTTGAAAAAGGCAGCACGTGCTTCCAAAGCAGAGGAGAACGTGTATTATTGCAATTGTTAGTGACAGCTGACCTGAACAGAAAGAAATGCTTTAAAGACGGCCTTAATCTTTGGAACGTACCATACCTCTGTCCCAGGACTGTCTCAGGAAGACACAGAATCCTGGGCATTGCACATGCGACTGAAACAAGTTAGAGACTGGGTTTGCTCTAAATGCACTAAGAAATGCCCTGTTCACAAGCACCTGTCTAACTGGGGACCCAAACCAGGGTCAGCAAGATTCTTCCTCTGTTCTTTATATCATGCTTTGTCCTTCATGGCATTATAATAAAAAGCTAATGGTTCCTTTCAAGGAAAACAGTTTTGCAAAATCTAGGTACTCAAAAGTCAGAAAATAAAAAAATTAAAGTTGGTTTTGGCAGTGTAAGTAATATTTCTTTATAAATGTGTTGAATTCAAATTTTTTTTTTTTTACTGTTTCTCAAATAACTAAAATTTACATGGCTTTATTTTTTTGCAGTTGAGTGTGTTAGGCAGGGAGGCATTCAATGTAACAAATACTGCTGCAATTCAAAATGGAAATGTAGCATTTTCTAATGTAAAATGACTGGCATTAGGAAATTGAAATGTAGCATAGTTCATACCAACCATGACAGTTGTTGCTTCAGAGCAGCTTTTTTTCAGTTAAAAACCTGATACTAACCCCACTTAAATCTTTAATGAACTTCTATCTTCAGTTATCTCAGTCTGTAACAAATTATCTTTCTTTCTTCAGCATTAAATATTTTAATGTCTCTACTGACAACCATTAAAGCATCCTGAAAGTTCACAGCCTAAAGTTTGCTGAGTTCCTAGAAAGTTAGTTTTTTATTTGACATTACACTGCCCAAAAAGTGGGTAAGAAAAGTCATGCAAAGAGGTTTGGGACTAACAGATCTGCTGACTACTTAAATCAGAAAGCAGAGAAGTAAAACTGAAGTCAGACAGCAAAAAAAAAAAGAAAAATGTTAACAAAAATGTTAACAAAACCATCCCTGATTTTGGGATCAGATTGATTGATCACATGTCAATTTTTGTAAAAAGAAAAAAAGATACATACACTTTCTTCTTTTTTCTCCTTTTAAACTGGTTTACCAGCATGCTTTGGGCAGAGAGTTATTCAAACCCAAGGAATGGTGGAAAGACATCTTTAATACTCCAACTATCCCAAGACTCAGAGGCATGCCCCGGAAACCCCTCCACAGTTAGTTTTTTTATTTAAACTGCTGCCAAAATATAAATATGCAGATGACATACAATGAAAGAATTAAAATGAAAAATCAATGAAAATTAATTAAAATGAAAAATTTTTCATTCCCACTAGCAGACAAAGCCAAAATTAGGTTCAAGTGAACATTTTTTTTCCTCTTTGTGGAAACATGGCTGGCCTCATCAATGAAAACACCGAAGTTAAAAGCCCTCTGATACAAACATGAGAAGATGCTCATACAGTTTTTTGAGGGAGTTTCCTCTGAACATATTTCCCTCAAAATCCACAACCTTGGTACTGTCTGACAATATGTTAGGGTAATAAGGCCTGTTAAAATGTGAGGTTTGTTGTACAGCAGTTGACCATTTGCACTAGGGTTGCTACTTCTAAAGCAATGGGTAACCTGGCATATCAAGAGTACTACAAAATAACCTTGAGAAGTGAAGCTTTTTAATTGTGTGTCTTAACCCTCTGAGCCTGAGTTACTTCTAGAGATGCCTAGAGCTTAGGAAGGCATGGTAAAACCACATATGAGTAAACAATGCCATTAAATTTACTTTTAATGTAGCTTTAAATAGTCTATTTTTTTCCTCACTGTAGTTTTATATGCACACACTTTGTTTACGTAAATTACACTATTAAAAGTTTCATGTTTAACTTTCCATATCTCACTCATTCATGGTAGAGGACTATATCCAAAAATTGGTGATTTGGGACATTTATAACAGAAAAAGTGTATACTTTGCCAAAAGTCACTGTATAAGCAAACTGGAGAGATGGCATTACAGCATCAGTGATTTGGGGAATACGTGAAATGGAAATAAAAGCCACCCCAAAATTCTTTTGCAAATGCTGCTGAAGGTATGTCATTGACCTAGACAGATATTTTTAGAACACAAGTCAGCTCAACTTCAAAGTCTGATTTCCTGGGATAGGAGAATGAATTGAACACAGAGAGTCTTTTCATCCTCTTTCAAGCTCATTAATCTTGTCACTAAATATAGCACTTCTTAAAAAATAATATTTCAATGCTAAATTCAAAGATCAATCATCCATTAAAGAGACATGCAAATGCACACTGAGACATCAAGACTGTTTTAGCATCTAAAGCAGAAAACACCGCTATGTTCTCATGCACTGCACTGTGTCCTAAACAAAATGTGAGCAGTCTGCCAGGTACACAGTGCAGATAGGAACTCCATCCTCTGTAATTCTGAGCTGCTTTTAAACCTGAGTTGCAATTTTTTAATTAAGAAAACCACCAATGTGAAAAATGACATTTTTGTAGTCATCCATGCTTCCCATAGTGAGTGAGTGATATAACAGCTGCTTCTTAGATGACAAAACATTTCCCAGGTACCATTACCACAGCTTTTTTGCCTCAGCAATGAAAGGGTAAGGATTTCATTTCTCAGACCTTCAGCTCAACTTTTTTTCTGGTCTTTTACATAGAGTGAAATCTCTCTCATAGCAGAGTTCTCATGGAAAACCATCTCTATAAAAGAAGGGACAAGTCCTCTGTTCATTTAACACAGAGGCAGACACACACATGGCTTTCACATACCACAGTGACCTGGAGGGCCTAAACTCCACCTTTGCTTCTCGCTCTCCAGGCACTTCCTGGCATTTTTGAAGGTTCAGGGCCAGCCATGGGGAACTGCCAGCCACATGGACCAGAGGGAGACTGTCACATCCAACAGGCTGAGCACAGAGTGGCAAACCAGAGATACCTCCCCTGCTGCAGCCTGGGCACCAAGCAGAAGGCACAGAGAGCCTGTCAGCACTGCAATAAGGGACTCATGTAAAACCAAACCCTGCTCCACATGGGATTCAGATCTGGCAAAATTGTCTTCCATACACAGAGCTCCATTCTGTGCAGAGGAGCAAGTGACTGAACTTTTCAGCAAAACCCTCTCTTATTCTAATGAGGAAGGTAAGCAATCCACCTGGCAGAACAACTGTGTGAAAATGGTTTTTTTTGCTTCTGAGGGCCTTAGCACTGCAGGTCAGAGTTGAGACTCATGTGATTTGAGGGAACAGTGGTGGCACAGTGCTTCCACGCACAGCCACGATCTGGGTATTTCCTGTTCCAGGACAGCAGAAATCCCTGATGCTTGGCATGGTGCAGCACACTGCAGTGGGGCAAGAGAAGTGGGGGAAATTTTTTTAAAGTATCAGTAGCATAATCTCACAGGGACAATTAAATAGGGGGGATTTTCAGGTGAGGAAAGTGCTATTTCATTGCAGCTATGCTGCAGTTCTGTGATGAACCCCAGCAAGGCGGGGTTCCTCCTGGGCCATCACTGCCCCATGCCACTGGAGCCAGCAGGGTGACCCACAGGACAGCACCTACGCCTGCACACACACTCGCACAGCCCAGTCACAGTGCTGACCCCAGAGCACGTGGCCCCTGCTTACTGCTGCGGGCTCGAGATGCAAGTCACCGAACACACAAGTGCCCCCCACCAGCACCCATGAGACCAGGGCCCAGGGACAAACACAGCACATAACCAGACGCAGTGAAGCATCCTCAGGCCTGGAAGAGCACGAGAAGAATTTTCTCTACGGACAACACCATCTTTGTATCACCTTGGCTGAATGGAAGGGCAAGATTTTGAAAGCTTAGAAAGAAAAACTGCAGTCTGTCAAGACTTCACTGTTTGGTAACTGAGTCAGCCTAACACTGTACGTACACTGTGGCACCACAAACAATCTGGAACAGTAAAGGTTTGCTATTCCTGATTTCTTTGGTATTCCTGTATTCATCAATCATGGCATGGAATCCCTCAAAAAAGAAGCTATCACTATTCATGTGCCTTCTCCTAAACTAATAGTTCACAGATAATTATAGGCTTTATTGTTTGACTGTTTTAGTGTTGAGCAACAGATCTCTCTTTTTGCGTCAAAACCTGTTTTCTGTCAAAAAAGGGGAAAACTGGCACGGTTAGATGAAGGGGTTTAATCTATAAAATTACATATTCCTTACTCAGCTTTAAAAACAAACAGTAGTAAAAAATGACACATAGCACCAGTCACTCTGCAAACAGAAGAAAGCAAATAAATCTCAATCTTCTGTTGATTTTTTACCAAGCACGCCTCTGCTGCCCTGGTTTCTTAGAGCACAGCTCAACTTCCTAGCAGCTTGGTGGAGTCTTTTTCTGGTCAGCACAAACTTCCAGACCTAACTTCCTTGTCCCTGAAAGAATGCAGGAAGGCAGCAGGTGCATGCAGGCTTGAGAGACAATAAAAGGGGTGGGGGGGGAGAAGAGCAACGTTTTTCTGCCTGTTAGGAGTAAAGTTAACTAGGAGACTATAAACAATTACAAAACACCACCACAGCCAAAAATCTATGATGCTGTTAAGGATTTAATGCAAACTTGCCCGCCCAGAAGACCACATGTGTGTGTGTCTGTGCGTTCTGTCTATCTCCATATATGCACTTTGTAATTCCATCAGGCACTTGGACTAGGCTGGAAGTGACTTCTAAGCCTCCCTTCTACAGTCCTGTGGCCACGAAAACAGTGCCTGAACGCAAGGATACAGGGCACCCCGCATCTTCCCACGCGGTTCCCAGGGGTGGGCCAGCACCCGAGCTCCTGAAGCATTCCAAACTCTGCCGCAGTCAGCCCAGCACCGTGACTGACAGCATCCAGCAGCATCCAGCAGCGACTTCTTGCGAGAGCAGGAAAAGCGCCAGGCATTGCCGGGAAAAATGAAACGCTTTCCCGGTGACAGCAGCCCGACCCCCGCCCAAACCCGCTCCTACCGCGGGCTCTCCCCGCTGCTCCCGAGGCCCTTGGGCAAGACACGGCGTGACAGCGACGGACCCCCCGTCCCTGCCGGCCAGGGATCCCCGCTGAGGATGCCGCCCGGGCCCGCCGCTCCCGGCGCGGCTCGCAGCCTCACNCGGGGCGGGACGGGCTCCGGGGGCGGGGAGCGAGGAGCGGGGAGTCCTCGTCGTCCCCGGGCCCGCATCTGCCGCTTCCCGCCGCCCGCGGGCGCGGTACCCCCGCGCGGTGGCACCGGGCTCGCCGTGGGCCCCGCGGGCTCGGTTCGGCCGGGTGCGCACAGACAGCCGCTGCCGCGGCGGAGTTTCCCAACCCCAGGTTCTTGCCAAAAGCACAAACTTGTCCGGCACCCGCAGGGCCAAGGCGCCCGTACTCAACTGCCCCAAGCAGAGGAGAGGTGGGGTGTCACAGCCAAAAAAGTCCCAGGAAGAAGTATTTATTCACTTATTTATTCATACAGAGACCCTTCACAGGGTGGAAAAAATGGAAAAAATTAGTAGTAAGCCTTAAGTGATATGTTTATCTTGNGGGCCCCCCCCGGGCCCCGCCGCTCCCGGCGCGGCTCGCAGCCTCACCTGGTCCAGCGGGATGCCCAGCAGCGCGCTCAGCGGATGCAGCAGGGTGGAGCCGGTGGTGCGGTGCGGGGCTCCGGGCGGCTCGGCCATGCCGCATCCCCCCCTCCCGCCGCCGCACGGCCCCGNCCGCCCGCGGGCGCGGTACCCCCGCGCGGTGGCACCGGGCTCGCCGTGGGCCCCGCGGGCTCGGTTCGGCCGGGTGCGCACAGACAGCCGCTGCCGCGGCGGAGTTTCCCAACCCCAGGTTCTTGCCAAAAGCACAAACTTGTCCGGCACCCGCAGGGCCAAGGCGCCCGTACTCAACTGCCCCAAGCAGAGGAGAGGTGGGGTGTCACAGCCAAAAAAGTCCCAGGAAGAAGTATTTATTCACTTATTTATTCATACAGAGACCCTTCACAGGGTGGAAAAAATGGAAAAAATTAGTAGTAAGCCTTAAGTGATATGTTTATCTTGCAAGTGAAATACGGCCATTAAAAAGGTACTTCTGCCAAGCTCATCTTATCTGCAGGAGTGTTCTTACGCTTGCCCCGGACAATGTGGTGATGTGTTGCAAGGAGAGCTCGGTCAGCTCTGCAAGCTTTCTGTTCAGCTCACAGCTGCTGGCGTACTCGGAACCTGGAATATCCCAAAGGGTCCTTGCCGGCTTGGCTACACACTCTTCAATAGGCCGGTCGTTTTCTCTTCTTCTAGTAATTGCCAACTGTGGTAGCTGGAACTGTAATAGTGCCTTAAAATGGTATTGTGCCACGTTCAAAGTGCCCTGCTTATGCTGTGCAAGGCAGTACTGTGCTGGAAAACCCAGGCAAAGTTTGTTCAGTGGGGAAGGAGATTTAGAGAAACAACATTCTCTTAACAGTATCATTTTAGTGGTGCCGGTTTGAATGTGTGTGAAAACATACACATATGTGCATGCACACATGTACTTTAAGTGGGGAAAGTAAGCGGTTTGGAAGAACTGGATACCACACATGAGAGTTCTTGATCTTTTCCATTATAAGTTGCTCTTTCCAGTTTAAAATTTGCCAGCCTAAAGCTATCCGGGTGGAACTTTCCGTGGGCTGTGTCTGCCACAAGCAGGCTGCTTGTTGAGCTTCGGCTAAAAACATTGATCTGCTTTTGGGAACAGAATAAAAGTGATTTATTACACACACAGTACAGATAATATCAAAGCTTTTTTCACTGTGGAAATCTAGTACCTCTGGGAGGGTGACTTCAAGTTTAGAGATGGTAGTGTTTCTGGAATCAAGGAAATGCTTTTTGTTGTCTTTGTGAAACTGCTCAAGAGTCATCAACTGCTGGAGTTCTGGGGGGAAAGCCACATATAACCCATGTGGATACTCAGGGGGTCAGCGCATAACATTTCTGAAGACCCATAAGCATTCTTCTCCCCTTCATATTTCCTCTATATGACTGGACTCCACCTATTTCTGCCACTACAGGAGCAGGATGGGATATCACACAGCTCCAGGCACAGGAACTGCATGTCTCTCTGTATGCAGTGCTCAGCCATCTGGGCTTTGTGCGGTGGTGAAAACAGCTGATCCGGAAAACAGCTGGAAGGAGGGAAAGACAGATGTAGAGAGTCAGGCGCAAGAGCACAAGAAGGAAGGAGATAGCAGCTCTGAAGCGGGTTAGCACAAGAAGCCTGGTGAAGGGAACTAGAGCAAAGCTGGCTACAGATAAAAAGGAACAGAGCAATCCTTTTACGCTGTACTGTAGCCATCAGGACTTCCTGGACTATCTGGAATATCATGTTTAATAGCCACTCATAGGCCTATCTTACATTTCTAATATATTTTGAATTAACTTATATTTTTGACCTCCACAGTATCCCATGGGTTCTGCTGTTTAACTACATGCTGTATGAAAAAGAACTTCCCTTGGCTTGTTTTAAAGCAGCTGCCTTGTAATTTCATTGAGGGCTGTCTTGTTCTTGTGCTATGAGAAATAAACAAGTAATCATTGCTTAATCACCTCCCCCATGCTATTCATAACTTCATATACCCCGAGCTGCCTCGTCCTCACTGAGGACTGTAGTTAATCTCTCATCACATGGAAGTTATTGGTATCTTTGTTCTTCCTTTTCACCTTTCTGTTTTCTTTGAAAGGAAGAGACTGAAGTTTTGTGGCAACATAATATGTTGTTCTGTATTCCTTTAACAAGAATTCCTAGTATCATTCCCAGTGACTTCAAAGTCTATTTTATCAGAGGTAGTAGGTAATTTACAGCCTAATGTGTATGTATAATCAAGATTTGCTTTTTCCTGCTTACATTTACCAATATTAAATGTTAACAGACTTTAAATTGCACCACATATGACATTGTTAAATCCATTGCACTCAATAACAAAGCTCTGAATATGCTGAATTACTTCATATCCTTGCTAATTTGGTCTTCTTACCTCCCTTTCCAAAAACTTCATGTGTTCAACAGGACAAATTTCTCTGTTTTAATTTACAATTCAACATTTATTCTCATCCTTTGTTTCTTTTCTTTTAAACAGCTAATAAACCAGGGGGGAGTATTTCCTGGGATTCTGTGATTATTTAATGTCTTTGGGTGCGAAACCTTACCCCTTCTTATATCTGGAAATACAAATATACTTTCTTGACAGGGTCATCCTTAGTGTTTAGAAAACACTAAGAGATTTGCGATGTACAGTGACTATAGTTTCCCCATTGCATCATAGTTTTCCGTGTGTCTTCCATGCTTAAAAGACTTACAGATATCAATAAGAGTAATTTAAAAACTTACATGAAGTTCTAATACAGTCTAATATTCTCATTTTCTTTCATGGGAATATGAAAACCCTGTGAGTGTTACTGAACTTTTAAACTTTTCCCCTTCTGTTTTCTTGTGAGAAAGACAGGACATATTTCTTCAGAAAAGCAAATCAGACTGTTTGGAAATAGAGATATAACCATTTTATCATTCACCTTGTAACACTGACAACATGAATTTTGTATCAGGTTCTTTTTTTGGGGGACACTAACTGTTTATGAGTAACAAATAATTCTGAATTAAAATTAGAAATTAGGCAAGAAACATATAGGTGGTCTTGCTAATAGTTTTTCTGTCTAAATCTGCTGTGTGTGATGGTTTAACTCAGTTTTACTTGAGAAACATCATTTTGTTCAGCTTTCTTATGTTATTAAACTTATATGCAGCAGTTCTGTGGGCTTTTTAGGACTTATTTTCTTGTTTTGTTATTTTTAAAAATAATTTGCTATTAAAGAGAACTAGCATACAGATATTCCTGTGTTCTCTTTCATATCAAGGCCTGTTTGATATTAAATCTATCTTTGGGTAACTAACTCTATAAACCTGGCAATTTTACAGCTGATAGGATTCTCCCATAACTAAAACTTGGAAAAATCCCAGAAAGATTTGTTGGTTTTTGTGTTGCAACTGTGAAAGAAAATATGTTGACAATGTAGCTGTTACATAGTTATAAATGTAAGACTAATGGCACTGCTGAACTTGCCCAGGGAGCTTTTAAATGTCCCAGTTCAGGCTAGGCCTGGGTTATTGGGGTGTGTGTGCTGTTCAGGCACTACTCAGCAATCACACGGGTGTTATCTGTTCACTGGCACCTCCTGGGAAAGCTACCAAACTTCTACGTGTCCTCCTGCTGAGATTTCTAATTCAGCAAAGCATTAAAGCATAGCCTTAAATCCCAGAGCACTGCAGCTTTCATTGAATTTTAACTAATGCTTTGGTGCCTTGACATCAGAGCCAAAGTAAAGTTAGTTTGTGGAAACAAAGGGGTGAAAATAAGGAAAATATGATCCCCACTCAGTATCAACTAAAGTACAGTGAAATAAACCTGTGTGCAGAATAAAACAGTATGAATATTCTGATTATTTAAAAATATAGGGAAAGGATTGTTGCTTGGGTATTTTGACTGATTACCCCAAATGCAGATTAAAACAACTGTTAGATGATAAATATAAGTACCAAATGAAGTGTCTCCAGGAAGGGTGTGTTTATTAAAGTAGTTGCAATCAGAATGATTGAACGGGATGCACTCGAGGATGTTTTGTTTCGGGTGGCTGACAGCACTCAATCCAAGTTTTAATCAAAAGAAGTGCTGTGGACATGTCAATAGACAGTGGAGCCATCTGCTCTCTGTAGATTGTGTGTGTGCACATTTGTATCCATCAACTTACAGATGTGTGAGTGCTGTAACTGAAGGCATTTGCTGTGTGCTCACACACACTGCACACGTAAATCATGTGCATATTAATAGTTTAATCTTCTTATAATGTTAGTGATGGGGAAAATATTATTGTTAGCTGAAATTTGCTATAATTACACAGGAAAATACAGCTAAATTTAGTAAAAACCTCATGAAAAGGGTGCTCTATCTTCTTATGCTATGTGAACACTTTGGTGCTTTGCTGAACCAAGTTCAGAATTCTTGAAGCCTTGAAGTAAAATGGAAATAGTGGCCTAAACCGGGAGGTACGTGGGTCATAAGGAAGTGGACAGGATTTGGAAAGTCCAAGAAAGAAAGTACAAGTCTTTACTACTACACGTGATACCAAAATGTTGAAAGGTCTTTAGCATTAACTACAGTGCAGGGAACATCTGACTTAAACAAAGGGGTTTTTTGAAGCAGTAGGCAGACTTCCAACAACCTCTGTGGTTACCAGGAGTGCCTTTAAATGTTCGTATTTTTCTTGCTGTCACCTACACCTGTGATGATACTTAGCACTAATGCTTGCAATTTTATAAATGAATCCCTGCTTTTCCCTTGTTCTCAATGGGAACAAAATTTAATTAAAAATTCATGTTTTATTAGTTGAGAGCTTCTACTCTTTAATTCTAAAAAGGTTTCAAAAATCTCTTCTTTGGAATAAACTAGAAGGAAACTAATTCTCTGTAAAACAATTCACAGTTCTGTATATCACGAACATGTAGTTTCATGATTATGGTTAACAGATTTTCAAAGGCACAAGTTTTATGCATACTATTTATACTGTGAACTCTGATTAGGGTCAATGAATTTCAGTGCATAAACCACTGTCTTACAAAATTCTTTAAGAATAGTTTGACTGGACACTCACTTTTATGAACTGGACCCCAGCTTTTGTACCAGCACCGATGCACAAAGGGTGAAGAAAAGCTCCTAATCCAAGTTCACTCTGTAGAAGAATTTTTCAAGCCATTTACTTTCTCCATACTCCAAAATAAATTATGAAAAACTTTGTCTGAGGCTAAATTCCTCTCCAGAACTCCCAGGTTACAGCCTCAATGCTGGTGGTTTCCAGGAAAGTGGTGCTGCCACGTTCCTGGCTTCCAGGTGTGTAAAAAAGCACCAGCCAGGTTTTAAAGCACTTGTGGTACAGCTACCTGTGCTATGCTCTGGAAGATGGAGAATTCCTCTCTGATGCAGAACTTTCCATCTACCACCAAAAGGTGGTGAGGATTTCTTCCCTCTCAGCCACTCACTGCCAGCTCTTCCGCAGGGAAAGCCTTTTTTCTATCACTGCGGGATAGGGTGTATGTGTTATCAATATACATCTCTCTAGAAACATAAACTAAAAACTAAGGTATATGTCTCCTTCTAAATGAGCTGGGAGGAAATGAAGATGAGGGAGCCAGGCTCTTCTCCAGAGTGCCCACTGAGAGCACCAGAGGCAATAGGCACAAATTAGAAGACAGAGAGGAAATAGAGAGATAAAAGCCCCTTTTATTTTGGTGGACATCGGGTGCTGGAGCCCAGGGGTTCAGCCAGAAACAGGAAATTGGCACCTGCAACAACAGAGCCAGAAAGCACTGATAAAACTCCAGAGGCGGGAATAGGCATGCCTTGGTTCCCCTTTCTCTGGGAAACATGGTTGTCAAGGAATCTTGCACAGCCCAGAAGAGAGAGCTAGTGCTGACATTGGTGACAGGCTGGCTCTGGCACCTCATTCCCATGGGAAATAATGTCCTTAGGTATCCATGCACGTGCAGAGACGTGCAGTGCCCCAGTGCCAAGGCACAGGACTCAGTGGAGTCCCCTGGGGAACTGCCATGGAGTTCTTCCCAAATCCTGTGCAGCACCATCCCTGGCTACCCCTTGCCAGCAAGCTGAACTGACTTAGAGCAGGGTTGAGAGCTGGGAAAAATGGGCTGCAGAACCTGGTATGCAACTGGGCCCCTTCCTGTTCTGGGCCTTCGTGCTTTGTTTCAGTCTCCTCCTTCTCTTTTTCGTTGCTGGATGCCATTCCCTCTCCTCTGCCCAGGACTCACTTCTCTTCCTTTTTCTTGGCTTTTTGTTTTCTTGTGAGGAGCCTGCAAAACTTTCCACCCCACAGTGGGATGAGATAGGGAAAGGTAGGATCAACTGCAGTCAGCTCTTGGTTTACCCAAAGCTGCCTCCCTTTATCTTCTTCCTTCTGACAGGCTCTCTAGTTCTCCTGCACATCCCAGACAGCCTAACTGTGGTCTCTGGG
The DNA here is from genome assembly GCA_013399875.1 of Gymnorhina tibicen. NCBI lineage: Eukaryota > Metazoa > Chordata > Aves > Passeriformes > Artamidae > Gymnorhina > Gymnorhina tibicen. Next base: position 1,143,111 of record VXAZ01001047.1, on the reverse strand, counting down.
CTGGTTGGAGACAAAGTACCTAAAGCAGAAGTGTTGGAGTCTGCAGGTGGCAAGGGCCAGCCTGGAGCAGGAGGAGACTCTGTCCCACTGTTGTCTCCGCTCTGCAGAAGAGAGATGGTTTGCATCAGCCCTTGAGCTTGCATCCCTTGAGCTGGTTTGCATCAGCCCTTTCTTCAAGGGCCTCCCTTGGGAACACAGTGTTCACACACTGGGGGTGTGACCCTCAGTTCATTAGGGGGAGGGGGGGAGATGGGGTAGGGAGCCTGCAGTCACTCTCCAGCCAAGAAAAGACTTGCCTGCTTTATTCTGCTGGGATTTCCTCCGTCCTTGTGAGACAGAGCTCTGCAGGGAGCCCTTTGGTGACATACCACCTTCTGTGGTGGAGGACTTTGCTTTGGAAAACCGACTTTCTGGAAGGATTTTGCAGGTACCATGGGCAGTGTGGTGAAGAAAGGCCAGCAGCTGCTTCAAGAAGAAGTTGGCTGCCAGTGACTTCTCAGCCATGCTGAAGGAACAGCAATACAAGGTTCACCAAGTTGTCCCCGGAGCTGGCCTGGGGCAGGAGGCAGCCAGCAGCTGTGCTGCACAGCTGTGCAGGTGCTCTCAGCCAGCCATCAGGGCTCCTGTCCTTGAGGAAGGAAGGAAGCCCAGCATTGCTTTCCAAGCCCACACTAGGGAAGGGTCCCTGCCCATGCCTTTTCCCCCAGTATGCAAGTCTACCCCAGCAAAGGTGAGCTACCAGGAACACCAGCTTTTGAAGGAGGCAGTCCCTTGGCAGGCATGTGCTGGGCCCTCCCAGTCCCTGCTCACCTGGCAGGTGCAATCCATGCTTATGCTTTCTGTTCCTCCAGCTGTGCCTGCTTGCTGCTCCCCTGCATGGCTGCCACCCACTCCTTGGAGAGCTCTGTCATGAGAAGCTCTGCCAGGAATGCTTTTGCAGGAAGTCCTGCAAGGGCTCCCAGTGAGCCTTTGGAGACTCCAAGTCAGAAAGGAGCTCTTCCAGTGTCAGGTCAGAAGGGCTCATCTTGAGGACAGCCAGCAGCAGCACAGCTTGGCTTCGCTGGCATCCAGGATCTCCATCAGCTCATGAAGGGCTGTTCTGCTGGCAGCTCAGTGGAAGATCCCCTCTGTCACAGTCCCTCTTGCTGCAGGACGCCCAGGAGCTGGATGGGCCCGGGCAGCATGCCAGCCTCCTCACAGAGGGATGCCAGGGGCTGCCTGCAGAGCACCCTACTGCAGCTGGAGCACACCTGGCCTGGGCCCTGGGCAGCAGCCACTGGGCTCCACCGCAGAGCAAAGGGCCAGCGCAGCCCCTTCCCCCTCCTGCTGCTGCTGCTGATCCCTCCTGCTGCGAAGGAGCACTCACCCTTATCAGAAAGGAATGTTACCCGCTGAAGGAGTCTTCAGAGGTCATGGGGTAATAACTTTTAATATTTGCAAATATAGTTAATTAGAATCTGGATCTGTTGATGCTAAATTAAACAACAGAAGACAGTGAATAGAGGCTTACACACACTTTTTAGCTTGTGATTCATTCTACCAACATGAGGCCCTCCGTGTCCAGACCTGAGATAATTTTGCAGCCTAGTTTCTTTTCCTGCTGCTCTGAGGGAGCTCTTGACTTCAATAAAACCAGTGGTCCTAATGCAGGCACATGTACCTATAGAAGGATTCTCTTTTTCCATTTACTAGTGAATTGAAAAGAAGGTGATTTACATGGAATCTTTTTGTGAGCTCTACTAGTCCTTATTCCAGAACATTTTGAGATGTAGAAGCCTGTGTAATACAACTTGAAACTAAAAACCTGGAAAGGCATTTTGTGATGTACAAAATGAGAAACTGAAAAAATTGAAATTTAATATGAATTACTCATAGCTAATAGGAAAAAGAGTTTGCATGGACCTTTGTTCATGCAAATACTTCAGGATCCAGTAACTTTTGGACATGGCAGGAGAGTTCAGCTCAACTACATTTAAGGAAATCAAGAGAAAGTTTTATAAAGAAAAGAGAAGATGTCTAGGATTATTAAAATTATGATGTTTGTATTTTTAAGGAAGGGTTTGCATAACAGTTGTGTAAAGGCAAATCATAGTGCATTTTTGATAATAATATTCCTTCAAAACTCCAGGCTTAAGTTTACTATGAACCATTGGTGCATCCAGCATAACTCTTCTTACCTATGTCAAATGAAAACTGAACATGAAGATAATTTAATATACAGTGACTTTTCAGCTTCTTTAAATTATAATTCACGAGCAGCAGGTTTTTATTTAATACCATCCCAGTCTTCACAGTGCAAGTCCCTTAGAGTTTGTTCTCTGCTACCATCTAGAGGAGAAACTGTACAGCACAGAGAAAAATAATTTTAACTTTTCCAGAAAGTTAGATAAATACTTACAGTTCCTTATGTATTTTTTTTTTCCCAGAAATCCTTTTTGCAGTAATTATAAGAGGTGGGAGAAAAAAAGTGTCTTGAAACCAGTCAAGACACAGGGTTAGCAGAAAGATATTTCAGTGCTTTTAAAGCTGTAGGTGTAATACTACAGTTTTATAGAAGAACAATCCCTTTCAACTGTAGTTAAAAGTCTTATGGAAAAGATTCAATTACATTGCAGGAATCATTCAGTACTGGTGCATGGATTTAGAGAGCCAAGATCTACAATGTTTTTTGTCCACTAAGGCTATCGGATAACAGTGCTCAGCAACATGCATAGCCTGAACAAAATATCTAGTAATACTAGTGCTAACTGAACACTTTGTCCCTCAGTACACTGTTAAAGAGGTTTAATTGTGTGCATTGCTGTTCTAGTTGTGGATAGTCACAACTTTTTCAAATAACGTCTGAAAGAAAAGAATAAATTAGGGATAAGCATGGTTTGAAGCTGATGAGTGTTATTTAAGATTACCAATATATTAATTATGTAATTACAAGAAATTCTAGGTTGTAAAGATTTTCTAACTTTTTTTTGCTGTTTTCTACTTTAAATTGGTACTTCATTACTCTGCTTGAGTGAATACCTGTAGAGATCTGATTAATACCTGCTCAGCTAAAATCTCATCCACCCTCTCTCACTGTCTCTTGTGATTACTGAAACTTTTTTCCTCCAGCACTGGCAAATCAGACCCTTGTTCTATCAGAAAGTTACTGCAAAGTTTATTTCCCAAATTCACTTCTTTGAACATGTCACTCTTATTTTTGCTTATTCTGTTTCATTCCTTCTCATGTCACTCTTCCTTCTCTAGGTTCCCATTGTCTATTCATCCACCCTAAGACAAGCGTTAGCCCTTATGTTAGGTTTTCAAATGAGCACTCTTAGGTTTTCTTCTAAACTTGACGTTTTACAATCAGGAGTTGACCCCAATAACCATGCAAGATTAAAATACTATCCTCTTTTTAATTACTTCTTAAAACTTTTTTTTTCTTATTGTTTCAAGGGGGAGGGGGAAATGCTTTTCTACTGAAAGCTTGTCAACAGAGACTTGTTATGGTGAGATCACAGCATATTCACTGATTAGTGCTGTCTTATTGTTTCCTTGGCCTTCTATGCCAGCTGGTCTATATCCAGCTTTGAGTCCTGCCTCCTACTTAGATCATTAGCCCCTTCAGCCAGAGCTGCCTGCTTTATTCTGGGCTTGTGCAACATCCAGCAAAACAGGGTCTTCCTCCATGAATGCAGCTGCTTGGCACAGTGATAATAAACATAATAAACATAGTACTGCTGAGATTATTATTATGCATGTAATATTTATATGTGTAGGGAAAAGGTCTGGATTCAACACCCAGTAAACTCCTACCAGAAAGAGCATGACCCAATTAAAAATGAGATCTTTAGGTGAATTTTCATCACTGGCAAAGGCAGGACCCCTGCTGATCGATCTGTAAAACATTGATGATGTTTGTTTTAAAGGCAGCCACTTACCAGTCCTTGTCGCTGCCTCAAGCCGAGATAATCAAAGAAAAATTGTGGATACTTTTAAGAAAGAGAAACTGACATGTTCATATTCAAAGTCTCATGTCAATCACATCTGTCAGCAGATATTTTACAAAGTTATCGTGGATGCTGGCACACCTGCTGGCTGTCTCATAAGTGTGAGGCTACTTCTATTTTTAAAAGGAGGCTTGGTTAAGGAAAACAATTTAGATGAAGTTGACTGCTGTCTGCTTTAGCATTTGCTCAGAGAGAGCACCGTGCCTACACTATTAAGTGAACAAATTCCGGGTTTCTTAGCAGTGCAATAAAATAAAAAGTAATCATCTGTCCTACTGTAAATCTGGGCATCCAAATAACAGTTTAGCTTTATTAGTGCTCCGGCTAGACCAATCTCATAACACAGCACGCATTTCCCACAAGGCTAAGATTATGCATAGAAAACTGGGCCTCCAAGTGCCATCAGAATGGTGCAACAGCAGAGTACACAAAGATCCTTCACAATGAGGGGCTTGGTGTTATATGTTTAACGTGACTGCATCTGTTGGAAAGATGTTTGAGTATTTCCCTCTCTGCCTCAGTCCTACTATTTAGCTCCTCCTTCAAAAGTCACTCCCTTACCACTAGCAACAAGCCTTTTGCCTAAGCTGGCAGAAATGCGATGAACTTGTATTTGCTGAATGTTTTTCACTGCATATTTAACAGCTCATCTAAGAAATGGGTTGACTGGCAGTGATGCACTGTTCTAGATTAAGTCAAACATTACTGATTTTCAGCAACTGTTGTGTTGTTCGAGTGATGATTCTCTTAAATACCTTGGGGAACTTAAAAGTCCAGAGTGAAGTAAGTGATGGAAATGGCTAATGTAGCTGAAAACTTCACTCACATACTGCTGGTAGAGATTTACTGCCTATAAGGCCAGAAGTGACCTTGATGGTCACAAAGTCTGAACAAGTTTCATTTTAGAATGATTTGTTTCTCCTTTTGTCTTCCTTCTTTAGCTTTCTTTCCACTAAATTCTATTTGGAGAATATGAACTATATGTAGAGATTAAGCACCAAAAATTATAGCCATAAGATGCTTCCTTTACATTCGAAGAGAAGTTTCGCTTGGTTTTTCAGTTTTCTTTGCATGTTTTCCCTGTATCTGCATTAGTAAGAAACGGTTGAGTTTCACTACAGAAAGCTTTTACATGACTTTGTACTGTGGAAGTGGCCAAGGCGTCACTGACACCTGAACTCTCAGAAACTCATTCTGCACACATGGTGAGGGAGCTTGTCTCAGAAAATTAAAGGGTCTAGGGGTAAAAGACTGGGGGGAAAATCTATCTGATGAGGTAAAATAAGCTTTTTGTGACAAGTAGTTCTTGTTCAGACTAGAATCTAACTTTAAGAAAGGTAGATTCTCTAGCTCTTAAAATTGCTATAGATAGAAAAGAGTTAGAATCCTATTGAAGTTGTTTTAATGGATAATTGCCCTGAGAGACAGAGAGAGAGGTGAAAAATGAATACTTAACGTAGAGGAAGGACTGATTCTCCTATCGTGAATGGGTAAAATAGAAGTTATAACTTTGTAATATTTGTAAAACAGGAGTTACAACTTTGTAATATTTGTTACCACAATTGTGATTATCTTTAAATCAGAAACCAACTCTGTTACTAACTCTTATTAAATAGGAAATTCCAAAACAAGAATGCCAACCTACAAATTAGAAATACCTTCCAGTACCTTCCCAGTACCATTTTTTCACATGGACAGCATTAGGTGTTAACAGAAGGGTGCTGAAGCTGGTCATCTGTGGCACTGGACAAGAAGACGACTGGTCCTGGCAACCTTCTCTTTGGCAGGTTGCAGTCCCCTTGGTAATGATAACTCTCAGAACCTTTTTCTGTGTTTTCCTTCAGCGTCATTTCTGAGGTGCAATTAGACCTGCTCCAGAGCCTCCTTTGAACACGTGCCAGACAGAGGTCTGCCGTTTCCAGCTGGTTCCATAGGAATACTTTCTTTCCTCTATCCCATTGTTAGAATCCTTGCTCCAGTGCAGGCTTTCTTTAGATGAGGTCATTGCTTCTGTCACTACACGGGCAAAACAGCTTCTTCTGAAGTGGATGACCCAATTACGGTGGTAACAGATGGGCCAGTGTACAATGCACTTGCCAGCTGACTGCTTGCAAACGTGTTCTTAAACAGATATCATCGTAATTTGCTACACAGGAACTGACAAATTGCAGTCTACGTGACAGGGTATGATATGGATCTGCTGTAGTGCCAGCCTCCTATACAGTTAATGAAAGGTCTCCTTTTCCATCCCATGCATAGGCAAGGCTGACAATGAGGGGGATCACCATTACATAGTTATTGTACTCCTGTAGTTTCCATTGATGTCTGCAGCTTGCCTGAGTTATCCCTATAAGGAAGCATTTAGGCTTCTGATCTAACCTGAATTTATCTTCTCGAGATAGACTGCAGATAATGTCTTACACACTGCTACTCAGTGCCACTGTGAGCAGCATATTCCAGCTATGTGGATTTTTCAAACGTCACTACTGATTTTAGGGGCCTGGGCTTGGATTTTTAGAGAGAGCTTCCTGACCTCTTGAAACCAAGCAATGTAATGATTTTGGTTTAAATTCAAACCATAGAGGAGTGCAGTTTATATCTGCCATGTAAACAGAGGGATGCAGCCATTTGTTTGGCTTGAAGAGGACGAAGAATCGTTTCAGCTCCGCTGCTCCACTGTGTCTACCAGTGGGAAGCATTTTCTCCACACCCCTGCTGTGGGAGCAGGGAAAGGAAGAGTCAGTGGGACAGTATCTGAAACACAGCAATACTCAGGACTTCAGTCCTGAACTCCCATGTCTGCAGACAAAGCCCTCTCCTCAGCCACCTTGGAGGAGCTTCTGTGACTGTGCTGTCATGGCCTGACTCTCCCCATAGGGCTGTCTCACTCCTGTGATGTCCAGAAGAAAACAATAGCGTGTAACAGAGAATTAACACTGCTGAAGGTATATTAACTCTGAGCAGTCCCTGATTCCTCTTTCCATCAGGTTTGCCAACTTTTCAATGTGTCCCTACAGTGTAGTTTTGACTCTAGAGGAGGGAAGGAAAAGCAAGGTTGTTTGACCCCTTTTCAAATCTTCCTCCTGCAAGATTTTTCTGGTCATAGGAGTGTCGAGGCAGGTTGGTAAAAGCATCCCAGAGTTTTACATTAGACTTCTGGATGGTTAAAACTAGCTGTGCTAGTATTTACAGTATGCTAAATTATGACCTAATGTTGCAACTTCCATGATAATTTGCCTCTGCCTAATTCAGCTCAGGTTGGGTGTGCAGATAATTAAGAGCTGACTGCTTGCTCAAACTGTTTCTTTGGTTTCTCACACATGCTGGTACCAAGAAATAGAAAAGAAAAACTATTACAAAGTCCAAATTTTGTTGTTTCAAGATTCCTGCAGATACAGCTCTCATCTTCACTTTTGGATGTGGCAAAGAGTGCAAAACACACAGATAATTCTAATATTCCCAAGGGACATAGTGAAAAGAAAACAATATTAAAACAACTAAGTTATTAAAATGTTTTTGTGATGTCAAGTCATTATGGCTCGCTAAGAATTCTGAAACAAGCTATGGACCAAAAAACCTCAATGTTCTGAAAAGTGTGGTCCTTTCAGTAGGTGCTAACTCCGTGTTGTATAACATCTGCAAATTGCAACAGTTTTACTGGCCGGGATATTCCCTGTAGGTAAACAAACCATCCTGTACCCCTGCAACGTGTCTGAGGCTGTCCCATGCATCACTGAATAACTTTCTAGTTTCTGGCATAATCTTTGTGGTTCCTCAGCCTGAGAAGCCCGAGCATAAGGAAAACCCAGCTACTGCTTCATAGCTATAAGGAAAGACCAGCAATTATTTCCTAAGTATGTGACTGTACTTGAAGATTGTTTTGCTTGCAGCTTATACAGTGCAAATTTCTGTAACTTAAGAGATAGCCCCAGTTACTTGGGGCTGACAAGCAAAAGTGAACGCCTTCTAGCACTTGAAGTTCATGTCGGAATTCAAGACTGTGAACAGGAAAATCTAGAAACTACAGTCTGGGAAGTACTTATGACTCCACGCAAATATTTCAAGAGCCTATTTAACAGCTAAAGTAAAAAGTCTCTTGTAAATAGTTAGCGCTGAATATTGTATGTTATACACAGTCGGGGGCACAACAGTAGGAACTTCTGGATGGTCAGCAGGCTTCTCAGCAAATAACTGACCAGCTGGGCTAATAACAAGTAGAAACATGTTAGCCATTTTTAAAATGTTGTGCTTATTGTTTATTTTGACTCTATAAACTATGTGTATATCTTCGGCCTAGGGAAGCTTGAGAACCTTGAACTTCGTGGAGGGCTCTGCTCTGTGTTTGGTATATCAGAACACATGAGGAAAAATGTTTTAACCTCTACTTTACTCCAGATTTGCAACCAGTCACAATCATCAACTGCTACTTAGAGTAAATCATGGGGGTTTTGCTTTCTAATACATTTCTTTTTAGAATTAGATGAATACTTTATAAAAGGCAAAAATTTCTCCACAATACTGTCTGCATTTTCCGATACTATTTTCATTGCCAGATAGCTCCATTTTGACATTTTCCCCTTATAGTTCACAGTGAAACTGGCTCAGGATTTTCCCTTACTAAGGCTTTTTTAATCTTAAAAATCATCCATATCCACAGGAATCTGTCCCAAAAAATACACTACTGAAGCTTGAATGTCATCACTAAGCATATGATTTGTAGTAGCTCTTAAAATATATGCTGAATGAAGATTGGACTTGATGATCTTGGCGGTCTTTTACAACTTCAATGATTCTATGGTTTTATTAATAATGCTTTTTAAAGAAAAAAACCATATTAGCAAAAAATGGACAGTATTCAAATAAATGTTTAATAGATGGAAAAGGGATGAAGAGATAGCAACCCAAATGTAGAATAAAAATGAAATAAATTTTAAGAAATGGAAATAAAGGTCAATGAACTGCTGTGGCAGTTTTTCCAGGGCCTTGTTGGTCTGACATTTTTATTATATTTGTGGGTATTATTAAATGAAGAAAGAAAAATGGTTTCAAGGCTGTGAGTACCACTTCCCATAAGATCTGCGGACAACAAAGTTTTTACTGGTGAGAGTAACTTGAAGGGACAGGGCACTCATACAGAGTGGTCTGAGTCATTCTGGGATGACCCTGACCTTTTCAAACAACTTGTAGCTAAACATACAATTTCACAAGGAACAGAGGCTCTGCCTGCAGCATGGGAGGCTGTAGACTGGACAGAGGTGACTCTGGGAGGAACTGCAGGAAACTGTAGCTGAACAAAGCCTCCAGTGATTGCAATGCTGAGGCTCAGCATGGCTTGGAAAATAATGTAGAGAGAAATGGTAGGAAGGAGAGAGAGCTGAGAATGAAAAGCAGTAGAAATCTGCACAACTGCAGACCTTATGGCAGACTTCCAGTACATGAAGGGGCCTTCAAGAGGGGGAGGGCCTTTTACAAGAGTTAGAGCAGATATTAGACAGAAATTCTTTACTGTGAGGGTGGCGAGACAGGAACAGGTTGCCCAGAGAAGCTGTGGATGCCCCATCCCTGGAATTGTTCAAGGCCAGGTTGGATGGGGCTTTGAGCAACCTGGTCTGGTGGAAGTGTCCCTGCCCAGGGCAGGGGCGTTGGAACTAGATGATCTTTAAAATCTCTTCCAACCCAAATCACTCTATTATTCTATGAAAACTGCATTAGCTATCATTATTTAAAAGGATGTTAAAAATGGGTGTTGATATGGAAGAGAGCAGCAGTATTTATCACAGACGTATAGAAAATGCCCTATGAACAGAGACCTGAAAAACACAATCTGTTATAAAAATCATGCTTGATTGCAGTGTATAAGTATCTTCTGAAGAAAGATGTACTGAAAAGAAAATCAAAATTACAATCAGTGACTGGAAATTGGAGCCATGTACTTTGAAGCAGACAGTAAGCCCAAATGATTTAGAGGAATAAATACTCCAAAAAGTGGGGAATGTTCCATCTCTTTTGATATTAAAATATAATTTAAATTTCTTTCCAGGAACTGCAGTGTAGTATTCTAATAAAATATGGCTCACTGAATGAACTAGTAGGAGACATCAGTCAAAGTTAAGAATCCGTAACATCCTCCACAAAAGAATGTCCGCATTCAAATGGTTTAACTAGGAATGATCCTGGGCCTGCAACAATTCCTGAACTACGCCCAGAACTGGTTTGGGATAATGCTAGTTAGTCTGGACCATAACCATGCCAGCAACTATTCTAATAATTTAAAATTTTTTAAAAAACCAAAACAACAAGGTCCAGAAGAGTTCCCTGATGCTCTTTAATTTCTTAGTAACACATAAGACTCCGGGCAGATAATCTCACTTGAGATTTTTGCATCTAGGTTTCTTAGCTTATTTCTCTCTTTCTTACAGAAGAAGGCACAAATTAGGCCATTTTTTAAATTCAGGCCTAAGATGCAACACCACATGATCCAGTAGCACACAAAAATTAAGCTCTTCGTCAGCAAAACTGTAAGTTAGACAAGACGTGGGGAAATAATTACACAATGAAACAGTTTATGAATACAGAACATTGAATTGACACACCCACACATCTCATCCCACCCTCTTTGGGCCCACCCCCAGCCAGCTAGGGAGAGGGTAGAAGAAAAAACACTTCCTTTCCCAACACCCTCCAACCCTTGTTTTCCAAATGTACCCTCCCCAGACAGTTAACATTTGCACACTTGGTGCCAAAAGATCTCAAGATATGCATCATCTGAATGCAAATGGGTCCTGTTGAAACGAAAGATGACGAAATATCAAAATCCAGAAACACGATGATTTTTATTGCTTAGCCTGCACCCCATTCCGTATCTCTTAACAGCAGGGTTACTTCTGCTATTCCTCTCATTTACATCCCAATTGAAACCATTAATGCTGGTATGTCAGTTTGACGTAACCAGCTAATTCTGTATGAAGGGTCACTTCACTTTAGTGCTGTCTTCAGACGCCTAGGAGTGAGCAGGTGCAGTAACAGTTTAAACTTGTTATAATTTCGATGAGCACAAGAAGATGCACTCGAAACAGACAGCCCTGGTTTAGACAAAGAGCCTCAACAGCAGGCAGAAGCAAGCTGTATTGCTCAGCATTCACGTTATTAACATACTCGGCTGTCATTCCTGTGAAATCAGTATTCACAGAATTATTCACTGACCTCGTACTAGCACAGACGATTTTGCTTAACTTTAAATCACAGTCAGCCTAAATAGGCACCACAAAGGAAAACTAGTTGCTAAAAAAGCTTAGTTAGCACTTAGTTATTATGTTTCTAAGTATTTCCTCTGTAGCAATCTCTGCTTCCTTAAGAACACAATAATTTAAAATTATATTCAGCTGGTAGTGGATGGAAAGGGATTCTGAGAAACAGCTGAGAAAACTTGGATATATATCTGTTTGTTTGCTTGTAGTTATTTTGCATGCAGGTGTTTTGGTAGAGTAGAGCTTTATAAATTGGAAGGGAACAGAGAGCTGTAAGTGAACAGAGGAAGCGTGTGTGGGTAAGGTTCTGACCAGTGCATGTGGAAGAAAAACAAAATCTACCATTTGTTATTGGGGAGTTAATAATCAGGGGATTGTTCTTTCTGTCTCTCATGACGTTTCCATTTCAAGGTCACATCTGACTTGATCTAGTCAGGCACTAGCTCAGCTCCAAGCAGGAGACAGACCTGCACAACCACCACAAGTCCTGGCAGCCTTCTTTGCTCCTACAGCTCTCTGCTAAATTAACACCAGCATCTTCTATCACCAGCATGTGAACCTGTAAAGCACCTGTGCACAGTGCTTGGCTCATTGTGCAGCAGCATGGCACCCTTTCAGAGGCTTCTGGCAGTCTTTAGATCAAGGAAACAATATTAAGACAGCACATTTTATAAAGTTCCTCAGGCTTTTTGTGTGTTTCAGTAGTGCTGCCCCATTGGGTAAATCAGGAGTATGTAACTAGCCTGTTGTTTTTGCTGTTCTTTACCTCAAAAATGAGATTTCTTGTATCTCTGAGAGATTGCATATTTACCCATGGTGTTTCCTGGAATGCAAAGAGACATAACATTTGATACAACACTGATGAAGTTGATGACTAGTTCCTGAAGATCTCACTAATCTCAGTGCAACAGTCTCCAAAGTTTCCAAGCTCCTAAGGTTTCCCATCTGTGCCACAAGCTTAGAAAAGGCTTTCTGCAAAATCAGAAAAATGTGAGATCTGAAGAAATCTGCTCATTTCCCAAATGATTTGCTGTCATCTCTTTCCCAGAAAGACAAGATCTTCCCAGATGAGTCAGACATAAAAGTGAATTAAGGACCAAACCAAGAATGCGTATATACCCCAGCACAGCTAACTTAACCTGCATCATACAATTTTCTGAAATTGAAATGATGAATTGTTTATGAAAAACAGAGCACAAGCCTCTATTTTCTATTCTGCTAAGTTTAGAGTTTAAATCTGAGACACAAATTACCTTTGTTCTCATTTTAAAAAAAAAAAAAGATACTTTAAAAAATTAAAAGAATAAAAGAGCTAGAATCAGAGAAGCATTTCCCATTTGTAAACCTTTATAAATAATAATATGCTTTGCAACTATATGCTTCTTCCAGCAGCTACTCTCGTTAGTCTCAGAATATTGATGTCTGGCTAATGAGATTCTCATGGACTTGAATCTCTTTGAGTTTTTTTAAAGATGCATAGCAAGACTGATCATTTTGAGAATTGAATCCTAAAATCTTTATGCATGACCAGATTGTGCTGAAACATGGGGACACAAAGGGACCAGTGGTTTTCCTGACAAGAGGTTTTCCTTGTGGGGAAGGAGTGCATCTCAAGAGACACTGTTCCCTACCAGAAATACAGAACAATTTACATTAATGTCTTATCTCACAAATGTCCATTCTACAAGCTTCATTTTTTTATAAGACTTTGACAGCCACTTATGCATATGGAAGTTCTCCAAAGAAAGGGAGAAAGATTTACCCACCTCTGTGATATTACTCGAGTCTCTCCCAGCTCACCACTATCGATCACCTCAACAGCCAACTATTCTAACATTTATGATCCTTGTTATTGCAATGGTAACCATGGAGTGCAATGATAGTTGGTTATAAAGAGATTATTTTTATTTTAAAAAGCCGAAGACTGGCAAGATCAAAGCAAAGTCAAGTGCAATGAATTGGTGGCAGGAAATGGTATGGTTTGGTGGGAGGAGGTTCTGAGAAAAGCCAGCCTAAGTAAATAATAGGAAAAGTAGGCAGACAGGGCCCTGGCAGGAATAGGTGTGTATTAAAACTGAGAGTAAGAGACCGATCAACAGCTGCTCCTGGAGCCGGTTCTTTCAGCTGCATCTGCAGGTGGTTCTTCCCTCGAGTTTGGGGGCAGATGGTATCACCCCTACACGCATTTTATGCAGAAGAGTCCTGGAGAGTGGGACAATGCAAGCTGCTCTCTACTATATGAGCTTTTACTGCCAGGTCTGAGGAAACTTGAATCTGCAGCTGCACTGGAGCAAACCAAACACAGCCCAGGGCCACAGCAAAAAGTGAAAGCACCAGCCCTGTTAAGGTCCCTTCTAAAGAGAACCGAGAATGCTGTTAGTGCAGTGTTGAGCAGCTTGTCCAGCCAAGAGGAAACCTTTGTGGGGCTATTGTGCAGGTGGAGCAGAAGCCGCTTGTTGAACCCTGCGGTGGCAGGTGAGGTCTCGCTGGCTGCAGTTTTCGCTTTGGCCACCAGACTCCACTCTCCTGCTTGGGATGCAAGCAGCTGGGACACACACGGCTCCACTGATCTCCGTGCTGCCAGCGTCCCACCTTGGAAAGCAGGAGTGGTAGGCAAGAAAAGCCCAGAGGAATGGGAAGTTGTGTGGGTCCCCTGTTGTAAAGAAACGCATGAGGAACGTGGCAGAACAGCAAAAACTCAACTCACTGGCCTCATTAACTGCACTTCTGCAAAGCATAGTGGAGAAAAGTCTGGAGTTTCATGAACTCTTTTAGCCGGTGTCATCTCAGCTCCCTTTTTTCCATGCACCCGGATCACCCCTCTCTCCATGTTGTTTCCACCCTTGTCCTGGCACGAGAAAAATTCTCTTCAGCACTGCAGTGAAACAGATCAGGAACCGATACAAGCTAAGACTAACCCAGCCCAAGTAAAAGTTGGCTCTAGCTCAGATCAGTTCCCCAGCCACAAGCAAAGGGAGGGGTAGCACAGGAACAGGAACAATTGATAAGTGAAAGGCAGGACTGCTTCTGCTGTTGGCAGTGACAGCTTCTGCGTGCTCAAGTTGTGCATGTAACTACAGCTCCAGAGCAGAGGCTCTTAGGCTCAGCGCTCAAGCCTGAATTGTTGGAGCAACGTCGCATTGCTCTGCCTGTACCCCACGTTCATGTGTCTCCAAGAGGTAACTAATTTGAACAGCTCTAGACAAAGCAAGAGGCCAGAAGTCAGAAAACAGGAATTCCCAAATGTCTTCAAAAGTCTCATGGCATATTAACACCAGGGAAGACAGAAGTAGTTCTGACCACATGTGGAAACCCTGGGGTCTTGCCAACTGTTTCCACCGTAGGCTAAATAGAACGAGTTTCTGAAGCCCTTATGTGCTGAAATAATATTGAAGCATTATTTGAAAGTATTACTACTTGTTGTAAATACTTCTGATGCCTCCAAAGTGCATTTCTTGCAGCTGCACTCCTGTGATGATGAAGTATGAGATTTTGGACAAGCTGCCAGGTATTGGAGAAGTAAGGCCATATTCCTGCAAAAGCTATATTGGCAAATCAATTCAAACCAAAGAAGAACACTAACTGATATTATATCCAGGCATACTAAAGAGGAAGATAATGATGAGCATAACTTTACTTATAGAAACCCACTGTGAGGTGAAATGTGGATTTATTTCAGAAAGATTAATAACACAGTAAAGAAATGCCTTTTGACAAGGCACAGAAAAATCTAACTGTGATCTCGAAGCAAACTTTACAAATATTCTTGATGCAAAAAGAGTTCCTGAAGTGTTAGGGAAGTTTGAAAGTAAAAGAGAAGGACGGACAGAATTTCCTTCTCCAAACATGGTAAGTACTACATTTATCAAACCATAGATAATAGGAATTATGAAAAAATCCAGAACAAAACCCGTAATTTTGATAGTACAGTATGCTTCATGCAACTCGGCACCTTTCTAAGAGAAAGGGTTGTTGGCTTTCTGGTTAATAAATAATAAATCTAACCATTTTGCCAAAGCCTGTAGATAAAGAGTCCGTTCCAAAAGTCAGCACATTATGAGAAACAGCCTCAGTGCCTAGACATTTTCGGCAACTACTCCAAAAAGTAAATACAGCATGCGATTTATCTGATCTGGATGAACATGGAAAAGAGACTTAACAAACCTGGACTGAATTAAGACATCCCACTAGTATAACTTTCCTACAATAAGCCCACTTATAAGTTAAAGAAGGATAAAGGAGACCTTGTGTACACAGAGACGAAAGTCTTCCAGTTACAGAAGAGAGAGCGCCCCAGTAAAGTAGTTCTGCTTGTGTATCCTCTAACTGGAGGTAATTTTGAGCTGGATTGATGGAGGGGATATAAATTGAGTATTGTGGCGCCTGTCTTGTAGGTCCTGACTCAGAGAAGGAAACAGTCTCCCGGCCACTTGGCCATTGGTACTCTGCCTCATCCTCTGCCAGCAGCCTAAGCTCATCCCCAGCCCAGGCTTCCACCATGCAGCTGTGTGCTTGGCCAACATTCCTGGCCTCCAAGTGAAACCTACGGGTCTGAACCAAACACTCAAGCTCTTCCTGTCCACTGAGCAGAGAGAAACAGGCACTCAAAGTTAAGAACTGGCCTTACACACTCAAAAAAAAAAAAAACCAACAAAATGAGCAGGAAGCTTCAGAGAGGTTCTTACTCCAGTTCTTCACAGCAAGTTACTGAGCAGAAATTGTAGTTTTCTCTGATTGTTTGCCCACAAAAAAGGATATCAGAGGCCTGGGTTCAAATTTGTGTTCTTCGTACTTTAGAACATGGGTTTGAACGTGTGTCTCTGTCCTAGGAAAGTGCACGAGCTCTGGGCACCTTCCAAGGGAGTTGTTCCACTGCCAGCCAGACCACTGTCAGAGCAAATCCTCAACAAATGATTTCAAGTAATTGAACCAAAACCATGGATTGAAGCCCTTGGTCTAGTATAGAAAACTGGAGAAAACTCCAGAAGTTTGAAACAGATTCCTAATCAGAATGCCCTGAAACTGTAACTCACCCAAAAAATCATTTAACAACTTGTTCTTTACAACAAAAACATTTAATGCAAAAATACACAAAAATGAATGAATCGTATGTTGTCAATATTACATACCTGATTTCAAAAACTTTGAAACCAGCTTGAGTTTCAGAAGTTCAGAGCATGAGAGGTTTGGTGCCTGCATGAGTAGCTGTCCCACAGACATCTACATACTCTAGAGGCCAAGGAGCTGAAGTGAAGCAATCCCCTCTGGGTGCAGAGTCTCTTCACAAACAGTTGTTTAGGCCTGATTATTGCAAGGGGATTGTTTGTTCTTTTGGGAGGCAAACGGTTCAGTTATACAAAGGCCGAAACAAAAGATTGAAGGTCTGAGGAGTAGACTTAAGAGGTTAGATGGCTTGAGATCAGCTTTACATTAAATTGCTTTGTGTTTTAAATAGCACTTGATCAAGAGGAACAAGGTTTCAATTGATTACTGTGTTGGGACGTGGTGCAGGAGGCTACTGTGGACATTAACTCTTTATGCAGAGCTGGACTGAATTGACAAAAGGATTGGAACTGCACAGAGACGAGCCGACCCAATGTCTCTTCTCACTCCTCTGCACTGGGCCATGTTCTCAGAGGGCAAGAACTGTGAGGTGTGCTGTAACTTCACAAAGGGAAAGGCAGAAAGTTGCAGCAGAGGGACCAGCAGTCTAGCAAGTAGCCAATCCCCTAATCCTGCAACACACAGACACTTAAAGTCACCTTGTGATAACTAGCCTGCATAAGGTCAAGTGTATGCTCTGTCTTCCCTTGATAAGGGCATAGCGCCCTTCCATCTCACCAAGCAGATGGTCAGGCTCGACACTCCTCACTAAAATCCCCCCCAAAGCAGAACTATGCTGACATACAGAATTTATAATGCATGCATGATTTTTGTTTTATTTTCATAAGCAACACCTGATGCAAATCAAAACTATATGTTTACCAATGTATGTAGGTAATGAAGTATAGAAAAGGAAGCCATTAATAAATTTATAGATGTATACAGGATTTTTTAAAACATAAATACATGGCTACATGCAAAGAATTGAAATTCTTTCGGAATATCAACAGATTGTAATAATCCTGCCTAGGGTTAAAAAAAAAGAAATCATTAACCCTGAAAAGTAAACTCATCTGAACCAGGCAATAATTTCTTCACCATACAGTTCTTTTGATAATTAGGTTTAATGGATGTTACACAGGAATAATGAGGAGATGCTACAAAATGATGCACTGTAACTCTATGTCCTTGCTCTAGTTAGGATGTCACCTGCTTTCTCTGAAACCACTGAAATAGGAGGGATGGTTCATTAATAAAAAAAATCCTGTTCATGTATAAATAATTTTAGGCAAGGACATTTCAAGGTTGATGCCTTGTAAAAATTAAGGGATTATAATCCTTTAAATTTTTCCAGAAACTCTTAAGAAAATACATGCAGTAACTAGATCACATGCTGCTTGTAACAGTCATTTCACTTCTCAATTCTCAGATCACATTCTTAGAAGAATTTACAGACTAAGGAAGTCAATTTAGTTTTAGTTTCATTTCTCTGTTTTTTAAAATTTGGTCTACATCCTAGAAAACATAATAATAATCCCTGTAAATTTTAGAAGTGTAGATATGATTAATGAAATTGCTCAGGCTTTAAGCATTTATATTTACTCTCAAAAGGCTCCCTAGAAGGGATGCCTGTTTATTACTCCCTGGGAGGGTAGACATGCCTATACTTAAGGTTATCCAGCATTTCTTATTATGGGACCCAGGTTTTCAGTCATCTGTCACCTTCTAAAAGCTACATAATTTGGTCCGAAATTTCACACAGAAACCACTTGAGAATTGAGGCAAAGGAAAACAAGCTGTGTTTAGAAAATCTGGCAGGCTTTTCTTTGAAGCAAAGCCTTGAAATCTGGTCAAGGATAAATTGAATACAATTCTTCTGGTTTTTTTTATGAAAGTAAAACATACTAAACATCTCAGCTCACAATTGCTTAGCAGAGATTCAGAAGATGTCATCCTAGAATGGCAATCATCAGTGGAGGGAGCAAGGCAAAAAATAGCATCACAACCCAGACTGAAAGAGAGCCGACTTCGGCTTTTTTAGTTATCTGACTGGAAGGATCCCATGGGAGACTGTCCTGAAGAGGAGACCAGAAGATCAGTTGCTTTTCAGGGATGACCTCCTCCACCTTAAAGATGGGCCCACCCTAATGAGCCAAAAATCACGCAAAGGCAACAAGAGGCTGGCAAAGATGAACAAGAAGTTCCTGACAAAACTCAAATGAAAAATGTTTTTGTTTGAGGTGGAAGCCGTGACAAGTGGCCCGACAATAATATGGAGATGCTGTCCAAGTGTTCACGGAGGGGTTAGGAAAGCCAAAGCCCTTGTGAAGTTGAATCTGGAGAGGGATGTGGAAGCCAAGAAGAGGAGCTTCTCCAAGCATGTCAACAGCAAAGGGAAGATGAGGGAAAATACGGGCCCACTGCTGAAAGGAGAAAGGGACTTGGTGACAAAGGACATGGAACCGGCTGAGGTACAGAATGCCTTCCTTGCCTTAGTCTTTATTGGAAAGATTTGCCTTCAGGAATCTCAGCTTTCTGAGACACCAGTGGGAAGGTCTAGAGAAAAGAGGATTTACTCTAGGTAGAGGAGGACCAAGTTGGGGAACATCCAAACAACTGAAATATATACAGGTTCATGGGATCTGACAGGATGTACCCACAAGCGCAGAGGGAGCTGACCAGTGTCACTGTTGGGCCACTGTTGATAATCTGTGAAATGTCATGGAGACTGGGAAAGGTTCCTGACAATAAGAAAAAAGTAATTATCAATTCTGTCTTTCAGAAGGGCAAGAAGGAGGATTGGGGAACTACAGGTCTGTCAGCCCCACCTCAGTCCCTGAAAAGAAGGTAATGGAACAAATTATCCCAGAAACCATTTCCAAACACAGATGATTTGGAATAGTCAGTTTGGACTTATGAAGACAAGGATAGGCTTGACCAACATGATAGCCTTCTACAGTAAGACTAGTTCAGTGGATGAGGATGGAGCAGAGGACGATATTTATCTTGACTTCATTAAGGCTTTTGACAGAGTCTTCAGTAATGAAAAATGGGTGAAGCGTAGGCTCATGGAAAAATGGGTGAAGCATAGGCTCTGTGAAGTGGGCAGTGAAGTGGAATGAAAACTGACTGAACTGTGAGGCCCAGAGGGTTCTCATCCAGAGCACAATGTCCAGCTGGAGGCCAGTCATTAGTGGTGTCTGGTAGGGGTTATGCTGGGGCCCACAGTGTTTAACATCTTCTTTAATGACCTAGATTATGGGATGTCACACTTCCAGTGATAGCAGGAAACACATATCCCATCAGTCTCAGTATTCCCTCCAGATGTCCATTTGCTCTCACGCAGGTTGTGTTCCAGATGTGTGGTATTGAGCACAATCTCATCCTTCCCTTCTTAACTCTTCCTTGCATGCTTGTGAAATCAAGCTCCAAAATTTAGGAAATTGACTACTTAAAGGTTAATAATTAGCAAAGGGCAGGGGGGGGGTGTTTAATGTCAGTTCTACCCCTCACGTGTATGCATAATTATATGGTCCTTTTATACGTGGACATTTTTCCTGCACAGTTCTTCATTCATTATGAAGGATGGACAAGTCTCATGGAGTAAGTAGCTGTTGAGTATTTACTGCCCTCATAATTATTCCATATGCAGGGCTATACATTGATTTACTATCTATTCCTATTACAAACTTTCTTAGAGATAGTTTTTTTCACTTAGGAAAGTTTTGCAGTCTCCATTGTAACATTGTTCAAAATCTTCTTCATGGGAGAAGTCATATTGGAAACCAAGTCTTCAAGGCAAAGCTTCTGTCATTGCTTCCACTACAACACTGCAGCAAGTCAGAATCCCAAAGAAAGCAATTCTCATTACACATTATTTTCAGGACAAAGGCAGCATTTTCCCTAAATGACACTGTGTGGGTAAAATTGCTTATCATCACACAGATAAAGACCATATTCACAAGGATAGCAGTACAGTACCATAGAACCATACCCACCAGGAAAAATAAATCTCAGCTGCACACCACCCTTAATTATAGTATCTCCTAAGCCTATGAGTTCTGCAGGGTATTTTCTCTGCAACAGATACCTGGATGATGACATCCCTTTAGGCAGAAATTTGTTTTTTATAGACCAACAGAAGCCCTTGGGCCTGCAATTAGCTTCCTTTATGTAGCTCTCTGTACACTTCTTATGTATGTTTTACTTTCCACTTTCTTTAGGTTCCTTCCATTAGCTTCAGCAAGTGAACTGCACATTTAACAGGTCCCACTGCAAACTGAAATATCTGCCACAGAATTGTATTTAAAGAAAAAACAACACATCTCTTCTCCTTCAGTATTTTCTACAGATTTCAGTTTATGGACAGCCAAGTTGCTGTTCAGATGAACCCCATACTTTTTATTTGAAGATTTTCCAGAGCCACCTCACAGTCGCAGCACAACTCCACTCCCAGAAGACAGGAACATACGACCCTCCCATTCAGATGATATGGGCCCTGTCTCCTGGCCATCCCATTTGGCTGGTCTGCAATCTTGGGACCAGCTTCTAACATCTGGTTACAGACGCAAATCTGCAGCAAGGATTTATTTTCTATTCTTATGTAAAAATAGATGTTGTTTTTCTGGGTTTATTGCAGTTCAGTTGAAGTCTCCTTCTGAGTGTAACAGTGTTTTCCTTGCTTCTTGAAAACTTCTAACCTTTCTCATGCATTAAGCCAGACCCTTTCATTCAAAAAGAAAAACAACACACAAAGAAGCAAGATAGGATTTAACTGTTAATAGTTTAGCTTTACTTCATTTCAACTACTAGACTTATGCCCTTGACAGAGTAATGAGCTACTAGAAACTTAATGGTGAAAGAACCAATACACGAAAGTGAATTCTGAAGTGTGCCATGCATTAGCCCATGCACTGTCTGTTTTACTCCCTTAGTTTGACTGTGCTCTGTTTCTGCTCCTGGGATCCTGGCTAGTTCTATTACACCTACATGTCTCTTTTTATACTCCAGATTTTGCTGTTCTTTCTCTTTAAAGGTCTGCTCTAAGGACTCTCTATTTTTGCTGTCATCATTTTGCTGTGTTTTTTTATTTATTGCTTTCTTTCCTTATGCTGTAACATCATGCCCACGTTTCTTCTCTCCATCTTGCAGGATCCTTGAAACCAAAGTAGTGCTACCATTTCCATACATATAAAAAAAATTAAGTCTTTACTTTGAACTATAAGCACTTCCTGCCTGCACTTTTCTTTAAATCTGAACTTTTCCCTCGCCTTTCACCTGTTGTTCTTGTTCCTCAGCCTCTTCCCTGCTTTGGCCCTTGGATGTGCCTCAATTCTGCACAAGGCAGTTACTCCTGGCATGGGACACCCTCGCATGATGGGTAGTTAGCTGAAGATTGCAGAGACCATGGCAGAGGAAAGCCATAGAAGACGCTCCAGAAGAAGACTGGAGATGAACTCTGCAGCAGGGAGAGGTTTGTGTTTCTCCCTGCTTCTCCTTGAGGATACACCTCACCCAGCCAGCAAGGTGCTGCTACACCTGCTGTGGCCAGGGCATGCTGAGCACAGCTTTTACCTGCTTCACCCTGTGCACAAAGTTGGACACTGCTGGCTGACTCCTTAAGAGCAGAACTGAACATTTGGGTGAAATTTTAAAGAGTGTTAAGGTTCTGCAGAAGAACATGAAATTTTCCAGGCAACCCCTGCTCCTGCCTGGGTTAGAAGAACCATAATGAAGACTTTGAAAGGCTTTTAGGTCTTGGATGCTGAGCATAAATGCAAGACTAAAAGACTTGCTAAAAGAAGTCTTTCTCATCTATTAAAAAGACTCCAGTACCCCTGTTGTACTGTAGGATTTCCTTACCACAAAATTTATTGATCCCAAATTATCTAGATTAAATTTAATATTTGCTAAAGAAAAAAGTTTATTACCCTCCCTACAGAGGAAGAGCAATCTTCTGTGACCTTTTGTGTATCAGGTCACCACTACCTCTTCTCCTACTTTTCCCTCTGACGAAACAAAAGCCAGCTTTTGTAGAAGGACACATTTTTCTGACCAGGTTTTGTTGCCCATTTTCCTATGGATTCTCTCCATGTGGTATTTTTCCTAAGGTCTAGTGCCCCAAATTGCATCCAGTAGCTTAATCAAGGCTTTTCCATTGCCAAATGGAGTAGAATTTACTCTTTTGATGGAAAACATGCCCAGAATGGAAGATGCCTTTATTTAACATGCAACAGTATCACACCTTAGCCATCGGCTCTGATTGAGCTGGGGTCAGACCAGGGGCACCTTTAGGCAGGGTTGTGGATTTGATAGAACAGCTTGTTCATGCTGGAGATGGAAACACTGAAGGTTCCCAAGGAAAAGGATCCTTATCTGCCTGACTCAGCAGTGTCAGTCTGGACACACTGTCTGCTAGGAGCACTGGTTGAGGGAAAGGTGTGTCTGGAAATGAAACATGAGAAAATGGAGCATGGCTGGTGCGTGCTGGGCAGGGTGGGGCATTTAATAAGTGAAGGGGGCATGTTGGCAACGCAGCTGAAATTCAGGGAGTATGGTGGTGTTCAGCCAAATGTTGGACCGAATAATCTTGGAGGTCTTTTCCAACCTTAATGATTCTACTATTCTAGAATCATCTAGATTCTAGATCTAGGGGGCATTTAGTAAGTGAGGGAAAAGTACAGGAAACTGGAAAGAGCTAGTGGGCATAGTTCCACTGTTTCACCTCTTGGAGGTAATACAGACCATAATGGAAGGGAGTATTTTGCTAAACGTTCACTTTTGCGGAAAAAAATAAGTTATGTGTCTTGGGTGGGCTGATTTGAAAATGTGTGGATGCAGGCGCGTGGAGAAAGCGGAAAAGCCGTTCTCCAGCTACCGGAGGTGACACCCGCGCCGGGACGCCTTTAAAAGGCTCCCTGAAAACTTCCCCGCTGGCGCAGGTCGGTGCCTCTCCGAGCAAACCGGGGCGAGAACTCAGGTGACCCCTTCCGAGACGCAGAGCTGCCGGGCGGGAACCGGCACCTCCCGGCAGCTCCAGAGCGGGAGCAGCGGCAGGGGTCGCGCCCACCCGGCGGGCGGGCGAGAACCTTCCGAGAGCTGCGGAACGGCGCTCGCCGCACGCCCTCCGCGCCGGGGGGAGCCCTGGGGGAGCCCGGCGGTGCCGGGGGGCGGTGGCGGCGGCGGGGCGGGCNGGGGGCCAATGAGGCGGCGAGGCAGGCGGGGCGCGCCCCGGGGGCGGGGACATGCAAATTTGGTTTGAAAAGAGGGCGGGAAATCCGAGTTTCGCGGGAGGCCCTTGGCGCGTAACCCGTCTCCTTTCCCTTCATTCATTGTCAGCAGCCGCCGCTTCCTGGAGCCATTTTCCAGCCGGCCCCACACAGCGGGAGCGGCCCCGCTCCATCCGCCGCATCTGCCCGCCC
>VXAZ01001047.1:971862-1118764 GCA_013399875.1 Gymnorhina tibicen | reverse complement strand
GCGGGGGCCGCGGCGGTGGCGGGGAGCCGGGGCGGGCGGGGAGGGGGACGCCGCTTCCTCCTCCTCCTCCTCCTCCTCCTCCCTCTGGCCTGGGACAGCCCGACCGCCGGCTGGCCGCCCCCGGCCCCCGCCGCTCTCCGAAATGCCCCTGCAGCAGGTCAGTGACTCGTGGGGCGGCGGCGAGCACCAACCCTCCTCTCCCCCCGCTTTAGAATTTACGTCCCCTGCTTAAAATTTGCGCCCCCCCTCAAAAAAAAAAAAAAAATTCCGCCTCCCCCACTCGTGGGGTTTTCTTTGTCCTCGCCGATTTCGGGTGCGCGCTTGGCCCTCGTGGGCTCCGCCGAGTTGGAGAGTGGGGGAGGGCGCGGGGCATCCCCGCCGCGCCGGGGTCGAGGGCGTCGGGAGGGGCTCACCTGCCCCCCCGCGCCCCCCCGGGCTCCACGACCCCCGCCCGGCGGCGTGGGATTGCTAAACTTCCCACCTCTCCCCCTGTCGCCCCGGTGCGCCCCTGCCAGGGCAAAAGGGGGTTTAACACCCCTTCCCCCCGCCCCCTTTTCGTCTTCCCTGCATCCAGTCGGTGATGGTCCAGGTATGGGATGGTGCTGTAATTCTGAAATACTTCTGGAAGAGCTTTGGGAGCAGCTGGGAGACCAGTGAGGATGTCATGAGCTGCCTCCTGTGTAGGTTTTTGCAGGTGTTGGTTGCTGAGCTAGTGGTGGAAGTTTCAAGGCTCATCAAATTCCATCCAAAGCTTTTTTTAAAAAATTGTTGTTGTTATTATTATTTAATTTTAAAATAAGCATCTTTGCTGTAAAATATATATTTTTTTTTTGTTGGTGCTCTTGGTCTTCAGCATATCCTAATGGCACTCAGTGTCAAGCAGGCTACTTCAGGCCACTTTGTAAATATTTGGCTGTCCTACATGAAGGTTGATTCCTAGAAGGTGGTGGTAAGTGAATTCAAAGAGGAGCATATGTTACACGATGATTCTGGGAGACAAATTATACAGGCTTTTTTGGCTTTGTGGGAGGGATGTTGATGTCATAGGAACTCCTAAAATTTCTCATTAATAGATCCTGTAAGAACTTCATGTATGCTATGTATGATTTTAGTGCCTTTTTTTTTTTTTTTTTTTTTTTTTTTTGGATGCTGCTCACATCTAATGGGAGGAACTCCTGGCCTTAAAAACCTGGGAAGGCTTATTTCCACCATAAAGGTTTGGAAGCGGGGAAAGTGATTTTGGCCTCTGCCTGCAAAAAAGTCCTCACACAAGTTGCAAGTTTGTTGTGTACCCTCAGCCCCCATATTAGCTTTGGGGAGAGATGTGGGATGGGGGAGGAAGAGAGTGGTCAGGCCAGCGGTATCTACAGCCTCTGGCTGGCACCCTCCCCGGGCGATAAGCCACGCATGGCACACACCAGGAAAGGGGCTGTGCATCCTGCTCTGCCCTGACAGCCATACTCACGTGAGCCCCTCTTGGAGCTGTGCTGGTTTGCCGCAGACCTGTCTTTTGGGAAGTCTGCCTTGTCTTTCTCCACCACAAACTGCTTGGCAGGGATACTATCCAGCCCTTTCAAAGGTCTGCTTCCAGGTAGTTTTCCTCAAAAGTCATGGAGGGTTTTCTGGGACTGGGAGGTGAGGGTGTTCTGCCCTTGCTTCCTAGCAGAGCATTTTTGAGAAACTAATATTAGGGACTGGTGAAAGGAGTGAGAAAATGCTGGGTAGTTGAGGCAGTGAGCTCAGGCAAGTAGCACCAATATAAATTTAGCTCTTGATTAGTTGAGTTGCAAGTAGCGGATGGAGTCCGAGACCCCCAGCTGAAAACAAGGCCCTGCTATGCAAAAGACTGTAGAGATAAGTCTAAAATTTGGCCAGCACACCTGCACTGGTTAGGATTATGAAAATACTCTTGCCTTGCAGATGTAACTGTACTGGCAACCCACCCGCTACTTCCAAATATAAACTATGGTATGACTGGAAGAGAGTCAGTACAGCAGTATAGTTTAGGCTGTTCAGGGAGGTGCTCAACTACATGAGCAAATGGAAAAGGTTCTCTGGCCCAAGTAAGCTGCTTCCCCTTGGGAATCTGTTCGTTACTTTATCTGTGGTTGTATATGTGTAACACTGCTGGAAAAGCATTGAAAAGTGGCCTAGACCATAACAACAGGCCTCTCCAGCCCCACACTGATGAGAATTTGCACACTCTTCCGTGTCCCAAGCAAGCGTCTCCATACTGTCCAAAGCCAGTTCCTTGCTCTGTTGCTGCCTGTAGTGGCAGCTCCTGTGGCTGAGGGTTGCTAACCGGGCCCTTGTACTCTGGAGAGCCCTGGCTCTGGGAGGCTGTGACCCAGCCTGCCTGCCCTTTCAACTTGAGGAGCTTTTGCATGGTTCCGGGGGAGTTAATAGAAAGTGTTACCGTGTGGATCTGAACCCCTGCTATGGCTTAAACACAAGCAGTAATGAAGACTTAACCCTTGCAAAACAGCCACCAGCTTGCACACCTGGGGAGAGCCTGAGCCTCTGGAGACAGGGTCAGTGCTGTGGCAATGGGTCAGTGGTCCTGCATCCTCCCATGCTCTCTTGCACCCTGCTGGGGGCTGGTGCCTTTTCCCTTCTGGAATCTCAGGATTCCCAGGATGGAAAATTAACCCTGACCTAAATAAATAGAGGTTTTCTGCTGGGCAAGCAGGTTGAACCAGCTAATGGCAGGTCTGGGAAGTGCCAGGGACCATCAAGGGAAAGTGGTGGCCAGGGATATGGCACAGGAGTTGTGAAACCATGCTGTTTTAGTGTCAGTGAGTTTGTGAATCAACTTGGATCCTCATGAGAACGCAGGAGAAATTAATGTTTGATGAGGTACCCCAAAAGCATTCTCGCTGGTTATGCCTTCTCACTTGGTGTGAGAAAGTCACTACCATTTGCAAATCCCTGTACTCAGAAATGGGGCTGCTATAAAAGCAAGCTGCTCAAAATGTTTCTAATTCAAATAGTAGAGAATTTCTTACTGTCTTTGGGTTATAAAGATAAGCCTTTAAGAAGAGGGCCATTTTCTTAGCCATGAGAAAATGCTTAAATGGAGACACCACCCACATGTTAAGTCCTTTTTAAAAGGGGCTAAATCCTCTTAACAACAATATCTTTAGAGAACTCCTGTGGCCTTTAGATGACATGAGCTGTGGAGAGGCTGGTTCGGCATACTTCAGAAGGGGGCAGGAGGATTTACATTTCCAAACTGAATACTTAGTACCTCTCTCATTTTTCTGGTGGTTTGGAAAGTACCTCTTCCTTCCTCCCTTCACAGCAAGACGCAGCTGGAAAGGAACAAAAATGGGGTAACCCACAGTCTTTCTCCTAGGTGTTATGTAAAGGAGCAAGCCAAATAGGACATAAATAATGAACAAGGATTTAAGGTATGGGAGAAAAACGTGTAAGTCACATAAAGGAAGCAGGCAGTTAGCTTAGGAGCTTTTCTTTATTTTGCAGGAATGAAAAGGTTTGTATGTGAAGACACAGGTGTTTTCATATTCAGACCGGTTTTCTTCACCTGATAGTTTGTGCTACTAGAAATGAATGTTAGTATGAGTCTGGGACCTTTGCTTTTTGGATAGCATTTAAGGGATTTTCTTTTCTTTAAATCCCTCTCCCCCAGCAACACACTGACACACTGTTTCTGAGCCCGAGGAGGTACCACATGGTCCTTTGGGTGCAGCTATCTCAGGCGAGCTCAAAGAAGTACAAAGAAGTAGGAGAGAGATTACCCTAACCACACCGACAAACATCTTGTGAAAAGTGGGCATCCCAATAGAACCCTACAGGAATAGGCTGTAGCTTGCTGGTGGTGTAGCTTTGCTATCCTCGTGCAGAGTCCAGCTGTGCTGGTGTGGCTCCATCTGCACCAGAACTCCTGAGTATGGTAGCTCCATGACGATAAGGGCTTTTGGCAGGGTTGCATGAACAGCTGAGCTGCTCAAAAGCTTTAGTGTTGCTGGAAGGAGCAGGCTTGCTTGTCCCTCGCTGTCTCCTCTGTATCATCTCCTTTGCTCTGCCCATGGCCAGACAGCACTCTTCCCCTACTACTGTGCCTGGGGAACATCTGGCTGTGCCGACAGGTTGGTTTTTTGCTGCTTTAACGTGGTAGAAGAGCTGGGTCTGGGCATGAGGTCTGGCATGCATCTTGGGCCCAAGATGGGGTGAGTGAGGTGAAGGAACGAGACAGGAACTTGCCCATGCAGTGGTGTGGAGGTGTTAAATTGTCCCAGCAAGCCTCCATTTTATGACGTTGGTCTTATGTGTTCTTTCTGTGAATGTATTTTCTTTGCACCACCAGTCGGCTTACCAAAAGCTGGATAGGGGTCACTTTATGGCCAGTTTATTCTTCTGTAGGGATGCTCCACCTGGTTGACCAATTACAGGCATTTTGGTTCCCCTTGTTTTATGCCACGTATGTTGGTGCTGTTCTCTTAATTTTTACTGTGTGCTCATCTGTGAGTATGTGCAAGCATTTAAAAGGAAAATAATCTTTGAACTTGGGAACAGCTGCATTTTGCAAGATGAAGGGTTCCCCCACTGCGTCTCTGACTGCAACTGTGGCGAGCTTTCGAGAAAAGAACACGGGATGGGGGCTTGCACAGGAAAGCCCTTCCTGCTTCAAGAGAGCACTTTCTTGGTCAGGGGTTACAATGAGTTTTATAGGTACCAGTGGCCGGTGATTTTTGTGATTGCCGTTTGAATCTAGCTGTAGTTCTGACCTTAGCAACAAGTTCTAGCCATGATTTAGCTATCTTGTATGAAAGGAAAAAGCTATTTTCTTTGTTTCTTGCCCTGCTTTTGGGGTTTTTTTTCAGCTTGAACTTGCTGTCTGTAGTGTTCTTGGGTGATCCTAGATATTGTAGTAGGGAAAAATGATTTTCTGATATATGTTTCTCTGCACAGTTTATGATAAATTATCTTCTGTCCTCAGATGTCTTCTCCAAGCTGAAGAGTATCAGACAATTCCTTTCTCCTGAAATGAAAGCCATTAATGTAAAGATAAAGGTGTCCTTTTATAAAGGAACCACATGGGTCTGAAAACAAGTGTGTCTGTAATTGTGAGTTTTTACTTGTGAAACTTTTGTGGACTGGCAGCTTTGAAAGATGCTTTGAACACGTGGTACTCACTTTGCAGGTCTAGCAGGAGCCAGAGACCCTTTCAGACCCAGCTTGTTTCATGAGGCCTTAACCTGGCCCTGGGCAGGGGAATGGGAGGTGTGAGACAGAGGGGAGGAGTAGACATGACTGCTGTGGGAGTAGCCCATTATGGAACATAGGTTGCAAAAAGGAAAGTGAAGTAGCACCATTCCTCTCTGGAGCCTGGTCCTGTGCAGGCCAGTAGGTGTGGTGTGGTTATGGGAGGGAAATTGAGCCTGTCCCTCCTGTTCAGAGCACCAAGAATGGGATTGGTGCATGTGAAATGAAGACAGGAGCTTTTCTTGGTAGCTTCAAGTATGGCATCATTCACTTCTGAAGGTGTCTGCTGGGCTGATGGCCATGGCTCTGGTGGCAGGGCTGGTCCTGGTGCTGGTGTGCAGGAGTGGGAAGGTGGTTCAGGCTTTTGTCCTGGCTTCTGGTGGGGCTGCCTGCTATAAGGATGAGTTGGCAACTCTGACTTTAGTTCCAGTGAGTTTCTTATGCCAGTGGTGGTAATGTGGATCCAGCCTTGCCCAGTGCAGAGCTTCAGCGGATGGAAAGCTTTCAGAGGAACTAAATTTCCAGGTTTTATAGTCTCTGCAAATAGTCTCATTTACAGCTGGCAGCACTGACTGTGTATATATGGAGGTAATTCTCATCCTTACAAATGACTAAGTTGGACTTCAGGCTTTTGTTTTGGCTGGCAGAGTTAATCACTTCCTGCATTATTTGTCAAGACCAGGATTGTGTTTGTAGTTCTGGGGAGAAGAAACCCCCATCATGTTCCCTGGGGGCAGTGGTGTGCAGTGTGAGGGAGGCTGCCTGTGCCTCTGGGATGGGGCTGCTGCAGTGCTGGAGGTGCTGCTGGTGAGGTGTTTGGATTCTGTTTCAATTTCAGTTCTGTTTGAAGACAGGCTTGGCAATATTGCCCAATTTATCACATCTTTAAAAAGGAACTATTTAACTCCTGTTTTCCTCAAGTAAGTTGGTCCAAAACCACACTTGGAAGTGCTATGCCTGGCATGGGTGTCTCTTGAAGTACTATGCTGTCTGCTTGGATGCTGCTGCTATTTGCTGGATCTAGTGGCATTCATGGAGTTCTTAATGCCTTATGAGCTCGACATCAGCTGTGGTAAATATTTGCATCTGTAAGCCCTGTAAAGGGAGAAGGCAGGAGCTTGGCTAGGTGTTGATTAAGCCAGAGCTTAATGAAAATGGCCTCTGTTGTGTGGTAAGAGAGTACTGCTTCATGGGTTTTAGCCTCCCTTTTATACATACATGAATGCATAGCAAATGTGCTGGTAGTTGTTTGCAAACTGAGCTTGCCTAAGGTTAATGGCGTGTGTCATGAGTCTCCTGTCCCACTTATGAATGTGGACAGTTGTTGACCTGACCTGTGACACTGTGAAAACTAACATGCTAACTCTGTCACTGCTGCATGTGCATGCCCTGCAGCTCTCGGGTGTTTTGTGCCCAAGGTCTTTGGCCTAGGACTTTGCTAGGAAGGAGAAGTGGAGCATTAAAGATCACCTTTTTCAGAATCAGCTGGCATCTCTTCTGTGAGCGTGCTAAGTTATGTGGGCAAATATGGCTTTTCTTTATTCCTGCCTCTAAAAGTAAAACCAGTATCCTGTTTCATTGCTTTCTTTGAGTAGGAGACTTTAATTTGATCACCTGCAGCTACTTTCAAGATTTCATCCAACTTGTATGTGGCTGCTTTTATGCCCAGAAATGTCCGCTACCTAAGGCTGGTGGCATATTCAGGTGCCTTACTTCAAGGGTCTAGAACCTGATTTTTAAGAAGATATGGGGTGTTTCCTGTGATGCACACTTGCAGTATTGCAGATATTAAATCCTTTGTATCTTGAGCTTTATATGGACAAGTCACTGTTAAAAGTGGAGGCTGCTATTATTTTGTTTTTCATTTCTTCATTTTTACAATGAAATTTTACAGTCCTGTCACATAGACCTTGCAAGCCACTAGTTGTTTTGCAAAGATCTATGAAAACTTGTAGAAAATATGTAAAGAACTATTTTTGGTAAAAATAAGTTGTATTAGGAATCTGGACAAGAGATGTTTGCTTAGCCTTGGCTGCTTCAGCTCCAGCATTCCTACCCTGAGTTGTGGTATGTGTGTTGGTTATATATGCATAGATTCTAAAAGTAATTTTCATTAATGAACTTCTTGAAAGACATTCTCCTCTTAACCATGCTATTCTGGTTTTGGTTTTTTTGCTTGTTGTACAGCTGTTGGTTCAAAGGTTGTTGCATATTGCATAACTTGGTGCTAGAAAAGGGGGGGCGGGGGAAGAAACTCATTGGCAAACTTCCTTCCTTGTTAATTAAGGTGACATTAAAAGTCTCTGGTTTAGGACTCAATGGTGCACACCATGCAGTGCAGGAGTCTAATTCTTATATATCACATCAGACTCATTGGTCCACTCTACTAGTTCTCTCTGAATATAACTTTGTCTTAATTTTGGTTCTGCCCGTTAGTTATAAAATCATACTAAAATTGGAATGCAGTAACAGATAATTTTTTTTTGCAAGCCACTGAATATGCACTGTAGGATTTCATATTTTTTACACATTTTAAAGTACAGATGTAATTTTAGAGTGAAACACTTCTCCATAGGGCGAGTGTACTATGCTGTCTAAAATCTTAGCTTTCAAATTTGCCTTTCAAATGTTTTTAGAAACAAACTGACATGTAGACTTGTTTTCATCCCTCCTTCCTAGACTCCCATTTAAGAGGTGTCATCTGGCAAATTTCAGGTCTGAAAGTAAAAACCTTATCTCTTGGCCCAGCAATTCTGTTAGTGCAGTCCATTGAGGTTGACAATAGGCTTCTGACTTTTTGGATGCTACCCGAGTGTAAGCAGATAAGTATGTAAAAGGTACAAAATGATGCACAGAAAAGCTTTCGTCTTCTACCATAGGTGGAATGGTGGTTTGTGTGTCCCAGGCTATCTACCGTGGCTTAGGCTGGGTATTAGGAAAATGGTTTCCACCCAGGGGGTGGCTGGGCTCTGGAACAGGCTCCTCAGGGTCGCAGCACCATGCCTGGCAGAGTTCAAGAAGCCTTTGGACAATGCTCTCAGGCACATGGTGTGATTGTCAGGGCTGTCCTGTGCAGGGCCACGGGCTGGACTCAATGATCCTACTGGTCTGTTCCAACTCAGGTTATTCTATTATTATTAATGGGTAATGGTTTTAAACTAAAAGAATGTGGATTTAGACTAGATATAAGACTTTTTTTACAGCAAGGCTAGTGAAACACTGGAACAGCTTGCTCAGACAGGTGATAGGTACCCATTCCTGGAAACATTCAAGGCTGGGTTGGATGGGGCTCTGAGCAACCTGATCTAGTTAGATGTCACTGCTCATTGCAGGGGGGTTGGACTAGATGACCTTTAAAGATCTCTTTCAACCCAAGCTATTCCATGATTCTACAGGAAAACACATGCTCTAAGGAGCAGATCTGAAGGGTTTGCTGCATTCTCTGAGTGCTTCTGTAACGGAAACTGGGCTTTCCTTCACCTTCTGCTTGGGTGTTTTTAACATCTGCTGTTTTTAAAATCATTTTTCCAAAGAGGGACACTAGAAATGGAATTATATGGAATTATAATGTATTGAATGATGGTAGTAACCTAATAGTGCCTTCAGTACTTGTTTTCTTGTGCTGCTAATTCTGGAATTAAATGGCAATTACCATGTATATATGCTGGTGCTATTTTGCCTTGCCAGCGTTGTGTTTTTAGACAGCGTTGGTCCCACACATTGACAGTCAGTTTTTTGTCCCCATACAGTAAGCTAGTTCACACTTTGTCTAATGTCTTCGCATAGCGGGAATTGATGTTGGTTACAGCTTCACAGAAGGCTTTTGTGTGGTGATATCTGAAAGCTGTCTTGTTGGAGCTTTTATCAAGGCTATTGCAATGAGGCCATTATCCCCGCTCGTGGAAAACATAGATATTTGCAGAAATTTTTATAGCAATGCTTAGTAAGTGTCATGCTGGTACAGAGCGACAATAGTGGAGTGGTACAGAAATAATACCCGAGGTGGCAGCCGTGCCGTGGCAGGGAGTTATCTGTCCTTGCAGACTTGGGGACAGGGTGGGAAGGGAACCCCGCACGGGGCAGACGGAGGGCGGTGATCAGGGCTATCGCAGGCACGAAATAATCCTGGCCGTCAGCTCAGTGGAGTAGTTTTACTTTTCATGGTAAGAGTTTTATTGAGTGGCTTTAAGTAACCCAGATCTGAATTGCTGTATAATGCTTCTGCACCTCGTACATTTTTAGGGTGGGTTGTTTTTTTTCGGGGGTTTTTTTTTTTTTTTCAGCTGCGTGGTATCTGTGGCCAAAGAGTGTCTCTTGGGAGTTATGTAAAACTGCAAGTCGGGTGAGAGGAAGCTGAAACTTCACAACCCGGCTGTAGTACCCCTAAGCACTAAATTCTTTGAGCCAGTAAAAAAGGCAACTTACTACTTGAGGTGGGCACAGGGAGGGCTTTAAAAATTGTAATAGCATTTTCACTGGCTTCTTTGTCTCAACAGTGGGTATTTCACTGGGTTTATTCTTTTTTTCCCTCAGGAATTAGGGTTACAAAAAGCTTTTTTTTTTTTTTTTTAAATACAGTGTCCTGAAAGCATAAGCAAATTGCTCATTTTCTTTCTCTGGTTCTTAATCATAAGAGCTGCCTTGATGATTTTTCCCACCTCAAATTAGGAGTTTATTTATAACATGCTAATGTTCTGCATGCCCGTTGGTATTACTGTTCTGTCGTGCTGAGCTGAGAATTGTTCTCTCGAAAACTGACACTGCAAAGATGACATAAAAGAACGTGAGAAATCGCCTATGATAGAGAAACATTCAGGTGGTTTTTGGTATGACTTTGATTCATGCTTTCTATAAAATCATTTACATTTCCTTCCTGATTTCTATTGCTAGTCACATTTGTGTTGCTTGGTTTTATTTTTGCTTACCAAAAAAAAGAAAAATGCAGACCGTTGGCTTTTGGCATCCTCGTTACCCTTTCTTTCCTGCTGGCAGACTTCTCTGTGATCCTCTTCCACGCAGTGTCACCAGCTGCCTTCTTGGATTCCAGGCAGGGGAGTGAGGATCTTCAGGGGGTGTTTCTCCCTTCTTGCAGGGCGCCTTTGAGAAGGCTCTTCCAGATCTAGGGGTTAGCAGCATCCTTCCCGGTGGTCCTCTGCTTCAGCTGCTCTGCAGAAAGACAGGGGAGCATTCAAAGCCCACACTGTGCAACACGGAGTGTCTTGTGCATGGAGAAGCAAAGGGCAGAATAAAAACACATCCCATGAGTTTCTCTACTTGGAGCCATGTGCTTTGTAGGTGTTTACATGAGAGATGGCAAAGAAAGATGCAAGATTATTTGGCAGCCTCCAGCATTGTTATGACCTGTTCATCTGTAAAGATGCTCTTCATGTTGCTGCTGGTCTTGGCTCACTGAAGTCCTTCCTTATTCTCGTCTTGGTAGCTTCGTGTTTGCTGAGTATGTGGGAAGTGAATGCAACAGTAGTGAACAGGTTGTGTGCTGTTGGCTAGATATTAAACTTAGGTACAGCCTTCTGTGGGCAGAATTAAGTTAGTAGTTACAAAGGAATTTTTTTGGTGGTATTTGTATTTTAGGGGGACAGAAACCCCTTTTGCTGTGAAAGGGAATCTATAGGGGATTCCAGAGACTGGCATATTTAATTTAGGGGAGAAAAAAAAGAGAGAAGAGAAAAGGAGGCAAATCCCCCTTATTCAGAGCCATATGTTCAAGATACTATCCTTAGTGTGATTTATTTGCTTCAGAATTAGGAAAGAGGGTTGCTAGGAAAAGTAAGATGCATTCACTTTTTTTACCTAAAAGAATTTTATAAGGGTGATTACAGTCTCCCTCCTTTCTCCCTCTTTCCTAGTCCTGGAGAATAATCAATTTAGCAGTAAGTCAGAGCAAGCAAAAATGTAATTGTTCTCATCTGCAATGCAGAGACTAAGATGGACTCCTTTCTCTAAGGCCAAAATCAGGTCTTTCTGTTTTGAAGTGAATCAAGAGTTATCATTATGTTTTCAGTAAGAAAGGATCAGAATTTCTGTCTTTTTCTTTCCCCTTAAGATTTGTGTAGTTTTGGGGTTTTTTTGACTACCCTTTCACTTTCGATGGCCTCAGTGCCAGTTTTAAAACACTTCCCTACTTCCTCCAAGGTGGGGAAGCAGCACCAATTGTACTAGACAGGGATTATATCTGTTCTAAGTACTTAATTTGAAGTGGAGAAATGTGGCTTTCCCAGCTGTTTGAAAAGCTCAGTTGCCTCAGCATGTGAAGAGCAGTCCCCAAACTCTGCTCAGCCAACAGCGGAGAAGGGGGAAATTGCCTTCAGAACTTGCAGGGAGAAAACTTGAGGCATCTCTGAGGTGCTATAGTATATCTAGCTAAAAATATCAGATACTTGAGCTTGCCTTATTGACTTGTTGGATGGCAATGCCTTGTTGAAATGGAAAAAACCAACGGATCTGGAACTTTGCGTAATAGTGCAATGGCGTAAGAGGGGTGGCATAAAGATCCCAGCAAGTGTACTTGCCCACCAGAGCTACCCCAGCTTTCCCACTGATCGTGCAATGTGGCATGCCTAGAAGATTAGGAATAGCCTGCCTGCCTGTAATGGTCCTGGAAGGTTTGCTTTCCTCCTGAAAATCTGATGTCAGATACTTTGTCCGATTCAGCCCAGTCTCTTTGGTTAGTGTTGCTCAAATCGTATGAAAATGTATTGTTCCTTCTGCTGCAGAGTAATGCTGAACGCCTTCTACAAGTACTTCACCTCTCCCTGAGAGATGATGCTTTTTGCCCTCTTTGTTGCTGTGCCTCATCTTCAAGTGCCTCTCCATGACTGCGTGAGCATGAGCCCCAGCATGGAGCAGGTGCAGTGATCTTGCCAGCCAGAACCTTGAATTAAAAGTATTGTCTTGATGGGAAGGTACATTTTTTCTGGCTACATGCATCTCCTCTAGTGTGATGAAATAGCATCAGTATTTTCACTAAGCATTTTTATCCAGAATATCAATTTCAACAAAGTGGTTTTTTTTAAGTTCGCTATTAAGATCTTTAATCTTAAAAGGCAGGCCAGCAAGGTGATTCAGGTAGAGAACCTTTTAGAGTCACAATATGGAATTTTTTCACCCTAATAAGGGAAGGTGGTGGTTTGAGCATGTGCCAGTTTGCCTTTCCAGAGCTGTGATACAGCTGAACCACAGTGGAAATCTGGAACCGTAACAACACTGCTTATAGGAAGTTTGGCTCCCTGCATTTAACCACAAATGTGGTCAATGTTAGGAGAAGCAATAGCAGAGGGGAAGAAAGGTGGTAGTATTTGATTAGCTTTTTTCTCCTTGTTTTCTGCTGTGAGGAAAGAGTGATAATATTACTAACTGATGGTTCCAGTTTCTTCCTTGTTATACTTTGAGGATACTCTTTTAGGGTAGATATGACAAGACTTGCTTTCAGCATTTTAAATTCAATAGTCACGTGCTGTTAAGCAGTTGTACTGCTTGGTAGACCGTTGGGTATTTCTGAAGACAATAACACGGAGAAGAGGATTAAACACTGTGTCAAGATCCTTCAGGTGGTCAGTAGCTTTATGCAGCGATTGAAATGCAAAGCAATTCAGGCATGATGGGTTTCTGCAGGAGGTTATTGAGGGACAGAGGTCTTCCCATTGCTGCTCACCATCACGCCCTAGACCAACCTGCTGTATTCATTCAGTTCAGCAGAACAAGAAATGGCTGTCTGTCTTGGACACCAAAATATCCTGCTGTTTCCTATCTGCACGTTCTTGGAAATGAAATGTAATCCTCTCATAAGTCAGAGTAGCCTTAATTGCCTGATGGGATAGGAAGGAAAAGAAAATTTGGGAACTGGGTCTGTGCTACTGGAAGTGCTTCCCATAACAGAAGGGATTTCCTGGAACCATCTTGGGAGACACTCTGGGGATGTGGTTTCACAGTCAACTTGCAGCGGTCCAAGTTGATGCTGTCACAAATAGGGTCATGCTGCCCTCCCTCCGTCCCTGCTTTGGTGCCTGCCCTCGTACCTCTCGGTGCTTGTCAGACCTGCGACTGCTCCAGCTGAAAGCTAACACTGGCTGAGCGATTAGTTTTCAGCACGGCGAGCTCCCTGGCCCAGCCGGCTGCATGGTGAGGGTGGAGGTGGCCGGCAGAGGCTTCCCCCGGCCATGCCCTCTCCCCACACACGGGAGGCTTGCTTGGAGTGGCAGCAGACCAAGAGCCTCACTGTATGTGTGACCTCAGCATCTCCTAGAAGCCAGGGAGTTGTGCGGAATGAAACCCTAACAGATGGCTCCACAAAGAAATAGGCAGCTTTTGTGCCGCTACTCACTGCTTAGGTTACCGAGGGCGTGCAGCTGCTGCAGCCTGGCCGGCAGTGCCCAAGGGCTGGAGGGAACTCGCACGCTCTCCCCATCTCCAGCTTTGAAGGGCTTGGGGACAGTTTAGCAGGTTTGTGAGCACATGGAGGAGTAAATATGGCTGAAAACATCCTCAGTTCGTGGAGGAAAGCCATATTTGCTGAAACTGGAAATCTGCTCAGTGCTGTTTGCACCATGCCTCGTATGCTTGTCTTCCATCTCCTGACTGAGGTTCCCAGGCTACATGTAATTTAATTACAGTCTGATGGCTGGCACTGAAGTAGGTGAAGATATAAATGTAATTTGTGCCTAGAAGATATGTATGTAGTGAGCTTGCGATTCTGGAGGCCTTCTTGGCAATCACTGCTATCAGGGAATACCTCCAGAGGAAAGAGTGGCTGTGCTGCTCTGGCAGGTACAGTGACAGGTACAGCTCTGAGCAGGACTTTAATGTGACTGATGGTTAATAGGTGAAAGTAAAGGAGTTGTGGTCTTGCATGAAAGATCACAGAATCCTTGGAGGTAGCAACTGGGATGGCTTTTACAACCAACAGCCGCAGCAGCCACGGCCGAGGGTCTTGCTGTGTAGCTTATGAAGGTGGGAAGGCACATAGGGCTTCTGGTCAGATGAGTAGTAATGAATGCCAGTCATATGCAAAGTTGGCTGAGGAAGGTTGATTTTCATTACTGCACTCATAGCAAACTCTCCTTTCTGCCCCTCAAATGGCCAGGTGGAGCCAGCCTGCGTGGCAGCAAGAGCACCCAGGGCCCTACTTATTCCATGCCACAGCAGAATTCTGCCTTTGTGACCAGAATATACAGCTGAATGTCAGCTTTGGCTTAAAGAAGGTATATCATCGTTACTGTAAGAAAACCTCCACTACAAACTCAAGTAGATAGCCTGTAACTCATAGGGCTGTGAAAAAAGAGTTTCACTTGAATCTGTTGTCTGATTTCAAACATAACTATTTTGTTATTGATTACTTGTGAGAAAGGTCTGATGTGTTTATCTCCCAATCCTTACACATGCTGCCCACTGCCAGTAGGCTCAGCTCTCCCTTCAGAAGCTGCCAAAATTTCCATCTTTCTCCCGATACTTTCTTTAGCACCATTGTGCATTGAAGTGCTTGCAGGATAGCAATATGCAAAAGCTGTGTAGCATTCCTGTTTATCTTGGAAGTCAGTGTTTTACACAAGGAGCACTGTAACTCTGCCATATTTACTTTCTTGTATTTAATTCAATAAAATGTATTTACCTGAAGTGGACACGAAATTTCCAGTTTGCGGTGGAAAGTGTAGGACCAGGCTGCAGAACTTGTTCCAAGTCAGGACAGAGTGCGTGAGGGCTCCTTGCCAGTGCAAAGCGTGGGAGGAAAGTCGGGAGTAAGACGACTCTTGCTGCTATCATCAGCAGGCGCCTGTTGAAAGGGTAGGAGTTATGGATGTCAAGGCAAGACAACAGGTTTTTTTGTTTTCTTGAATTTTAGACTTCCAAGACAAACCAATGACTGGCAAAGCAGGCTTCTTCCAAGACTGTCTTTGCTTTTGCTTGGATAAGAGCTTGCAGTCTCAGATAGTGAGATGTAGTCAAGTTTTCTGGGGTAATCTTAGCTTTATAGTTTGATTATAGTTTGGAATTAAGGTTGGGAAAACAATTAGTGTAGAAAAAGAGGGTTTCTATGGGAATCTATCACACTTGAGGATTTTTAGCAATCTAGCAAGCCTACGGGCTGGTGGGGGCTTCCCACGGCTGCCTCAAGTTACCTTTTCTCCTGCTTCTAAGAGAATAAGGCTGTCCTCCTTCCTATCCATATACTGTTGAGAGAGGGCATCGTCCACAGGCTATTTTTGTTCCTATTCCTTTCCATAATTATATGTAGCTTTTTAAAATCTGTCTGGATGGAAAGCTCTAGTGTACTTTGGAAGGGCTTATTTGATCTAAATTTAAGGATGTCTCATGTCCAGTTGTGAAACTCGCTATTTTAGTTCGCCCTACCTACAGCTTTTACTAAAACAAGAGGAAAAGGATGAAAAGGAGAGACTGAAAAGTGTGTGTGAGAGGAGGGAAAGATGACTCATAAGTGGGACTGCATTTGAAAATGGAAAGGATCAAGGTGTACTGATCATAAGAGAGAAAGTTATGGCTTCTGTGAAGAAGGCACAATTAAACCATATGGTCATTTATCTTCTGAACAGATTA
Organism: Gymnorhina tibicen; assembly: GCA_013399875.1. Taxonomy (NCBI): domain Eukaryota; kingdom Metazoa; phylum Chordata; class Aves; order Passeriformes; family Artamidae; genus Gymnorhina; species Gymnorhina tibicen. Next base: position 1,102,969 of record VXAZ01001047.1, on the reverse strand, counting down.
AGGTACGTTTGGGGAGAAATCCATGGGCCCAAATTGAGTAGATAGATTTCTTCTCTTCAAAGTTATTTAAAGAAAGGAATTTTTAGTGCAGCCTTTAATAGGTGATATTTTAGTGCTAGATTCCACTGGAAGACTTCCCCAGGCTTCTGGAAAATCCCATTTAGCTGTCCATTGCCTACAGGATAGTTCTAATAGCTGCATGGTTATACAGCAGGACAGGTAGCAGAAAGGGAAAGAGGGGGAAGGCAGCAGTACAAGAAGCCAGATGGACTTTCTCTGAACTTCAGGCTACAATGAATAGAAATTAAAGCTCATGAATAGACACACAAATTTCTGCTTTCAATCCAGGTGTTGTCTCTTTTACCCCTCTGCTAATATTCTGCTCTTCCAGCCTTGTGCCAGCACCCATAAAACTTCTGGAATACTTGGGATGGCCAACAGTCTTGAAATAAACCTTCTGTAGGGCTTAAGTAGTGTGCAGTTATGTGGATGGAGTTCTTCTGTACACAGCACTGCAAAGAGCGCCTGTGGTGTTTCCAAAAGTGTTTACCAGCAGTATCCCACAGCCAGCTCTTCCCACCTTCACCCTTCTTCTCCTGCTGGAAGCTAGAAGTTAACAAAGGTACAGCTGTCCGATGTGAGAATGAGGCTGATAGAAAATACGTTTAATTTTGTAAAGCATTTTGATTAACAAAACAACTGTCAATATGAAATTGGTTTAAAAATCGGCTAAGTGGCAGGAAAAGAGTCCTTTTGATTGATTCCAGTGAGTATTTGCACTAATCCCCATACTATGGACGGCTTTCATCATTGTCACAGAAGTAAACAAAAAAACCTGTTACTGATAGTAATTGCCAGCAGAACAGTAAATGGTAATGGAGCTCTCACAACTTGCTCTGTAGGCACATTCAGACACACTGTGTCTTTAATATGGCGAAAGGCAAAGTTGTGTGCCAGAGAGCTGGGAATGCAAGCCATGCCTTATGAAAGGGGGGCCTGTATCCTGGAAAGCAGCACTTCTGAGGAGTCTGTAGTGGACAAGCAACTGCACACCAGCTTCCAGCACAACGCTGAGAGGTGATGGCACCGAGGCTTGCATCCTGGCATGCACAAAGAAAGGAACAAGAGCGGGGATACTTTTGCCTCAGTCAACAGTTTTGGTGCGACTGATACCTAAAATAACATATGTGATTCGGTGCTAGTATTTTTAAGGGAAAGATCTTGAAAATAGAAGATGCTGTTAAACAGGGCAGCATAAATTATTTGAGGTCTGAAGAAAATGCTCTTCAGTGCAACTTAAGCAATATTTTGCATATGAAATTAATATCAAGGAGTGACTGGACTGATACATGAGTTACAGAATTGGGGGTGGTAGTTGATATAGCTGATGGTTGCACTGCTGTCCAGAGGGACCTTGGCAGGCTTGAGGAGGGGGCTGACAGGAACCTCATGAAGTTCAGCAGAAGGATGTGTAAAATCCTGCATCTGGAGAGGAATGATTCCAGGTACCAGAACGGGCTGGAACAAACCTGCTGTAAAGCAGCTCTGCAGAGTGAGAGGATCCTTTCCCTCTGTTCACCCCTGGTGAGATATATCTGACATGCTGGGTCTGGTTCTGGGCTCCCCATTTTGAGAGGACATGGGCATACTAGACCAGGCCAAGTGAAGGGCTAATGAAGGTGGTTAAGGCCTCAGAGCATCTCATATAGAAGAAGAGGCTGAGAGAGCTGGGACTGTTGAGCCTGGAGGTGTTTAAACACATGATGGGAGAAAGTGAAGAAGATGGAGCCAGGCTATTCTCAGTGGTGGCCAGTGACAGGATGAAGGGCAATGGGCACTAACTGAAATGAAAGTCCATTTAGATGGAAGATTATACAGCAAAGGTGATCATATGCTGGAACAGCTCCCTTAGGTTGTGGAGTTGCATTCACTGGCCATGTTAAAAACCCAACTGAATACAGCGCTGAGCATCCTGTTCTAGTTGCCTTCTCTTTGAGCAGGGACAGGTGGACTAGATGATCTCCAGAGGTGCTTTCCCACCTCAGCCACTCCCTGAGATGACTCTGGTGTTAAAGGACTTCTTAAACTGTTGACCTTGAGCACATCAAGAATTTAATATTGAAGACTTATTGAAACTCAAAGTGGAAATTAATTTTTTTTTTTAAGTGAGGGGAAAATAACGAGTTTATGCCTTCAAGTTTTGATACAATGACGGTTTCGCTTTAATTTCGCTGTAGAGTTATGCTCTGAACAGCCTTGAGGTTAGCAAGTCCTTCTACTTGCTTTTTGGTAGGAGCAACTGCGTTTATGGTCCTTCCTGACAGGTGCTTGTTCATTACATTTTCATAACAAAGATTCTAAAATTGCATTCCTGTCCTTGGCTACAATAGCACAGCAGTTAGGGTCTGTGATATGTAGGAGGTCATATTAGAAAGTCAGATTCTTTTCTTTCATCAGAGGTTAGATTAGAGAGAAAAATGCAAATTCACTTTATTTTAAAATTTGAGACTTGAGGGTGCTACTAATTTTTCTGGAGAAGTCATCTCAAGGTATTTAGTTTAGGGAATACATAGTAAAGAAGACAAAGTAGAAGGGACAGATAGTGTCTGGTGTGGGTCAGTTTTCATATAGGTTCAGGTCCTTGCTTGACTGTATGACCGGACATTTTCTGCTTCACCAAAGCCAGAAGAGATAACTTCTTGAAAATATCCTATATAATCTAAGAAAGAACAGCAACTTTCATGTCTTTTCCCCTAGAAATTTATTACCTGTGATTCCTTGGAAAACCATCTGTTTTGGTTGTTTTGTAAATTAGGTGTCACATCGGTTGGTTTAGATTGTCCTGTGCATGACAGGATTTTCCTAAATGTAAAAAAGAAAATTATTTAGTCTACCAACACTCATTCACGTCATTTAAGACCTGTTGTCATCTTTTTTTTATCCCCTCTCCGTCAGTGAGAAGAAGTAAAACTTCCTATTTGAAATCAATTTGTCGTCATTTTGCCAGCACTCTTGGGTTGTTCTGCTCTTTGGTGTGGCTGATGGATTGATAAAATACTGCCAAGGTAGAATGAATTACGGTGAAAGCTCAGTGGATTAGTTGTTCTTTGTGACATTACACAGCATTTAAAACATCAGGAACTTGGCTATCTCTGTGCCATTTCAGCCATGTAGGCTGTTGCCAAACTGACCTGTGCAATAAAAGTAAATGCAGCAGCTGCCTACCTTGATGTGAGGAGGGAGGAAGTCATCAGTTCCTAGAGTTTAGCAACCCAGGCGAGGTGAGAACCAAGCTCAGTTTGTAGTCAAAGAAATGTGCTGTGAAGAGAAGCCTTCTGATGGCAGTACCAGTTCCAGATCTAGGATGGAGGAGGCTGTCAGCCACAACTGGGGTCTTTAGGTCCCTGCTATCTGTGATTCTCTCCCTTGCTCTCTTCTTACAATCTTTTATCTATTTCTGTGACTTTCTGCTAATCTGGAGCTTCCTTTCCGAGTGCTTCTAGGAATAGCTGCTTTTGGTTATGTAAACTGTGTTTTACTGTTTCTTGGGCACTTGTTACTTATTTTTGTTACTCTGAGATTTGGTATGTGGAGGAGGTTATTGTGTTAATGTCATCAAGGTTATTTAAGGAATTTTTTTTTTGCAATGCTGGTAATTTAATTTTTGAAACTATAATTAATTAACCTGCAAATGATAAATTGATCTCTTGTGCAAAGTCAGCATTATAGTTACTTGTAGGTGCAGAAATAACTTGTTAGGGTTAATCTGTTTGAACAATGTTGAAACTTCCTTAAAGTGAACTAATAATCTCACAATTTACATAATGTACAGAACTATCCTGTATTACGATAAATGCTTAGGACCCCATGTTATTTCTCATTGTCTGATTCTGTAAATGCAAGTCATTGCATCTCACCTGGGTCTTCTGAATGTTTTTTTGTCAACTTTCACAATGACCTTTGGAAATTAGATAATATTTTTATCACTCTAAATGGATTCAAAGTCCATTTATTACTTTTGGGGAATCTTGCTGTATGCTTTTATACTTGGGTGGAACTGGTTAAGAAAGTACTTCAAAATAAAAGGTTTTGCTATTTCAGATCTGACTTCTCATTACTAATTACATTAATTGAAAAAGTAGATAGATGTAAGAGCCATTGTACCTCAGGCAGTGAATTAAAAATAAGGAGTCAAGATTGGTGTTGACTTTTTTTAAGGAAGGATTCACCTGCTTTGGGGATGTGAATACTCAACTTATGTGCACATGAGTATTTAAAACTTGCTACTTTCTAGTTTGTAGCTCTCTGCTGTAGTTCCTGTAGTATTTACATACTTTTTGTCATTAATTTTTCAAAGAATGTACAAGTTTGTTGGTTCCCTATGAATCATCTCTCAGTGAGTCAAGTGATGCAGTCCCTTGGCACTGCTCTGGTATAACTTGGTATAGGTATTTTGTATGGAGTACAGGAAGGTTTGGGGTGCCAGGGTGGGAAATCTTGAACTGCAGACCTGTGCAGACACGAAAACTTGCACTCCAGAAATGTCGTTTGTGAAATTCCACAGACATCGTCCTTTCTTGTAGGTATCCTGTATCCAAGGAAAACAAAGCTCAAGATGCTGTGGCTTAGGCTGGCAATTTAGTGAGCGAACTTTGTGATGCAAGCCCAGTCTTGCACCATTAAGGAGCACCTACATTGAGATAGCACTGGTGTGGCTTTGTAAGTGCTCCTCCTTCTCACTTTTCACTTTGTATGTATCCAGTCTTATTAATTACATCTTCCTAGAGAGGTTTATCACTGTATTCTGTATATTTTGTAAGTGAGTAATAACACTTTTCCTGATTCCTATGTCAATATATATGCCCAGAATGCTGCTACTAATTTTTAACCTGTTTATCTAATACTCCGTGGCATTCACTGGAATTTCCTACAAGGAAGTTCATCCTATTATATTCTCCAGCTCTCAGTGTCCTTCCTCCCCCAATCTTAGGACTTGTTTAATAGACAATTCGGCAGACAACTGACAGTCTTTGAAAGTTTTTCTTTTCTAAGTAGCTGTGCGAATTTGCACACATAGAGTGGAAGCCATCAGTGGAACAAGTCCAATCACAATAATCACAATCTTATTTTGAAGTTAATGACTTTTAAAATAAAAAGTAGTCATTAAATACAAAAGAGAAAAATATCTCTAGGATGCATTTTGAGACTGACTGCTTTGCAATAGTTTTTCTTTAGGATCAACTGTAAAATGATAGGAAGGATTTCTTTCCCTTGGTCCAGTTCAACTTCAGCCTTGATAGTGAAGGGGCTGAAAGTCTCCTGAAGGGCTGAAACACTGCAAGCACCTCTGCAGCCACACGGAGATGTCGTGCCCTATCATACACCATGTAAATTGAACTATCACTTCCTTATTTGGCTTACTTTGATTTCAGTGAGTAACATAAAAGCTGGACCTGTGTTGGTGGAACTGTTACATATAAATGAAATACAAAGAAATTACATCAAGAAGTCTCTTACAGGGCTGGTCTGCTGTCACATCCTGTCCCCTCTCTGTGTACCATCATGTTCCCCACCCCCACCTGCTTGCCATCAGCTTGCAAGTTCAGCATCAGGCCTGTTCTGTGACAATCTTGTTTTCTTTGAAGGATGTGCATGGTGAGAAATCACTGATGCGAACCACAACTGAAAATCCCCGAGCTCTGCTCTGGAGGCAGCGGCCTTGCAGAGGTGGTGTCTTTGGGAATGGGGGTAGGCAAATGGGCTGGGTAGCTTTGACACCAGTTCAGGATGAGGCTGGCATGAGAGCCTGCTACTGGCAGGTCTGGCCTTGCCACCAAGGCCCGGGCCATGCTTCCCAGGGAATGGGAGGGAAACTGTCCTGCTGCATCCAGACACACCCCCGAAAACCTGTGGTCAGCATTCCACGCCCCAGATGCTGGTTAGCCTGTCTGCAGGCTTCTGCGTGCGAGTGTTGGCTGTTTGTCATGACGTTTTCTGGAACTTTTGTCTCCAGAGCTTCCACCTTAAGCCGGCAGGTGCAGCTCAGCCTCTGGCAGCTGTTGGGATGAGGGGGTTGCACAGAGGTGTTTCGGGGCTGCCCAGAGACACGCGCGCTCCTCACCTTGGGCAGTTTAGCAGTTGAGATGAAAACTGGGTGCAGTTTCCTGAAAACAACTTTTCACATTTCAACATGAAGTAGTAACTGGAGCTTTCAACCTTAGTACAGTGCAAAACCATTGCTTCCAGTAAGAAGTAATTGTTTCATATTTGGTGGAAAAAATTGCAATAAGAAAGATCTCAGATGATTCATTTCCTATGCAGCATAGGTGTAATTCTCTTGGTTTGAGGCCAGAAACGTGGCTTATGCTTTGGTTTATGTCTTGCACAACCGTTGTAATGTCCTTCCTCTTTTAGTGCAAAGAAAATACGAAGTACTGCAGCAGAGTAGGAAAACAAGATAAGCTGCACATTTTGCCAGTGGCTATTATAAGTGTGGTGGGGTGTGGGCTGATCCCATGGCATTCCAGTAGACCTATGAGCAGAAAATGGAGTGATGTCAAACAGGGTTGTCCACTTACCTTGGTGTCAGAATTACATTAGTGTTGGTGACTGTGAGATAATCTGACGAGAGGGCAGGTCAGGTCACATGAGATACCAGGATGAAAATCAAAGGTAATTAGTACATTAAGACTATAATTCTGCTTCAGTAAAAATGACCTGTTGTGTAGGTGTAGGGAGAAACCACCATTTTTCATTTCTACATTTTAGTACTTTCTTGATTTGGTTCAGGCCATTGTGTTTCATTTAAAAGGGGTTGAAAATGTTCTTCTGTTCAGCCAGGCTGGCAGTGAGAGTGTGAAGTGCCTCATTGGGGTGGCATCGATGCGCAGCGCCACTAACACGGGAGCGAGCCACCCGTGCACCAATTGCTGAGCGTGCCTGGAAGCTGATGTATTCCTTTCTGTGGGTGTTAAAAATGGCTTTGTGGGATGTTCTGCAGCAACGACTGGGAGGCACTCATGGCACTTGCATTTCTTCTTCCTGCACATTCATCCTGAGAAGGGAAAGCCGTCAGTCAGTTCCTCTGGCTTGGGTCCCACTTTCAAACAAGAATTTGCCGCTGAAAGTTGGCCACCCACGTTTTAACTTTTTGGAGCTAAATAAAAATCGTATGGTTTTATCTTTTAAGTGCTTACAGTTCATGTCTTCCTTGACACTTGGATACTTCTGAGGGAATCATGAAAATGGAGAATCGATAGAAATAGGATGTTTTAATTAGGCCTTGAAAGAAACTTCACCAGAGTAACATATCAGCATTCAGCCCTCTGTGTCAAATGCCTAATGGGGAGGCGCTGCATATGATCAGAATGTCATCTAATTTGGTGATTGTGAGGTGCCTCTTACTGAATTATAAACCCAGTTAAGACGTACAAAAGGGATTTTCTTTTAATATTCATCTACATTAAAAACAAACAATTTGACTGTAGCTGAATTAATAATTTCAATATAGGAACTAGAGAAGAATTTCAGTCAAAACTATAATAAGCTGAAAAATAAGGTGATAACTTAGGAAACAGAAATTGCTATAATAGAAAGTACTTTTTGGTTCTTTTTAAAATACAGTTGCTATTTTATGAGAAGAAAATTTGGGGCTTTTGTGTTGGATTGGATTGATCAGGATGATTTCTGTAAAATGTGTTTTCATTTGCTTTAAAATGATTCTTTAATTTTACTTTAAATACAAGCTGCTTGTCACTCAACTAATAATCTTGATGAATAAGTAGCTATTATTTCACAGTCCTTTTCTGCCTTGTGTTGATTTTACAATGTATTCAATTTTCAAGGCACTATTTTTTATATATCTTTTTGTATTCTTTTACCTCAGTCTTATGAATGGCTATGAATTTTGAGGTCATGTTTTCATTAAAAGTGCCATTCCTGGTCTTGTTTCTCTTGTTCCTCTCTATGGGAATGCTTACTTTTGATAGAGCAGTAATATTTTTGGAAAGAGTTGAGAGGACTTACAGAACTTTCCTTTTAAGGACATACTTTATTGTCTTTTACATGCAAATAGTTTAATTCCCAGCTATTTCTTTATCTTCCTATTCTTTCCTTAAATCTCCTCTTAAATATTTTATACTGTCAGAGTTAAACACTGAAACCAAGGGTGTTATGGTACAAATTACTGGTATCTGTGTATAGACCACTGGGGTAAATATTTCTTCATGGAAGATGGAAATCCCTCTCTCTTCCAGGAGTTTGAACTGCAAATTTATTTCTGTTGAGAAATGGGGAGGCGGGTATGAAATGAGTTCTCAGTTGGAGTTATAAGGCAGGAGCTCTGATACTCCTCTTGCATCTTTTTTGCCTACCTTGGGTGTTTCTTTGCTTGTGAGGTGACCAGCACAGCTGAGCCCCTTCCTTTCTGAGAGCTCCTCTGCTTTCCTCTCTGCACCTCTCCCTATTTTCCAGTCTTCCCGAATGTTTGCCGTGCCCTCAGCTGGGTGCAGCCCTCTGGCAGACACTCATGGCTCTCCACATACCAGGGTTTGTTCATTTCAGTGTGTTCTAAATGCTCAGCCTGTATCCCTTCATTCAGCGGAGACATTTCCTTAGTGTATGAATATTTCTCTGCATTCACCCCAAGGTGGTTTTTTTCCTTTGCTTCCTCTCTTGTATTCCTTCCTCATCAAGCTCCAGTTTAATTTACCCTTTAATGTAATATATTTGCTTTCTTCTCTGCAGCTCCTGACCTCTGGAACAGCTTTCTAGAGTTCATGCCTCCAGAACTTCAGCTTTTAAATTGTATTTGTAAGTGACTGCTTAATTTAGAAAATATGGAAGAAAGCCTGTGCAAAGTATGTGGAGATTGGTAAAGAACCTATGCTGGCTTCCTTGCTGCAGTCAAAATTTATCTATGCTCCCTGGAAAGGCTTGCATCCCCTCCCCAGTAATATCAGCATTGTGGTGACATACAGAAAAGCTGCCATTTTATCTGCCCCTAGCAATTGTAATATCTTCTAGAGACTACTCCAGGCTTAATCATCGTCCCTTGCTTAACGTGCCCGTCTTACTCCTTGCTCTGAGACACCCACAGCTGAGCCCTGAGACACATTTCTCTGACTTGCTGCTTAATTCACTGTCAGCAATCACTTAATATAAACAATTTATTCCTTGCCATGCTTGGTCATTTCCAATCTTCCTGTTTTTCCAGCCCAGTCAGCCGTAAACTGGAGTTTCTTTTCAGCTCCTCATCCCATTGTTTTTTGGAATAAGTTCTTATCTTCTGTCCCCATCTCAGCAGGCTTTGTCCCAGGTTACTTTAGTTCTCATTCTGAGGTCAACTTTTGTCCTTTTGTATTTAAATCAGACTGCTGCTCCTCCAATACACCTTGAATGCCTGCTAGGGAAGCAGGGGATGTAGATGGGTCTCCGGCCTAGATAGGACCTCCAAGGAGATGGGGTGCAGAGCCTGGGAGGCCCAAGAGCTGTGACAGGAGTTTGAAGTGGAATTTGGTGCTTCACACTTGTAATGAAAATGCAGTGACTGTACTTTTCCATATGACTTTAAATTTAGGGTTTTGGGGTAATAGAATATGCCCAACTTGAATTATTCTTCTGGCAAGTTTTATGTGCTTGCTAAGGCCTAATGGGTGCAGGAATATTTTAGACGAGAGATTTCAGAAGGTAGGTCTGTCTCTTGCAAACAGTGCAACTAGTGCATCCAGTAATCAAGCTGAGAAACACATCTAACAGGACAAATTTTAGTGTGCATAGTTTGGCAAAGGTATTCTCCATGATTTTATCACTGGAAAGAACTAGAGAGTGTTTTACTGCTTCTTCCCTGAAACTTAAAAATATAATTCTCATAGAAAATAAGGCTTTGGTTGGATATGATGCAGTCCTCAAAAACTGATGTTGCCTGCCCCACCTGGGCACTGTGCTCTGCTATCTTGACAAAACCCTGTGCTGGCTCTTACTTGATGCTTAGCCCTTACCTGTCTGTTACAAAGAAACGCTCTGAAATTTTTCCTTTATTTCTAATTGCTGCCAGTTTCTTTCCCCAAGAACTGAAGTTGATTGCTGTGTGACATGACAGTGAAGCTGCTCAAATGTCAATCTGATGTCCCAAGGGGCATGGGTGGGTGTCACAGCGCTTCTCCTCAGCAGCTCTCAGTGCAGGCTCATCACCCACAAGGGACAACCCGGCAGAAAAATCACTTCTGTTTTGGAGCAGGATTAAGTTACTGCTGGTAGGGACTTCTTGAAGCAGCTTTCTGTGGGGGCTGATGAGGACATACCAATCAGGTGCTGCCTGCACCAGGGGAGCAGGGAGAGAGCGGGGATGGAGGAAGGATGCAGAAGAAGTGGTGTCAGCAACCTGATAGACCCAGGTAGCCATGAAGTCAAACCAGCCCATTAAAGGGAATGGGCTATAATTTCCTGTTTGCACCTTTTCCACCCCTTTTTTCAGTTAGTTAATACTGCATTTGCTCCTTTTCTTCTCTGCTATAAGCATAACCTGCCTCCAACCTCCTCTTAAAAGTTAATCCGTGAGACTGAGTATTGTAAAGTGAATTGCATCAGGTCCTGCCTACTTGAAAATACTTAGCTTATCCTAGCAGTTTTAAACTATTTTCCTCTAGAGACAAGTGTTCTTATAAAAGACATTCTTGTGGGTTTGCCTCTGATGTTGATTGTGGTAGCTATCTGGGTTTCTTTTCTTTTTTAAGAAAGGGATTGAAGCTAAAAGGGCAAACCTACATAGGGCTCAAGGTGCCACCAATTTTTAGTGGTCTGCACTGAACAGGGGGTCTATAGTTGTATCTGTATCAGGGATTGCTCATAGTATTGGAAGAGAAACTTGAGTTAAAACACTTGATGCCACAATTTTTGCGTCTTAAGCAAGGGGTTAGGTAGGTGTCTGGTTCAGCTTCATGGGATGCTTTCCTGTTACTTTTGTGTCTCTTGCTGGAATGTATCAGTTTGTGGCTTTACCTGTCTCGTTGCTCCATGTACTTTGTGCTCTTTTCACCGTCCCCCTAAAGAATCTGACTTCCCATTTATTGCACTCAGGTTTCACATCACTGAGAAATTTTTAATCCCTTTGCTTCCTATCTGTCCCTGTCGTTGGGAAGCTTTGTGCTGGTGTCCTTTGGCTTGTTGCTTCTTAGCAGGTCCCTCATACCATGTCAGATGGTTGTGCATGCTGTGATTGATCAAGTAATGCAATAAGGACAAATAATACTAACTTGTACAAATAGTGCAAATAATGAATATAGCACTGTAGCAAAAATAAGTGACACAAATCAAGGTGCTTTTTTAAAAGGCTGCCTGATTCTGCTGATCTCAGATCTTGAGATTTCTGAAGAGAAGCCAGATATCGGAAGGCACTAGGAATAATTTTGGAGATGGGAGAGAGGAACTGTGAGTCACCCAGGATCTCTAGTGCAAACAAAACAGCACTAGAAAATCTTTAGTCTGTAATTCATGAAAGAAGAAATTGACAGAATACACCACTTCAGTCCTGCATCTTATCAGTTATGAAGTTTGTAAAACAGGAAGGGGAAGCGAGCACTTGCTGAGTGACGTGTAACATCTGGCCTGAAATTAAACATTCCTCAGGGTTTCCTAAAATTGCCTGTCCGTAATCAGAATCTTTTAAACTCCACAAAAATATTCTGCTCTATATCCCTCTCAGGTTTCCTGTATGCTTTGTACCCTAAAAACCAGCTATCTTGTAGAGCTGTCTCTGTCACGTGGTATTTTTTTCACTAGCCCTATGCTGTCTGTAGGTGCAGCGTGCTGGTGAGCCTGACAAGAGCGTGTTGTTTGTAAAAGCCCCAGCGCATGCGGGCAGGCTTGTGCTGCTCTGTGCAGCCAAAGGACGCTGTCTGTGTTCTCTCTGGTTATTTGAAGTTCACGGGAGAAACTTACACAAGTCTTTAACCACAAAAGCAGAGGCAAAATACTGTTATTTGTGTCTTGCAAACAAGTTGAGACAAAAAGTTTTGATGTATAATCCAAACCTGAGTTTCTCTTCTGATGGAGAGAGCTGCAAATCTCTGGATTTTAGCATTGCCCCTCCTTCTCACACCTGGTTTTGAGATTCTCTTTTATCTTTAATTGTATCCCTTTGGCCTAGTCTTCCCACGCCCTGAATTGTTCCCTTTTCGCCCCTCCTTCCTTTGCTCTTACAGTTCTCAGGGTGGAAAAATACTTAAGTAAAAAAGTGTGAAATGTATTTCTCCCTGTGGAATAGCTGTAATCTTAATTTAATCCAATTATGTTGGCTAAACATATTAGCTGGATGCTTTTGTTAACAGTTGACCTTTTAGAAATCTGTGTCCTTGGATTACAGAGCTGAACAGAGCAGAGGTGTTTCATGCCATTAGAAGCTGCCACCAGTGGTCTGCTGGGAGTGTGGTGCCTGCGGTGGTTAGAAGGACGCAGTTCAGTTTTGCTCTGCCGCCGGTGAATGTTGTGCCCCTTCACACAAAATGTGGAGAAGAGTGGCTTGAGTGCTCTGCACGTGCTGTTACACCATGGGCTTGCACGAGTTTCATGTGCTGTAACTTGCCTTTTAATAAGTTTGAGGTTTGCAAGCAGAGTCCAATAGAAAGACATTAGTTAGCTATCCATAAATAAATGCATATAAATTAATTTATTTAGAGCCTTCTGTTGGTCACAGACCCAAAGTAAAGTGCATAGGATAAATCCACAATACAGAAATACCTGTCTACAACTCCATAGCAGAATGTATTGTTTTTTATTGGTTCACTGAGGAGCAAAACATAATCCAGCCCTGTAGGGTGAATCTTGAAAAACAAGCAAATAACGTACTCCCAATTACTCTAACTGAATAAACAACATTCTTCAGAAAGTTATTTGTCTAAACTTTATTAGACATAAAAACTTATTTTCCTTCTTTCTCCTCTGTCTTCCAGATAATGTGCTTTCTATTATTAGGATAACAAGTATCCCCAGATTTAATTTCAGTAACCTGAGTGGCAGGGAACGGTATAGAATTGTTTCCAAAGATAGTATATTGTGTTTCTATCTAGGAACAGAATTCATATTGGTGGTGGCTTTCATTGCAGTTTGTCTGTGTGTTGCATAGTTCAACAGTTTCATTCACTGTTTTTGTTATTCAGATTGTACACAGCTTCCCTTTGAGCTGAATGCAACATTTAGCTGATTTTCAGGCATTGTCTTTCTATTACTACTTTTGCTCCACCTTGCTTTTATGTAGGCAGCACATGTGCTAGTTAATGTGAAATAAATGTAGTGGTTGTGCTTTCAACAAGGACAAGTTTTTGAGAGGCAGAGGAGAAGACTTGTCCAGTGCTGCTCTTGATGTCATGTCTTGTATTCCACTGGTGGAAAGTTCATAGTAGTGGAAATTATTGGTCCTCTCAAAGCCATCCTTTTAAATAGTGAAGGGAAAAACATAACTTGTATTAACACTACTTTTGCACAAACTGAGATGGATATAAGGAGTTTTTCAAAGGAAATGTAGCTTTGTGGGTTCATCCATGTAAGTGCTTGAGAGGCTGACTGTCTTTGTTTTTCTTAAATGAAATGTTCTCAACTCAACTGAGGACTGAAATCTTTCATACCTATTTAAGAAGGTCCAGACTGGACTGAAATACATCATGCAAATGTCACTCAGCTTTTCAAATCTAAAAAAATTGCAGAATTTTCACATAAAAACCTCATCAGCCTAGCCTTTGAGATATTTAAGTCTGCCTTAGAATTCTAGTAAGTATTTGGATTCCATTGTGATGCATATGGGCTATGAACCTGTACTGATACCTTGCTGTGAAAAGTCTCCCTGCTCTCTGGCTTTCCTATCGTCCTAATACTGTGTTTGATAAAGTGAAATATACTTCTTAACAATTCGTCAATTTAAAAAACAGTCTTTTTTTTAACAGGCAAAACGAAGGCTGGAGCTAGGAGAAAGTGGCCACCAGTATCTTGCGGAAGGACTAAAAACTCCAAAGGGGAAAGGAAGAGCTGCAACAAGAAGTCCAGATAGTCCAAAAAGTAAGGGAACTTGTAGCATGCTGTCATCAGTCTGCATTACCTAGCTTAGAGTGTGTTTATTGCTGTCCTCTCCTAGATGTGTGTGCAACAAACTCGGCCTCCCAGCCGGGCAATGGACAGCAGGTTTGTAGCATGCAAGGATTGCTGCTGAGAGGCTGCAGAGGCTCTGGGCTGCCAGGTGTGTCCCTCTGCCCGCCGGGCAGCCTGCATTCCCTCTGCCCAGGGCCTCCCCTTCAGCCAAGGACATGATGCTGGGATGCTTAGAGGGGTGGATGCTGAGGAATGAAGGTGGTGTGGCGAGATCTAACGCACAGTTATTAGGCCAGGCTCATCAGGCCACCCTCCTCCTTTGCTGCTGGAGTTACAGCAGCTGGCTGCCAGGCCTTCTTTCCCTGGGCAGGGATTTGCAAAGAGTGCCGTGCCTCAGCAGCGCTGCACGATAAATGCTCCTTGTGGGATCCGAGCTGCCTTCTGTCCCTGCAGTGTGACTGTGGATAATTACTGCCACTGCTTAGTTGCTCTAAGTACTAATTTTTGCACGTCTACATTGCCTTGGGCAGTGGGCTTCTTGCAACAGGAGCTGGGGGCTTGCTGTCCTGTTTGGGGGATTTCCGCAGGAGAGTTAGGCTGGCAGAGGGAGCCAGATGGGGCAAGGAGAGGACTGGGGCAGCAGTGGTAATGATGTCAGAGCAAGAGATGCCAGGGGGTTCCTCCTTACCAGTCTGCTGGTTTTTGTTGAGGCAGATAGGAAAAATGAAATTCATTGAAGATACAAACTTAAAGCATAGGAGTTAAACAACCACAGTTGATTTAATTAAACTAAACTTCGTTAAGCTAAATGAAGCCTATTTTAAGCTGAAGTGGATTCTTGTAGAAATTCAGTACTGTTTGGTGCACAGGATGCTGCTGCAGCATTGACAAGCCTGTACAAAGAGCTTGGTGCAGGATGAGGAGCACGTGCCATTTTAGGTGGGAGTCCAGTCACTTCTTGCCCTTATCACTCTGATCCTCTTACTCTTTTCTAAACCCCAAACAAACCAACCACCCTGCTCTAGACCCACAAGGTCATGTAAGTGATGTGAATGAGATTTAGATGAGACGTTGGAACAAAATTCTTTCCTCACAGAGTGGTGAGGCACTGGAACAGGTTGCCCAGAGAAGCTGTGGATGCCTCATCCCTGGAAGTGTTTCAAGGCCAGGTTGGATGGGGCTCTGAGCAATCTGGTCTAGTGGGAGGTGTCCCTACCCATGGCAGGGAGGGTGGAACTAGATGATCTCTAAGTTCCCTTCCAACCCAAGCCTTTCTATGAATATTCTTCCATTTCCCAGAGCAGACAAGCCCTGAATCTACCCAAAGAAATACGGGTTCTCTTTGCAAAGGTGCAGCGTCTTGGTTTTCACTGAAAAACCATCATTTTCTTCAAAATATTTAAAGGTAGTCTAAAGGTTCATTCTCAGGTAGGATTTTCAGTTTTGACTGACTTCTGCCATTTAATGTGTGACCTGACCCTTGAAAACATGGAAAAGACCACCAGATCAGCCTAAGTTCCATCCTGCGTAATACTGGAAGCAAATGATGGGTTTGAGATGTACCAGCCCAGCAGACTTGTAATAATGGCTGGCTTATTTCCCTTGACAGAAAGGCCCCGAACATTTAGAATTAGAAATCATTCTGATCCAAGTATTTAAACTCTTAAAAGCCCATCTGTTAAGTGCATAGATGCTGCATTTGTGCATGGAAACCATGAATTGGTCCAAGCCATTTGCTGACTTCTAATTTAGAAGATATGGATACTCTCTCCCAGTTTGAGCATTGTTTGGTTATGGAGCAGTGATAATTATAAATTATATTTTACATTAATCTCCTCTAGTTCACTTGAGTTTTCTCAGGCTGTGGAGTCTGACACTGATGGAATCTGTCATTGTGTTCACCCACTGAAGTACACCTAAGTCCTGCTTAATTGCATATGAAACACTTATCTCACATGAGGGGAAAATCAAACCATGATGAAAGCTGGCTATCAACCTGATGAAGGAGACTCACAGGGGATTTTTTGGGTTTGCTGCCAGGATAAATAGATACTAAAAATACTATTATGAATTCACATGGTAAAAGCCTAAGCAGAATATTGCTATATGTATCTGTCAGACTACTGGAAATATTTGCATTTTAAAAAAATGTATATATTTGCTCATGTACCTGTGACTTTTGGAAAAGTACATCTTGAAATACAAATACGTAGTGGTAAGTTGTGTCTTAATGCAGAGGTATGAGAGATTTCTTTACTAAAAATGAAAGAAGTAACTGTAGTATATATCATTTCATTTTTATTTGCTGCTTTCGGAACCAAAATGAGAAAAAACTGATTTAACTTTCTTTTTCCTTTTCCTTCCAAGCTCCAAAATCTCCTTCAGAAAAGACTCGGTATGATACATCCCTTGGCCTTCTTACAAAGAAGTTCATTCAGTTGCTGAGCCAATCTCCTGATGGGGTCCTAGATTTGAACAGAGCAGCAGAGGTCCTCAAGGTGCAAAAAAGAAGGATTTATGATATCACCAATGTACTGGAAGGCATCCATCTCATTAAGAAAAAATCCAAAAACAACATTCAGTGGATGTAAGTATTCATTATCCTTTTCCATCCCTGCTGGCTGATTTTACTATCATAGGGCAGCAGTGTTTTTCTTCTCCCACCTTCCATTCTAACACTTTGCTCCAAGCAATCATTCAAAATGCCTTCCAACAGGATACAGTTTTATTTTTCGGTTAAGAAAAGTTTATAAAAAGCATTTGTCAGGGACATTAGAAACCAGGAGTTTGTTTGAAAACTGGATTAATTAATTTACTTCTGCATGTGGAGAAAGTTTTAGGTATGTGTCTCTACCTACTGCCTTCCTTGGGTTTTTTAAAGCTGTGGTTAGAAACAAGATTTTGGAAGTAGGTAGAAATATTCAACTCTTCCATCTTGGTGGCAGTTCCAAAACGTGCTGTTGTGATAAAAAGATGCTTTTTCTGGAAAGCATAGTTTATGTTGACTTGCTTTGGGTGGGTTTAGGGAGAAAGGGCTAAGAACTTGATCTGCAGTATGTAATCCTGCCTCTCCCCTTTACCATGGCATAGGGTCAAACTTTACAGAAGCTGACGGGGTGTCTTCCTTCTCTGTGTCTGTAGGGGCTGCAGCCTGTCAGAGGACGGTGGGATGCTGGCGCAGCGCCAAGGCCTCACGAAGGAGGTGACTGAACTGACTCAGGAAGAGAAGAAACTGGATGAGCTAATCCAAAGCTGCACCCTGGACCTCAAGCTGCTAACGGAGGACTCAGAGAATCAGAGATATCCTTTTTCCCAAAACCTCAAAGGTGCTCAGCCTCCTTGTTGTGCCCTGTAATACTAGGGGAATTCGAATTCTCTATGTGATGTGATAGAAAGCAAGCATCAGAAGCTTCAAGAAGTTGAAAAGGTTTTAATGTAGTTTAATATAAAAATTACTTAAGCAGCTTGAACCTGTAATGCTTCTGGAATGTGAAAAGAAAAAAAAGAAAAGGTGATGCATGAAGAAGACTTAACATTTATGTTCACACAGAGTGAAGCCAAGAACCTTACTGATTAATGAGTGACAATATCCAATAGCCCTGCGTTTTTTTTCAAGCATTTTGAGCCTAGAGCAAACCCCAGTTTTATGTGTTCAGAAATTATAAAGGCATGAAGAGAAAGTCTGATAAGGTCACAGAGTTGTATAGTCATTACTTTTTTATTTATTTATTTATTTTACTTTAAACTGAGATGTATATAAATTAGAAGCACAGAGAGGAAAATAAAGTTGGGATTTGGTTTAGTCTGAAACTTGCAACTAAGTTTCAGATTCCTCTGGTTAGAGAATCTATAATAGAATATCACAGATAAAGGTTATATGAGCTCTCAAAATACCTTAAACTGAATTATTTAATGTAATAGCAATACTAAATTGCATAAGGCTCATGTGACTTCTTTTGGCTGTGAATGCCCTTTGTAATTAACCAGTAGTCATTTTCCTTAGATTTTCCACCTATTAGCAACACAAGAAAGCATTTTATTAAATGCTGATGTGAAAACTTATTACTGTGTATAATAAGTAGTGTTTAAGTAGTATCTTATAAAGTGGACTTACTCTCTGTTCTGAAGGATAGGAAGTAAGTGGGAGTACCATTAAAAGTACTTGAACTACATGAACGTTGTCTTTTGACTGAATTTCATGGACATTTTGGTGTAACCAAAGATCACCAAGTGGCATGGGCAGTAGGATCAGCGCTGCCTTCAGCTAAGAGCACGATCCATCAAGAGACATAAGCAAGACAAAACTGAACATGACAATTCTCACTTTTTGCAGTACTGAATCCTGTGAGGATGAACCCTGCATTTGCAAACATTACTTAACAAGTGGTAAAAGCCTTGATAGAAGCCATTTGGGTGAAAGATGACCTGTCACTTTGCCTCTCGACCTGTTTGGTCCAAGATAGATCCAAAATATATTGGAGCTTGGGCAGTCTGTCTTGCTGTACAGCTCAGTAACAGCACACATTCACATCACCAAAAAGTATACTAAGTCAGGCTTTTTATTTCTCTGGCATAAACACTATGCCAGGTACCTCACAGATGACAAAACTGAAGAGCTGGAACCATATGCATGTGATCATGGCTGTTTCACAGTTCTTTTCACAGCCAAAAGCACTTTGACGCCTCAGTTACATGGATCAGTACATGGGGCTTCACCATGTAGTAACCCCCAAAAACCACTGTCACTTTGACAAATATATGTTGAACAGCAAAATATTCATATTTATTCAGTGCTTATGCAGAAATGGACATTCTGCTTAAACAGGCTTTAGAAATAATTTTATATAATATAAATTAATGAGTAAATACACAAGTGTTGCATAAATGTGTATACATTTATATGTATTTTATATATGTTGTATGTATTATATATTTATGTTGCAAAGCTCCTCAAATTTAAACTGAAATTATTATTTTTGTCAGCCTGGAGAAGAGAAGACTCCAGGGAGACCCTATAGCACCTTCCAGTACCTCAAGGGGGCCTGTGGGAGAGCTGGAGATGGAGTTTTTGTAAGGGCATGTAGTGACAGGACAAGGGGGAGTGGCTTTAAACTGAAAGAACATGGGTTTAGATGAAATATTAGACAGAAATTCTTTACAGTGAGGGTGGTGAGGCACTGGGACAGGTTGTCCAGAGAAGCTGTGGATGCCCTATCCCTGGAATTGCTTCAGGCCAGGTTGGATGGGCGCCTGGGCAACCTGGTCTAGTGAAAGGTGTCCCTGCCCATGGCAGAGGGGTTGGAACTAAATGATCTTTAAGGTCCTTTCCAGCCCAAACCATTCTATGATACTGTGTATGCACTTCTATAGCACGCATCTATAAATTCCTATACACTTTTGCAGTGATTTTCAGCTCTCTGCATTTTGATAGCAAGTGCATAAAAATTTTTGCTTCGTGGAGTCTGTGCGTAATTTCAGATTGTTGAACCCTAGCTTACGTAGTTTCCTGCATGCAGAGGAGGAGAGAAGCACTCAGCACAGAAAATCCCTTTTGTTCACTGAGTAGTGGCCGCAGCTGTTACATCAAAGAGAAGTTCTCACAGGGCTTCATGGCAATCACAGTGTAGAGAACAGAAGACCTTGGTCTAAGAGCTATGTAGCCATGAGAAAATGGAAATAATTTAAAGACTTCTGCCTCATCTAATAGTCTGAATGTGTTGTAACCTGGGACGGAAAATTCCTTAACAGTGATTACATTAGCTTATGTGACGTATCAAGATATTCGAAAAATTAGTGGCCTTAAAGACCAAACTGTTATAGTTGTGAAAGCTCCTCCAGAAACAAGACTTGAAGTGCCTGACCCAGTGGAGGTAAGGAGAACCTGGCATTTTCTGCCAGGTTATGTATCATTTTTCTACAGATGCAGCGTCTCCTGAGTCTTACTGTGGTATGTGCCCAGGCACACAGTCCTATATTCTTACAAATTTCTTTATGTTTCTTTAAGAAAGGGGAAGCTCTAAAAACCAGTTTACACAGAACAGTCATTATTTGTTCCTTTTTGCTCACTTTCAGATTTCTTCAGAGTAATACACACTATTTACAGATATTTTCTTTATATGAAGAAAAGCTCTTTTTTGACAATTGAAATTTCCTTGGTTTGTAACAACATAAAACCTTTCTCAAGAAATTCATCTTTGTTATTTTGGTTAAAAAGTTAATGCAAAACTCAACGCCTTAAGCATCTTAACAGCTCCTATAACTGATATCCTAATTTATTTAAACATATATTTTCATGTAGGAATTTCTTTTCTGAAATATTACAGTTATTGAAGAAATTCGTGTTTTACTCCTAGAACTCATTCTCACCCTTCCTTCTTTCATCATCATCTTTGCTTCTTTGGCACTTACTTTAATTCTCAGTTATGAAGACAGACCCAAGTATGTTGGGCAAATGGGAACAATTGACAGGACCCACTGGTTTAGAGATTCAAAAAATGTTCCTAATTTCTTGAGTCAAGGACAGCTAGACATCGGGCTAACCCCACAAACACTGCTGTGTTTTGTTCATACCTGTGCCTTAATCCTTCATCCCTACACTGGGCCAGTGAGCTCAGTGATACCTGCTGCCCTGTAGGTTGGAACAGGCTCTGGATTCCTTGTCACTTTTTTTCCCTAAGATTATCCTGCACTTGCTTAGACCCATTATGGTTTCCATCCTTCTTTTTTTCTTTTCTCTGCCTCTGTCCTTGCTTTCCCCTTTGAACCTTGTTGCAGGTTTTGGCAGGAAGAATAAATCATTTTGCTGCTATGAGGAAAGGATGTCTTTTATCAGTATTCATAAATATATACTGCTGTTGTTGTTTGCTTTCCTGTTTCTTTCCCCTGGGCATTATGTTTTGATTTTTAATTCAGTGGAATCAGGCAGGCAGAGAGAGATGCACACAATCATTAAAATTAGTGCTTAGACCTCCCTTATCCTCTATACACAACTTATTTAATTTTCAGCTTCAGGCAGTAAGGTCCTATTTCTTTCTGCCACATGCAGTTACATTTCAGTGTTCTTTTTTTGCATACTTCAGTCACTCAATAGTACCTTCCTTCTTCAACTCCTGCTCTTCCCATCTCCTTTTATCCTAATTATCTATAACATTGCCCTAAGTACTCTCAACTGTTTTCTCTGCCCTGGGAAACCCCCATTCAGTTGTTCTCTGTATTTGTAAATGCTGTCTATTATGTTACATAACTGTCAGAACCCAAATAATATGAGGAACATTTTGTCAAAGGGCACAAAAGGAAGTATTTTAAATGAGTCTGCAAAGAGGTACCTAATGCCTGTATTCATGCTTTTTAGAAAACTATTAATGCAATATAGCAGGAGCAGGTTTATTTGTAACCAGAGTAATTTATGCTTTTCCATCATAACACGAAGAGCAGCTTTGCAGGTTTTCTGTGCCCAGGTCATGTTGGTTTATTGCATCAGTGTGTGAAAGTTAAGAAAAATGTAACTTCTTGCGACGAATTAGCAGTTCCTATTCAGAACTTCCATCAAAATCACTGCCTTGAGGAAGCAGAAGGACTTAGATAAATAAGTTTGGGTGAAGAAAATGGCATCTGGTTTAGGGTTTTTTGTCATTTGGAAATGTTGCCTGATAAATAGGTGAACTTACATGTAGATATTTGAGTTCGGTTGAGTAACTGCTGAAGGCTTTTGGGAGAGTGGGAAAGATGTTTTGGCATATTTTTAAAGCAGAAACATTTACACAAATGCATCCAATATTATTGTTATGAGTAAAAATAAAACCTGTGACTTGAATCTCACAGTTCTATTCCATCAGGAT
The DNA here is from genome assembly GCA_013399875.1 of Gymnorhina tibicen. Lineage (NCBI taxonomy): Eukaryota > Metazoa > Chordata > Aves > Passeriformes > Artamidae > Gymnorhina > Gymnorhina tibicen. The sequence continues at coordinate 1,081,055 of VXAZ01001047.1, read as the reverse complement.
GCTCCAGGCTATTGTGGTTGTAAGAAAATGCTAGGAGTTTAATCCTTTATACCTCCCTCCTTATGATATGACACACAAAATGGTGGGATTTTGAGATTTGTGCACTACAGTGGGAAAAGTTTTTATATTCTAGTCTGCAAGATACCTCAGCCAAGCCTTTCACATCTCGGGAAAAAAAGGCTTGATGTTCTTTTGATTTTAAAACTGTACTCAGACACTCACACCCCAGTAAGAATTTACTCAGTGTGATCAATATTCTGTTGTGTTCACCGGTGTAATGCCATTCTGGTGTTTGTTTTGTTAGCAGAGTGCATTGATACATTTATCCAGTACTCAAGGACCTATTGAAGTCTATCTGTGCCCAGAGGAAAATGATGCCCTCAGTCCAATGAAAACCTATAGTCAGGACCACAATGGAAATATTTCCAAAACCATTTCCAAAGGTAAAATTATTTCTTTGCAATACCAATGGCCGTTCTTCAAGCTTACATTCAAGGTTTTTCATTTCAAACTTTGGATTTCCAGCTCTTATGCTTTGGCTTTATTTTTCTAAGAAGTGAAAAGCTAAGGCATTAATTCTTCACTATGCACTTCTGGTTTATATAGTGGGAAATATGTTTTCCTTTGCATCACTTGTTTAAAGTAAGTCTCCTGTTTGCATATCATATGAAACCAAAGTGTATGCAATATTGAAGAAAGAAACAATTTTGTTCCTTTAAGTTTTCAAATAGGACAGTAGCAGTAAAGATCCATCTCAACACAAGAGGCAGAAATCTCTGTGTATGGGTATATGTGAAGCTACATTGCTTCACTGATGATATTTGGTATCTAGAAAATTCTCAGTTTTGACTATGAACTCCACTGAAAAATGGGCATCTCACTATGCTTGATTTATTTCCCCCTGTAGTTGTTTAAATCTTGTAAGACAACTTTTTAATAGAAAAGTCAGAGATGATAGCAACATGATCATTTTTGAGAAGCCCTTTGTAACATATCAAAAAAAGGCTAGAAATTATGTGGAGGCCATTTTTTATTGTTGAAATGATGCTTTATGAAAGGTGCTTTATGCAGTGGTTCTTTGTTTGATCCGTGTCTGATATTTCTACTGAGATTAAACGCGGCATCTTTTATTTTTTTTTCCTCTCCCTCCTCTCACAGAAGTGGCTTCTGCTAACTCAGGACAAGGTGACTGCTCGGTAAATATGGCAACAATCTCTCCATTGGCTTCTCCAGCCAACCTTCTACAGCAGACCGAGGACCAAATTCCCTCAAACTTTGAAGGACCATTTGTGAATTTGCTGCCTCCTCTGCTTCAGGAAGATTATTTACTGAGCCTTGGGGATGAAGAAGGCATCAGTGACCTCTTTGATGCTTATGATTTAGAGAAACTTCCTTCACTGATGGATGAATTTATATACAGCTGATTGTCTTAAGCGCTGTCCATATCTAAACTATGCTTTTAATGGAATCAAAAAACCTGCCGTCATTCAGAGTTGTCCTCTACTTACCATAAAATAGCATTATTAAATAAACTAGGCTCCTGAACAGCGCTGATACTTTAATTTAATACTCCCTATAATACTATAAGAAACAATGGAAGGCTTTTACAGCAGAGCCTTCTCCTAAACCCTGAGCTCCAGTGCCTTGCGAGTCAGCAGGTGCAAGCAGGTGACCGTAAATGTTTTATCTTCACACTCCCCCAGTCTCTGCTTACCGTGACAAGTGGGCTTACGGAGAAGGGCTTCGTGAACTGGTTTAGTCCTAAATAACAATTTTATAATAGTATTTCAGGTCGTGCCTTCTGCAGAGAATGCATGTCTTTTGAGTGTCACAACATGGATTGTACATGCAGTGAACGTAAATATGAAGTAATGCAAGAGTGGAATGGGATTCTTCAGCTACTTGTGGGAATGTTTAAATTGCTGTCATAATGCTCATTTTGAGCTGTGTATATGTCTCATTATGAGGTCAAATACTTATGTCCTTAAAAGCTTTTAATGAAAAAAAAAATACACTGTAAATGTAGTGTATATTGCAGATATTGAAAAGTATAAAGTTCTGCCACTTCTCGTAGTAATCGCAGATTTTTAAAAATGCTTGTGTGTGTGTGTGTGTGCGTGTGCGTGAAAGTAGTTTTTGTTGGTTGTTTTTTTTAAACTAGAACGAAGGTGCACAGTTCAATTTTACTGCCCCCAGTGTGCATTAGAACTGGTACATGAATTTTTGTGGTACTAAGTGGGGCTTCATGTTAAGTGCCTACTAGAGATGCACTGTGGGTTTTTCCCTCTATGGAAAACACTTATGCCAAGCTTTGTTTGTTCAATATATCATATTTATCTCAGTGGGTTAGCTTCCTCTGCTTACAGCTTTTTATAATTCTCTTCGCCAGCAAAATGGAACTAATTTTTTTCCAAAGTACATAACTGTAAGTACCACATCAACTGAATTGCATTTATTTTTTGAAGATCTTTGCTAGTATAGTATAGTACCAATATTTATTTTTTGAACGTCAAAGGAATTCTAAGAAGTCTTAAATAATTTTTTTTTTTCTTGAGTGTAAAATATTTTGCCACGTTCTGGGCTAAATTAATGTAATGTTGATTAGATGATGCCCATATAATCTTTTTGTTTGCATTACTGTTGTGCTTATCTGACATACTCAGAAAATTAGTACTATTTGTACTGTAGTAGAATATTATGTATGCAGGTTTTCTGGTACCATTGAGTTGCTGCTATGAAAGCTCACACACGAAAAGGCAAGAAGTCACAGTACTAATAAGGAAACTGTATGACTGTGTGGGTTTTGGAATATAACAAATGTATAAAGGGCAACACATAAAGAACTGTTAAACAGTGTTAAGTGTGTGTTTATATGTACAAATATTTGCATAGATCATTCAGCAGTTGTATTTAATTTGATATATGTTCTCAACTCACACTTTAGTTATCTAGCAGTTTTGTACAATAGAATTAATTTGTAAACACTGCCAGAATATTTTCTAGCTGGTTTGTAATTTTTTAAGAGTTTTTTTAGATGTGGATCTGTAAATAAAATTGTAGTATTTAAAGTTTTTGTCTTGTGGAAGAGGAAAGTAAAAGTTGTGTGAGCATGAAGATTTGTGAGACAAAGGGGCACTTTTGCTAGGGAAGAGAAAATGAAGACTAACACAGACCATCTTTTTTTTTTTTACAAATTAAACACTTGTCCCAGTGTGTGTGGGCAAAATACTAATCTAATTTAGCTTTGCATTGTATGCTAGTTTAAAAAAAAAACAAACAAAACAAACCTCTGTAAAATACTGTAAAAAAAAGGAAAAAAAAAACAAAAAAAGCTTTTATGGTGAGTTTTGTAAATAGATTTATTAAAGGGTGACCTGTTCTCTAGCTGTGATCTTACCACTTCAAATGGATGTAATTTGAATAAATTTTGTATGGTAATGAATCAATAAAAATGAAATTTTTTAAAGACTTTAGATTTGTATACAGTGATTTAAATTTTTCTTACTCTCGATGCCTGTCATACTGTTTCTTGAAACCTGTTACTGTTTTCATTATTAGTGCAAACACTCATTTGACAGCAGATAGTTTCAATCCCATCTTTTTACGATGCCAACAATAAGTTCAGCGGGTTTTTTTAAGCCAGAGTGAAACAAGAATAAAAGACACATGTTAAGAGACACAGCAGGTGATCCAGAGGTTGGGATAACACAAGTTTATTTTTATTTATTCCCTCTCCTCTCATATGAATTAGAAACAGACTTCTTGCAAACTTCATAGAAATTGTGTTACTGTAGGATTAAATCACATGAAAGCAGTGGTTGAGGATATGCTTAACCTTCCTACTGGTAACTCTCCAGAAGTTTCCTAATAATAGCTTTGAAAAGAAGGTGTGTTTTCTTGAGTCACTTCCAACAGTCCCTAATGCCAGACCTATATTTACAAACTTGTATGTCTTTTCTGGTAGTGACTGCAGCACCTTTTTAGATACATGCCATCCATCAACTGCAAAAAAAAAAAAAGAACCAACTTTAAAAAACCAGGATAATAAAATCACAGTAATATGGTTGAGTGTTGTCATGTTGTACCTCTGAGCAAGTGATTTGTGTCTTGTCAACTTCCTTCACATTAGGAGAAGGCTGTCACTTTCTCCGTGCACCTGTACATATTCAAACATCTGCACACAGCAGTACTGAAAGGAAGATTACAAAGGTCCTCTCTATATTCTTAATAAATAATAAAGGAGGGGTAGATGGCTCTGTTCTCTGATCTCCCTTTGAAGCAAAGATGGCAGTAAATATCTGCTGTACCTCCCTGGCCTGCTTTCAGTTTCTCTATTCTACAGCTGCTATAAGCACTTTTTAATTTGCCCCTAGGTTCTGCTACTGATTACCAGTTTTCATGTAATTTTCCCCTCTCCTTCCTTCTTTCTGTATCTGCTTTGCAAACTTGCCAGGTGCTGAGGTGCAGGATAAAAAAACCAGCCAGTTAAAATACTTACTCCTGCTCCTCTGGGCTAGCATGGTGTACCTCAACATTATTCAGTGTACAAGTATTAGTTTCAGGGAGGTTTTATTGGGGGCTGTATGTGCTGCATTCCTTGGCTGCCAGCAGATGGAAAAGGTTTTGGAAAAATCTGTCAAAATGGCCTGAATGATAGGCAACTGTTTATTCCTTAACACACAGGAAAGGAGTTTGAAAGTAAAAGGGGGGTTCATGCTCTTGAACCTACAGTAAGAACTCCTCCATCTACAAATGACAAGAAACAGTCACTTTCTATTCCTTTTGACTTACACCTGAAAGAATAAATTGCACCTTGGTCTTGATGCAGACGTGAACATTTTTGTTGTAGAAAGAAAGTATGAAAGATACGTAAGGTATTTTCTGTAGCATGACACATAGCTACATGTTTAAAAGCACCAAATTTCGTATATGTCTTTTTTTTTTTTTTCCCCTGTATGAAATGCAGTTAATGCACAAAGCCGTTAGTGTTCCTGCAGCCAACAATTCTCAACGTTAAGCGAACCATGAGCCTGTAGAGCAAAGCCAATGGAGTGATGTTAACCAAAGCATAAACAAGTAGAATTCATCTCCCCATTCTGCTTTTCCTGCTGAAGCAAGCTCAGCTCGGATATTACTCTACAGCTAAGCAATGATCACAAGAATGCTTGGCCTTTATTAAGTCTGGGAGTTTCTTTACCCACTGTTTTCTTTCTAAAACTGGACAGGGAGAAAGTGTCATATATAAGAGGAAGAAACAGATTGTTACCAGTTCTGAGTGGTGCTAAATGTTGCTCTCAAATGACCAGCCAGATTCTCCTAAATTTTAAGAATAGAGGGGGAAAAAATCTAATTTCTTGTATCTCTTTTAGGACTCTCCTTTTTTTTCTGAATGCCTTCCCACCTATTTCCACCCAGAACTGATGTTAGTTATCAGAGAATAAAGTTGCCATATAAAAACCCTCACCCTCCCTGGCTGTTTTCCTTCCCTAAGGATTTTAGTTGAGATGCTCTAAACCAACTAAGGATGTATCTTTTACTAACCAGGAGCTGAGTTTGAGATTTGGATTTTATTTTCCCAGTAGGTTTTTTTTTCCAACTACCTACTCCTGCAAAACCTATGACTTCAGTTGGTAACCCAGCCTGAGGCTGGTGTCTTTGAGTTTCCCAAGCCTGAAGAGTAGGATGTAAGGCCTGCAGGCAGCTTGGAAAGGATGTAATCTAAGATCTTCTTTGGACACTCGAGGAACTGGAGCATGTCTGCTGCCAGCCCAGAGAAGGCCAGTACTGGAAGTTGTAGTCCCAGCCACTGTCACATAAAAAGCAGTTTTCCCAGGCAGGTATGGATAAACTTCCTTCCTGTGATCAGGAGGTGGCAGGGAATCATCTGCTTCCTTCTCTACCTGCTGTGCTACCTGCTGTCTGATGCAGCTTTATTTGTTATTATGAATATGCTACAAACCAATTTAGGTTTGTGAGCTTCAAAAGCACTGGGAGAGTGCCTTCCACGTTGTGGCTACATCCTAGGACTCAACAGGACTGTGCTGGAACAAGGGCTGCTTGATACTATGAATTCTTGGCAGTGGGACAAAGTAAAGGCTCTGCTGGATCATGCTGGAACTGATCAGTGTGGCCTATTTATGTCACTAGGTATGGGACTCGTGGGTTATTCCTGCCTGGGAGCTGCTCTTGGAGATCACTGCCTCCCCTTAATGAGTAGTGTTGGTCAGTGTTGGCCATTTGGAGATTTTTGGTTATGTCTTGCAGGCTGCCTGTGCTTTGCTCTTTTAGTCAGCCATAAACTAGCACTGGTGTGTGCCCAGTTGGGTTTAACCACAGCACGAACACTTGGCTGGTGGGGACAGCTGTGAGGTTGTGCAGTGCAGTGCTCCCAGAACAGAGAAGCCGAATTCAAGGACTGCACATGAAATACTTAGAACATGGGAAACTGAAAAGAAAAAAGGAAGAGAATTGCTAACCTTATCAGGCAGCAGTTAAAATGCTGATGGGTGATATAGATACCATTATTACTGACCTAGTAAGGACTTCTTACACCGTAGGAGGAGGTCTGAAAAACGTGGCCACCCATTTTGAAGTATTTTCCTCCATTCTCTCCTGGGCTAAAAATGCCACAAAAGTAACAAATTACACATCACACAGTGTCTTGCTGAGAGAATCTCTGGAAAGTACTCGTGTCCTTAAACAAAGACCAAACAGGAAGGCAAATATATCTTAAACTGTAACAATGACTCTATCATGAGACCAGGGTGATATTAATAGTGCTCAGTCCTGCTCAGAATGATTTGTTCTTAAGGACTGATTTAAATGAAGTGCTTATTTGTTTCTGTCCCAGTTCTGTTCTTTAAATCCCTCTGTTCCTTTGTCCACATTTTCTTTTTTTTTTTTTTCCTGTGGGCATTGTCAGATAAGCATTACATAAAATAAGCTCCAGTTTGTAGGAAAAGGACAGGGAAATAATATTCGTAATTAGAAGTTGCCACATTTTATCTGTGAGTGGACCAACAGACCTATTATGGAATACACCCAGGGTTTTCATTAATTTTCCCCCCAGTTCCAGGGAGACTATAATCTGCATTTTAAGAGTAAACTGATTCCAAAGGCTCCTTCTAAAGAGAGAAACTTAGAGTTTGAAATGCAGCTGCAGGAAATGGTGACTTTTACATTCCAAAGCTGACTACCGCAAAATAGAATATGTTAAAGAAAGATACAATATGAATAATCGTTTTAGGTTAACTGTGTATATTAAAAGCAAACCAATAATATTATGCTCACTCTCTACAACACTTTGATCACCAAGGACACTGAACACTTAATCTGCTCAGAGCTTTAGCTTCAGCCATCCAAGTCCGAACAACCACACTGGTGTTTTACTAAATATCAATCAGAAAAGTTTGGAGGAAAACAGTGCCAGAAACTCTAGCCATCTGATACTAAATATTTTGACCAATATCGTTTAGACTATTCAGCAAAGTTGCTACTAGCATTGTATTTTGAGGAAATTAACGATTAAAAATAGTAATAAAGAAAGGGCGTTGTGGCCAGAAGGGGATTGAATAGCTCATCATCCATTTGGATCAGATACATCAGAATCGCAGCCGCTTTAACTGGATACGTATTGCTGGGATTGCTATTTTCCAATTAAAACGAAGCTGGGTCTCCAAGGGTCTGCGGGGCTCTCCCGCCGGGGACCGCACGCTCAGTCGCGAGGCAGCAGCGTCGCGCCCTCCGCGCTGTTATGGCCTCCGCCGGCCGCCGTCCTGACGCCGTTGCGCGCGCGGGGCTTCGGGGCGGGGCGCGATGGCGGAGCCCGGGTGAGGCGCGGGTGAGTGTCGGGGTCGGAATGGGCCCCGGCCCCCTTCCCTCCGCTCCTCTCCTCTTCCGTCCTGTCATTCCCTTCCCTGCCCGGTTCTGACGGTCTGGCCGAGTTCCCCTTCTGCTGCCCGCGCGATGTTCCCGTCCCGTGTGGGGCCTTCTCAGGGTTCCCCATTAACGTCGGGAGGAGGAGACGAATCTCCTGGCGGGAATCTCCGGAGGGGTCGGCGGCCGGGATGCAGCTCGGGGATAGGGTACTCTCAACGGGTGGAAGCTGGGAAGGGGGGCCGAGCCCAGCCGGGCTGTGGGGTGTGCGTGGTCCAGGCGGCGGCCCGGCTGCCCCTCGCCCGCAGGCTGTACTTGTGTCTGTGTTTATATATACATATATGTATAGTTTACATATTTGTGTATATGAGGAGAGACTGCAGGAGCTGGGCCTGTTAAGTCTGGGGAACAGAATACTGAGAGGGGATCTCGTTAATGCATATAAATATCTCAGAGGCGAGTGCCAAAAGGATGGTGCCAGAGTTTTCAGGTGCCCAGTGACAGGACGAGGCCATAAAACGCAGGAAGTTTCACTTTAATATAAAGGAGGACTTTATTGAGGGTGGCAGAGCACTGGAACAGGCTGCCCGAGGAGGCTGTGGCGTCTCCCTCTCTGGAGACATTCAAAACCCACGTGGACACATTCCCTTGTAACCTGCTGCAGGTGGCCCTGCCTTGTCAGGGCTGGATGATCTCTGGAGGTCCCTTCCCAGCGCTAACAATTCTATCAATTCTGTGATATGTATATGTGTATATATATACACATATATTCACATGCACGTATGTGTGTACACAATACTTGATCTCACTCTGTATTAACGGTACAGTTTTCTTCTGCTCTGTGTGAGCCCGGGGATAAAATCCTGGGTCTTTACTGGGGACATCTGTTGGTAAATAGCTGAAAAGAGCGGTCCTTTTCCACCTGGATGGAAGTCCTCCATTGGTATGTGCAAGGAGATTGAGGAGGGGGTGACCAAAACAGACTGGCACAAGGAAAGTTTTGTTTGTGACAAGATGTTAAAACAACTGTGGTTTTTTATTTGCTTGCTAACATTTTATTAAGAGAAATGTAGAGTTCTGTAGGTGCAGCTTGGCAGTATGAGAAGAATACATTAACTTCTAATTTTGTTATTTCTTCATATTTTAGTCAATCTACCAAAATAGCTGCAGGAATCTGTCTTTATTTTTTTTTTTCCTTGTGAAGGAGATACCATGCATGCATATGGAACTAGTGCAGATATCAAATAATCTGTTTTAAAATAACTTCACAGTGTTCTAATTTAAAAAAAAATTGTGAATGACTTGAACTAAAATTTACTGTTAATCTCTCCCTTCTTTCATTCAAAATTTTAAATTGATTGACGACAGAATCTGGAGGAAGTCTGAGATAACTTAAATGCATCTGACTTTGACTAAAAAAAAGACTCTATAGAAGAAGAATAAAAAGAACAGTCCCCCTGCTCAGGAGACAGGGAAAATGTGGGTACTCTTCCACTTTGCCAGCCAGCCAGCATGTGTACCCAGTCCACATGAGGTCAAACTGAGGAAGGAGTGTATTTCTGCAAAGGGAGGATGAATACTTGTTGGACAGTAACATGGACTGACAGTTTTCTGTCTGCTAGTTCTGCTTGTTCATGCCATATCTTTTTTCCTTTTCCCCCACCCCTCAGGATTACGGTCCAGGAGGATTTAGATCTTGCTTTAAAAGGTAGGCATTTTAGTTTGGCTGTATTCTTTCTTCCATGGGTCACTGAAATAAGCTAAGCTTATTTGTTTTTCCAGCTGCTCCATTACATTGGATATTTTTCTGTGAGAGAGAAAAAACCAACAAATCAAAACTTTTTATTCCCTTCCAGATATTGATTTGATAACTTTACCTATTTTTACATATTGTCGGTGGTATAAAATAGTGTAAGAGATGTCACCTTTCCCTTATATTCTTTATTGCTAGACTTTTCAGAAATGTTTATTTTTGTTCAGCTTTTGCTGCATTATTTTACAGATCCTAGGTTTTTTTATCTAGAAGAATGCTAATTGCCTAAGTAGCTGGGGCAGATGCATCCTCTTTGTGACATCATTCTGTTCCTTTTTAAGTTGAATGCAGATGTGTGATGATTCAGCTTACATGAAGTTTTATTTTGAAGTATATTTGCAAGATTGACTGATGGACACATGCTGGGAAAATGCATGGGTTTTTAGCTTCTTATGTTCTTCAGTAATTAATTTGCAACATCTGGAAGTGGTTTTATGCCAGTAGCAAATCTTCCGTTCCTGAAGTCTAATTTTACAGAAATTAAAGCCTTGTTTTTTGTTCTTTGTTGTCAATTAGGAAAGTGTTGTATTTTCCCTGTAAACTCTGTGAGATGCCCTTATATGATTTCCTTAGTAAACTCTTGGTTTATGTAAAAAACCTGAGTTTCCAGTGGTACTTCAGACTTTATTCTAATTAGGAATTACAGCATAGTGTGGCATGTAATTAATGCAGTAACTTTTTTAATAGATTCTTTTAGCAGATAGCTTTTTTTTGATTCCTGAAAACTAATCTGGATTTTGACATCTGCTGGGAGATACATATGCATATATATTTACTTTCTTGTGGAAAATAGAATTAGATTTTAGTAATCTTTTAGTATATTATTCTAGCCAGATTATAATTTTTTTTTTTAATTAGTTAGGTATAGTTGTTTAACATTCTGTACCTGAAAATAGAAATTTTTATTTTACTGTCCCAGTGAATGAACTAATTCAGATGAAAGGCTCTGGAATCAGAAAGTCTAGGAATAGTTTGGTTTGTTTCCAGAAGGACTATGAAACCATATTTAGATAGTGTCCACACCCAAATAGGAGAGCCAGAATGGCCTCTGAAGCAGTCACTTGGATTCTGTATCTTTCATTCTTCTTCTGTGATGTGAGTGGAAGTACATCCAACACATAACATTAGCTCACTATTTTATTATGATGCTGACATGATGAAAAATATGTGTATCTTGGATGTGTCATGTCAGAGGAGGTGAAGGGTTTTTGAATTAGAAGATGACAAGGTACAGATGATTTATGAACGAGCCATTAAGAATCTGTACGGTTTGTAACTTTCTCCCTGCCTGTGTTTGAGGTATTGGAGGAAGAGGGCATTCAGGAAATGTCTCTGGATAGTGGATTTTTTTTGTGCTCAGTATCCCTCATATGTGTGATATATTGCACGTATGCTTAGAAATACATCTGACTTTTCTTTATGAGAAATGTGCAGTAGATATGAGGCCTTGGTTTTGTACTCAAATGCTTTGCTAATGCCAGTGTTCTCCAACACTTTCTGAAGATGCCTGCTGCCTGTGAGTCAGTGCTTGAGGATATTGAAGACATTGTGTCAGCAGAAGATTTGAAGCCACACGATCGGCAGTTTGTGAGAAAGAATGTTTTTCCCAAAGTGCGAAAACGCAACTCCCAAAAAAACGTTCAGACAGATGATGAGCCCCCAAGTGACAGGTAAAGTCTTACATTGACCCTGTGTCGTTGCTTTTCTTGTATCTTGTATGCACTTTGCAGCTTTTAAAAATAAGGTGGAAGTTTGTGTTGTATCTTAATGTAAAATCTGTGTCCAAGATAAAAATGAGAAAAATAGTCCTTATAGAATGTAGAGAGAATAAATAATAAATCCTAAGCAAATTATTTTTCCTAGACAGATTTTCTGTAGAAATCAGTTATTGCTGAGATGTTGATGAATGGAATAATCAGACTGGAAAAATGGTTTCTCTTAAACTTTCATGTGTAAAACATTTCTGAAATATTGTTTCATCTTAATTACCTAAATACAATCTGAGCTCTTCAAAATGCAGTCCTGGAGTAGCCTTTTGACATCTGAAATGAGAAGTAAGAACAAAATCCTGAGAATTGCAAAAGGCTTGAGGTTGGAAGGTCATCTTGTCCAAACCCCGTGCTTGAGCATGGCCACAAAGAACCAGTTGGCAGTTCTACTGACTAGGTAGTTTTTGAGTATCTTCTGGGGATGGAGATACTACAACCTTCCTGGGTAACCTGTGCCAGTTCTTGGTCATTCTTAGAGTGAAAATGTGTTTCCTGATGCTCAGAGGGAACCTCCCATGTTTCAGTTTACGCCTGTTGCCTCTGGTCCTGTCACTGGGCACGACTGAAAAAAATCCTGGCTCTGTCTTTGCACTCTCCCTTCAGGCATTTATATACTTTGGTGAGATCACCCTGAGCCTTCTCTTCTCCAGGCAGAACAGTCCCAGCACTCTCAGCCTTTCCTCTTATGAGACATGTTGCAGTCCCTTCGTGATCTTTATGGCCCTTTGTTGTCTCCAGTATGTCCCTATCTCTCTTGTGGGTGCATCCTGTCGGGGCCAGTATGCTCAGTGTGCTGAAGTATTCCCTGACCCAGTCTCCTTTCATGAAGGGTATGTCATCCTTGCTTCAGTCTTTCAATCTGTTTTCTGGATCCTGGGATTTGCAAAGGTTGTACTTTTTGTCTGTACATCCTGCAAGTGACATGGTGAAACTCCTTTCAGACTTGCTGTTTTATTTCAGTGGAAATAGTATGCAATAAGCACAAAATATATCTTTGCATTTTTCCTACTTGTGATTTCCGTAAGAACAGAATCTGCTGCAGTGGAATTGATTAGAGTATAGGTCAACTCAGTTATTGATTATAGTTTCTACTGCAGTTCTGAGATCTGGGGTTTTTTCTTTTTTTTTTTTTCTTTTTTCGCACATTAGTTTAAAGTTGGTGCATAAAAATTCCCTTTATGATAAAGACGAAAATAAATTGTGTATGGAAATTTAATTTTCTGTGGAGAAATTAAATTTTGGGTTTTCATCTGCATTCAAAAGAGATTTTATAAACATAACAGTACATCTTTATCTGCATGCTCCTAAAAGTGCAAAGGCCCCAGTCTGGCGGGAGTGTATGGACAGCTGAACTGGTGCTCTGCAGATACTCCACACAAGTATTTCATGCCCTAAAGTGTTCAGGTACTATATATTCTCTAACAGGCTGTGGTTTAGTGTTTTGTACCCAAGAAAGTGCATTGGACATGTGTTGTTTAAACAGCAGGAAGTCTAAATACCCTGTATTTACACTTAATGATCATTAATGTTCCATCAACAAATTTCTATTTTTAGCTAGGGGAAGTGTCTGTTAAAAAAGAAGTGTGGAGGGGGAGGAAAATAAAAAAGCTGTAGGCAGGGCGCAGTATTGTGTTTCCAGGATGTGTGGTGTTCTTGTACTGGCATCTTTAGCTCATTGGCAGTTATCCCAGGAATTTCAATGAGAGCTTCTTGCAGAACTTTTTGTTGGTTCTTGGAGCATTGTATGTGCTAGCTCCACACTGCGTGTCTGCCATGCTGCTTCTGTAGCCCGGAAAGGTTGGGATGGGAGCTTTCCGCTGTTCGTGCGGCTGGTGGCCATCAAGTTAATTTATAGACCTGGCTTGTATGGAGGGAACTACAATCAATGCATGCCATAATATCAAAAGGTTGCGGTTTGTTTGCTGGTGGCCTCATTTCAGTGCTGTCACTTGAAGGTTGCTTGTTACATGATATGATAACTTTGAGAAAGGTGGGGAGTTTAGGTTTGGTTTTTTTTTTGTGTGTTTATTTGTGTGTTTTGTTGGGGTTTTTGTTGTTGCTTTAACATAGCTGCAGTGTACTGAATTTGTTGTTATCCTACAGCTCTTGCACCTTCTCCATGCTAAAACTCTTTTCTGTCTCTTTTCTTGCTAGTTGTGGTGGATTGACTCTACCACAAGGGAGAGAACTGGAAGAGTCAAAGTGAGAAAGCTTGTGGGTTGAGATGAAGACAGATAAAGTGAAGGAAGGAGCAGGGAAAAACCCCAAGTGATGCAAAAGCAACCATTCACCACCTCCCACAAGCAGACTGGTACCCATCCAGTCTCAGAACAATGGTTATTTTGGAAAGACCAAACCCACAGCTTTTATTGCTGAACATGATGTCATCCAGAATGAATTATCCTTTTGGTCAGCTATTCTGTTCCTGTTCCTCCCAACCTGTTGTCCATCTGCAGCCTGCTTGAGGCGGGATGGAACACAGGGGGAAACAAGCAAGCATTGTTCAATGATAGCTGAAAAACCGGTGTGTTATCAACACTGTTACAGATACAAAACACAGCACTATATGGGTCGCTGTGAGGAAAGTTACTCTCTCCCAGCAAGACCTAATACGCATTACACTAAAATCATATAATTACTGTTTTTCCTCCACTGTTTTGGAGTTGTTACTGTTTGTGTTGCTTATTTTACGTTTGAAGAATTACAGCTCATTCAGTCAGTTCAGTGGGCTTAAAGGGGAAGCTTGTTCATCATTTAACTTGCATTTCTCATTCCTTTTTACTTGACAGCATTATTCCTGGTGTTCAGAAAATCTGGATTCGTACATGGGGATGTTCTCACAATAATTCAGATGGTGAATACATGGCTGGACAGTTGGCAGCGTATGGATACAAAATTACAGGTAACAGTATGAGTGAGCCCTGTAATCATTTTTTCTAGGGTGAACGTTCAGAGCTGTCAAGTTGTCATCAAATGTTTTCCATCTTAATTATGCTTTTAAAAATCCCCTTCTGATCCCTTTCTGATCTGAAGGTGAGGAGGTAAAGTGTTTTCCTGGCATTAAGCAGAATGATTACAGGATGAGTGCTTTCAGAATGGTTAGTTTTTCTTGGCAGGGCAGACATCAAATAGATGTCATTCACTGCCTTTTTTCGACATTTTACTTGCTAAACTGAATTGAAAAGTTTTCATAAAAGTGGATGGGAAGTATATTAATTCTTGGCTTTTAATTGTAATTGGTGGAACCCAAGGGAGGGAGAGAGAGAGAGGAAGTGTATTTTCATTTTGTGATATGTGTGCTTGCACTGGAGCAGAGGTGGTCTGCTGCAGGTGAATGATCTTTTGTTTCAGGAGAGAAGGTCAGTATGATGGAGGTGGGATGATACAGGATTGTACCTTGTAGATTCCAAAGAGCTGAGAATGCTATTTCTCTTTCCCTTCCAAGTACTGTAAAAATCACCCCATCATCTTGTTCTACCTCCCCAATCCTAAAAATACCCCCAAACTTGTGGTTGTGCTAACCACATTTCATCTCCTTAAAGCAAAATATGCTGACAAAAAAGTTGAAAAGTTGGATTAATACCGTGTTTCAGTAGACAAGTATTATGTGAATACTTCTGTGTAGCTTTTGACTACTCAAAATAGAAATTTAGATTTTATTAATTAATTCAAGTTCAGGTGTGTCTTGCACTTAACTTGTATACTGAAAGACTACAAAGTTGTCTGTCCTGACATTTTTCTGAAAACATTTCTGATTTCACAAATTGGCTGCTTCTTTTCTTTAATATCTCATGATACCATTAAACAGTTGCATCTCATTTTCCTTTATTGCTGTTGATCTTTCTTAAGTAGAAATAAGACACTGAATTATTCAAATGCTGAACTATTTTAGGGAACCCAGGTGATTATTAAATTAGTAGTACAACTCTGGAGTAGGTATGCTCTTTCCACAGACAAGTGGAATGCTGATCCAAAAAACCTTATTTGTGACAGCTGTTGGTATAAGATTGCAAATGAGTTCTCATTATGGATTTCTTAAATTTAACTCCTCTTTACCTTAGTTTTTCTAATGCATATTGTTCCAGAAGCTGCTTCTGGGTTGTCAAGATTCAGATGGCTGTTCTGTGCTTTTGGAATTTTACTGGGAGAGATGTAGGAAAGATGGGAGTGCAGTGAAGAAAGGAACTACCTTAAATTTTTGATACCTTATCTTTTTAGAAAATTAACTGTTCGTAACATTAGAATAGAAATAAGTCCACATCTAGAATCTGAAACTGAGAACTAAAAACTGAATAAAAGTTGCAGCTGCTGGGACAGGAGTCCCAGAGTAATTTTGGTAGTTGTAAATGAAATTGCCTCTAGTTTCTAGTCATTATTAAATCTAAGTCTTGATTTAGTTTATGTTAATGTATGTACATACATTAAATGGAACAAACAAAAAACCCCCAGTGCTAGGTGATAGGCAGAAATGATGTAGTGTAGTCTGCTTTTTGAAATTAAGTAATTCTTGTCAGTCTCTTCTTAAGAAGGCATGTTTGGCTTTTTTAATATTAAGTCATCTGAGAAATTCAGGTAGAATGTCAAATAGGGATTTAATCTTTTTGTCCTATACAGTGAAGCAGTAAATAATAGTAACTTTTGCTTATCATGATCCAGATTTCAAACATTTCTTGAAATTAAACTTAATATTGTTTATGGTACACAAAAAATAAGAAGAAAATGTTTTGCAAGAGCTATTTTTTAAATCAATGCCTCTGTTGCTAGAATTTGTTAGTTTTATGTAAAACCGTTATCTTGAGGAAAAGATAGAAATACTCACTAAGGTGAAAGATTGTCTGTTGTCACAGTGTCTTGGACAGCTATTACTTAAATAAAAAGTGTTTGGATTAGCCTGTTTCCTACAT
Source organism: Gymnorhina tibicen (assembly GCA_013399875.1). Classification (NCBI taxonomy): domain Eukaryota; kingdom Metazoa; phylum Chordata; class Aves; order Passeriformes; family Artamidae; genus Gymnorhina; species Gymnorhina tibicen. The sequence continues at coordinate 1,064,694 of VXAZ01001047.1, read as the reverse complement.
GTTCCTAAGCTTTTGAGACAACATTTACTGAAAAGATCTGGAATAAACTTCTTGGTTTAGAAAATAAAGTGTGAGCTTCACTTGCAATTATTGCTCCATTATGAAGGAGTAGAAATGGAAGAACATAGAAGGAAGAAAAGCAGCATCAGACAGACTCCTGTTGCTAACTGGAAGTTGTAGCAATGCAACCTGCCTTACAGGTTGACTTACCTGAAACTGAACATGGATATGATGTCCTCCTTGCTTTCCATGTGTTTCAAAAATGTTATTTCTGTACAAGCACCCTTTGTTGCTTCCAGGAGTGTCTGTATCCAAAGGTGAAAACCTAGGGCTGTGCTTTTCACAGCAAAGACTGCCTCTGTCTGGGGAGAGACCAGAGTGTGAATCAGCAATACACAGATACTGCAATAACAGCAACGGTGATTAAAAGTCAGGGACTGCATCAGCTTAAAAATAGGCAAAGGGAAACCAGCAGAAGAGCTGAACCTATTTTTGTTATCTGCTTTTACAGTGTGAAGGTAGGCAGCATTCTGAACAAATCTTGCATACCATCCTGTGGGAACACAAAGCTCTTTTGTGAGCCTGAGCCACACAGAAATGTGTGGACCAGCTGCTATCAGTGTAGGGCTGTACCATGGGTACTTGTTCATATTCTGAAAACAGTGTAGCTGATGGTGGCTTTACTGGTTCTAAAACTGGTTTTGGTTTCTTGGCAGCATGACTTGCTGTATAGTTTAGATATGCCTGCAGACCTGCTGGAGTGCTCCCTGTGAGATACGCCCTGGAGGAAGAAACTCTCATGGTACAGACGAGTAATGCCTGCTGTGAAAAACAGGAAGTGGGCGAGCTGGGAGCTTTCAAATATTGTGAGCAAGATTTTTGTTGGGGAAGGGAATTCAGTATGTGTGCCGTGTAGCTGCACTTTCTCTCTGAAAAATGGAACTGCACGTGTATACTCAGACACAGAACGCTTTGAATTCTGAAGTGGGTGGTTGTATTCACATATGTTGACATCTGTATGTTTCTAGTTCTGTGGAATTAATGGGTTTTGGCCCAGCTTTGAATGCATTTTGATGGATCAAGACATTAAGTATGCTTGTTATTTCGTACAGATCGCTTCTGGCTCGGGGCTGCTCAGGTCCAAAGCATTCCCTCCTCAGCCATTGTAAAACATGTTGGGGGTGGGAAAGGCATTGCTGGTTACTTAGAAATATCAGTAAAATGAACACTAACTTTTTCTTTTATGAAGACGAAGCAAAAACTGTTAGTAAACATTTACTGAAGCTAAACCAATAACAGCTTATCTGCACTACACTTTTGTGGATTTTAGAAATAAATGCTAGCACAGAACTTACTCCTCCTCTAGCATGGGATTCTAGAGACAAGAATTATTCCTGCTAATTCAGTGGGCTTGGCTTTGATTTAGCACTTAGAAACCGGGTTATGTTACAGACCTTTAGCTTTACTTGTGCAATTTTAGACTAATGTAAAATTAGTTCAGGCATCCTACGCGCTGTCTCAAAAATTTCTTCTGCAAGTCTGTTGGATGGGAAGTTGCTGTGTGGAGCTTACTCCATTATTGTGTTTAGTTGGCAGGACTTGTATCAGTGAGACTTGCCAATTCCTATTGGATCTTAGTGTTTATAGTCCAAGTTGTATGTCTTACATACATACTTACAGCTCTGTAAGTCCCTGTGCAGAGAATTTATGTATTCCTCTAAAGCAAATATCAAATAATATTTTGAAATCCTGTTAAAGAAATTATCTGGGGTTTTTTTCCTCTTCTACTTGTTAATTTTCTAAACACTTGTCAGTTTTATTTACCAGTGGATATAACTGAGGTATCATTAAGACTCTCTGTCTGCTTAAACAGCACATTTGAGTAGAAGAAAGAAGGAAGAAGACAAGGAAGAAAAAATGCTCTTGATCTCCTTAAGACCTCATGTTGAAAAGAAGACAGGTGTTAAAGGGAAGAGTCTGCTGTTGAAAAGCAGATGAGGTGCTACAGTCTAATATGGACTTCAGCGTTCAAAGGCATTGTCTCGTGTTCATTGTGTTGCATAAGCCATGCTTGCATAGACTTTGGCCATCCCCATACAGACACAGCAAAGCATGCTGCAGCATGAGTTTTATTCATCCAAGTGCAAAATAAAATTACTAAGACTGCACAGGTATTGATTCATGGGTTGTGAATCACTTCAGAATCTGGTCCTTCGTTTCAAGTGTTGTTTTAAAAGTACTTTTTTACTACGCAATAAAATTGTAATACTAGATTTTGATTTATTTCATTGTTTTAAAGTAGAGAGTTTATTGTATTATTAAAAGAAGCTCTCTGCAGCCTGAATAGTGGTTGATGAAGTATTTTGACTGAGATCTCTGCTTGTTTCCAGTGTATGCTTTTAGTTGCTCAGAATCAGCAGTTGGTCTTTCAATTTCTTGCTCTCCACCCTGCTCTCAACTCTCTCCACAATGCTCATATCTTCATAAGTATCATGTAAAATGGTAGTGACTACTCTAATTTTTGAGGTGAACCATCCTCATTGTGAGGTATTTTAGTATTTTTTATTAAGCTTAAAGACAAATCTTTCTTCGCTGCTCATTAAGTGCCCTATCAGTCAGAGAATTCAAGGTTAGTCCTTGTGTTTGGATTTGTACTTTTCAAATGGTTGTGAGCGCAGTTCCAATTTAGAAGAAAAAGATAATTTACAATCCTTTTTTGGGGGCAGGGTATGCACGATGTGTTTTTAAATACACAAAATGCTGCACACTACTTTTCTGGTGATGAGAGGTGTTTCTGTTTTCTCTACAACACTGCAGTCATGAAACTGTCTCTGAAGCAGCTGAGCAATGGAGAAAAGTGAACAGAGATGTAAATTCTAGTATATTATACCCTTGCTGAAGAATTCCCCCATTGTCTTTAACTTGTAGAGTCACAGCCCTGTATGGTTTTTGCATTGCTTGATAACCTTACTGGCATATCTGTTCTGCAACAGATTTCTCTTTTCAGATTCAAGCTGACTCATAATCTGGATGTAAAAGCTTTTGGCTGTTGATACTGAGAGAGGCAGTAAAGTAATTTATTTCTGTACCTGTTGTCTTGAGATAATTGCCTTACAGTTCCAGCGATGCTGATTCCTGCTTTTAGAAGACCAGAGTTGCTGCTTGTCACAAATTTGTTTTATGTGCTGATTCTTGGTGCTCAGGCTTGAAAAGAGTGCTCTGACATGCAGTTAGTATGGGACTACTCAGCATGTGGGTGTGGAGGTTTTCTTCTTTTTAAAATCTGAAACTTCTATGGTGAGATCGTTAGGAGGATGAAGAGAGAGGGTGAAATGGGACATAGCAGGGAAGAAAACAGGTGAGGCTCATGGGATGTAGCAGATGGAGTTGCACAACTGTAGATGATCAAGATTTCACAGTTCTTTGGAAGGAAGAGATAGTCCCAGTGCAGCCAGAAGTGTCCTATAAGCCAGTGAGGGGGACAGTGAGTCTGGATATTGTTGGGATGGTTTCTTGCAGTGCAGAGTTCATACGGCATCATGCTGTGACTCATCTGCAGCACTGCATGTTCCCCAAGTCTCTGTAAACTAAAGTATAATTGAGGTTTTGGCAGCTGTATATTACTGCTCCAGTGTTCCCTGTAAAACTTCCTAACCCATGTGTGGCTAGACTTCTGTTACTTATCACTTCTGGCTTGTAGCACAGTGCAAGATGTATGACCTCTTTGCGGTGAGTTTTTCCTACCTCGGCTTCCTGAGCATCAACTTCTTATTCCTGTTGGGCAACTTTCTGTTAAGTGGGGAGTCCAGCTTTGAGGACGTTGTCTCCGTTACAGGATAGAACTACTAGTTCTCAAACTGGGAAGTGTGTCCCCTGTTTATGGGGGAATTAGATAAGAACTGCAGCCTGTTTTCTCCTCATAATGGCATCACTGCCATTAGCACTAGATATGACAAGTGTGTACTGTCTTTATCCTCTTTAAAATCACCTATTCATCTATGAGTGGCTTTTTTCTTTTCTTTTAGTGTTTTTATTTCACAGTCACAGGACTGGCAACTGAAAGTTGGGAGCATGCTGAAGAACCTAAAGAAATCCTATGTACGCACTGTCTTCAGAGACACTTGCAGAGAGCTCACGTAGGTAAATTTAAGCATGCACGACATGTTTAGGGTTAATTCTAGTGACAGAGCATTGGCTGCATGCTCTGGTAGTTGTGCAGTGGAGTTTAGTTCTGGCAATGCTGAACTTCATGTAATCCAGAAGAATGAATTTGAGAAGGATTGAACCATGAAAGGTAAATTTCAACTCTGGTAACATCCATCCTCCTATGTGGAATATGCCCCCGCAGTAGATGGTTAAGCAGTCAGCAAATGAAGCATAAATAGCAGCGATGAAGTGAGTTCAGCATAGACACCTAGATGATGAGGAACTTTGTAGGGTATTCTACAGAGACATTAGTTTCACATGTCTCATGGTTCTTCATGCTTAAGGAAAATTTATAGTAGATTTACAAAAGTTAATGGGGGAACAGACCATTTTTTTATAACCTGAAGAGATTTCTTTGACCATGTACTCTCAGAGATAGGAGCAGGATTATATTTTGATCAGGAACATTTGCAGGAGCACTTGAAAAGGACTTGCTTGTTACCCTGGATGACTGGGGAAGAGTGGTGGAGGGTTAATGTTCACTGCAGGCTTTTGCTTCAGTTTGACTACAGTTTAATTTTCTAGAAAGGATGAAGCTTAGCTGCCAGTTCCTTGGACTTGAGAAATTGCTTATGAGGACAGAGTTCTCTGAACTTGCCATGGTCACAGCTTTGCATTAAGATGCTTTTAATATATTTTGGGAATGCTTTTTTGTTAGTTGCCATGTGGATGCCTCTGTGTGTGAGTTGCTGTAAGTTACTCTGGGGAGCAAGGCAAGCCTGAGTGTGTTGCTTTCTGGCTTGTTGCTTGTAAGAACTTTGGATGTAGCGCAAATCGAACTGTTCTGTGTCTCCAAATACAGAACATTAATCTGTGTTGTTCTCCCTGTTAGGCCTGAGGGCATACTAAGAGAACAGACTGCTGTGTGATTATGGAGGCTGGCTGGAGACAGTAGAAATGAACTAAAACAGATAATAGACACAAATTGGTTTTGGTGCTTTTGCTCATTGGAGCAAATAAAGGAAAAAAAAAAAAGAGAGAGAGAGAGAAAAGGACTATCAGACCTGAGTGTAATTTTTGTTTCCTTCTTCATGGCCGGCTTTGGTTATGTTCACGTAAGCCTGGTGATTCTGTGGCTCTCCTGTTAAAACAGGTCCTGTCGCTGATCAGTGAAACATGTAGCAATTTTTTATCTCTTCGATTCCCATGTCATCCTGGGAGTGTGTCTCCTGCTGTCTTAGCTCGTCTGTGCTTTTAATTTATGCCTTTTTTTTTCTTTTTTAAGTGATACAGCACGGTGTCTCCCCAGGCCCGCTTGGCCATATGAGTGAATTTGGACGTGACCCTTCTGGTTTCTTTCTAAAAGAGTGTTTATATAGTGGTCACACACACACACACACACACACACACACACACACACACACACAGTCGGGATAAGGTAATGTGGGATAAGGTAATGTGCGAAACAGTTCAGGCTTCTTTCATCTGGAGAAGGTTTAAAAGGTGAGGCGCTGTGCCGTGAGGGCTGGGCAGGAGCCTTGGCGCGGTGGTGCCGTGCCGGGAGCGGCCGAGAGGGGGCAGCAGTGCCTAAGGAGTGCCGGGTGCGCCGCGCGCCCGCGTCCCGCCAGCCGGGAGGGCACCGAACCCGCCCATCCCTGCTGGGCTCGGAACGGCGGAATTGAGGGTCCTGGAGCGTTAGGCACATTTGAAGTACAGTCATGTGCATTTGACTAAACCTGCTTTAATTTAAATTATTTGCTGTCACTCTGATCTTATGTCGAGTTAGTTGGCAACTTCGCTGTTGATTATTAAGGTCTATGTTTTGTACTTCTGTTTTGTCTCGAGGGTTACCAGTTTTTAGCTTCAGTTATGCTTTGTGCCGGACTCAATTTCCCTTGCAGAGAGTCTGTGTTAAGGAGTTGAGGTTCATGAAGGGTAATTCCCTAAATACACCTTTTTGAAGAACTGTTCCATTTGGAAACACTTTCTGCTCTATGTTTGTTGGTCTGGGTAGGCTGGGTTACTTTTATATACGGACTTCTCTTTGGAACATTATTTGAGAAGTTTGGTTATAATCATCAACATACTATTTTCTTTGAGGAATGATTAAAAAAACTGTTTAATTTTAATAATCGTAGTTACACTGTCTTACCATGTGTATTTCACCAGGACACTAAAAGCTAAAGGACTACTGAACAAATACTACTTGTTGAAATGCATAACTACAGCATAAATAAAACTGTGAGTGTAAAGGCAGATGGTGTTCAGGTTGGACATCAGTAATTCATTGTTTGGGTGCCTAACAGCTTGTTAGGGCTAGCATTTGCTAACTGTTGTCGCTAGTGTGGTACTATCCTAAGTTTCCAAAGCTAGGTTTTTCATTTGTTCAAGCAAATTCTAAACAACGTACAGGATGTGATTTAATGTGTTTTTTGAGGGAAAATGCCACCTGCTGTGAATTAATATCCTAAGCTGACTGTAGGCAAGGCCTAGCTGCATACTTAGCTTGTGTATTTTGTGTGCTTAACTTAAGGTTTGTGAAAGTACTTACTTTTTTCTTTTTCATTAATTTATTCATGTTGAGTGCATATCATTTTCTTGAGCTTATCTTCAGGAACTTCTGAGTTGTGTAATTTTTTTGCTTTTTCCATCTAAATATTATTTTAAATTTAGTTTTGTAAAATCTTTTGTTGTGAATGATGTTTGAAGTAGTGGAGATAAACAAGTTTTCAGAGGACAGTCTGTCCCTTGTACCTCTTGGGGCAGTAGAGCTGTGCCCTAGGAGGCCCTTAAGTTTGCAGGGAAGGAGGGAGGGATAGTGGAATGACATTGTGCTGCAGTCTAAAGCAAAGCTGGAGCAGACTCCCATGTGACCTGTATCCTCCTCATGGAGTTGATAGAATAACCATTCAGTCCTTCTCTTTTCTGGCATTGCTGTACTCCAAAGCCTAATTTGAAATCAAGTGAGTTATGCGCAAGCTCATAATGTTTCACAGAAACTGAGTAATTATTTGGTCTCAGCAATACTAGATAGGTAGCAAGCCCTTTCACCCTGAGAGAAGTGGTAGGTCTGCTCTGCATCTCAAGAGATGCAGAGAAATGACTTTATTGCATCATAAAACTGTGTGTTAGAAAGTTTTATATTGTCATAACCTATTTCTGCAGCTCATAGGAAACTTTGGCCTTGTCCTAGCCAGTTTCTCTGATTTTTGTGCTCTTTTCAACCACTTAGGGAAAGTGGGATGGCTGTTGTGGCCAAACAGCCTAGCACCTATGGGGACCTTAAGCTGACTGGGCCGGTGCAGTCTTTCCAACACTTATGCTTAGCCAGGGCATGATGGGCCTACAGAAAAGCACATCCGTCAATCTTGTATTCACTGCCGTGAATCCTGTAGCTTTTGTGTGCTACCAGCTGGAGTTAGCAGATTAAATGTTGGGGCTGAGGAACAGGCTATTTAAGCAGAAGACATAAGCTTTTGTCTCGTCTTAAATCCCTGGCTTTGGAATTTGCTTACAGAAAGAAGCTAAGCAGAAACTTTGTCTTGGATAACTATAAATAGACTTGGAGTTAATTGTGCCAAAACTGAATTGCTGTTGATTGGTACAAGACACTGGTGTATAGAGAAGTGATTTTTTTTGGCTTGCAGTTTAATAGAAGACAGAACACTTGGCTGCGGATTTTATTAGGCATTTTGGACCCTCAGCTTTTGTTGGCTCGGTTTTAAGGGTAAAAGTGTGCTTGTTTGTAATTGATTCCCTAAGTGATAGTTGACTTTTGAGATTCTGTTGTTTGTTCATGGGTCGCCACTTTTCTGCTTGTCTTTATCATGCTTTGAAAAATTCACTTACCATTAGAACTGTTAATTTTCCTTTGTGAACGTAAAGATGTAGACCATCAGAAGATGGTAAATTTGAGCATCCAAACCAGAAGTTTGAGTCTTATAATTGGTAGTGATGGAAGGAGAATATCAAGTGAATATGGTTTGGAAGTCTAACTAGAAAATAAAAAAAATAAGTTCAGTTGTAAGACAGTCACCTTTATATATTGCTGATGGTTCCAGATATTCTTTGTAACATTAGAGTAGAATAAGAAAAGCACTACCAGAATTTTCTGTTCCAGGAGAAAAATCTGATTGTTAAAGGGGTTTTTTGATCTTGTTTTTCATAAAACCCCAAACTCCAGGAAACTTAAGAGAGGAAGAAAATTTTCTCCACAAACTCTTTTGCCATGACACTAGTGTCTTTTTGTTAAAAATGGCTTGTTGGAAAACTTACATGTTTAGAATTGTCTTTGAGTCTGTTCATGATTTTCCAAATAAAAACACAGCAGTGCAAGAAAAACAGCATCTCCTTCTGTAGGTGACTTCCAGTTCCTTTACAGGTGCAGCTTTTCATTGTTGTCAGTGGTTCCTCTCTTTACTGAGGCAGAATTACATTTAAATGGAGGGGGCTGTGAACTTTGCCTCTGCTCTTCGGTGGCTTGGGGAGGAATTCACGTAGTTTATCAGAACCTCAGTGTGGTGCTGCTCACCTTCTGCAGGCAGCCCGGCCACCAGGTGCAGGAACAGTTCAGTTCTGGTGTAAACTTATGTGGAGGAGGCCTGGGAGAGGAATTTTAAGTGGAACTGTTTCCCTGACCACCTGCAGGGAGTGAGTTGTAAGTTTGTGTTCATGACTGACAGAGCCTCCTCTTAGACTGCTGCATTCTGTCAAAGATCATAGGCCAAAAGGCACCTGCATGGTGAGCTCTCCTTCCCCGGGCTGGGCCATTCAGCAGCTTTTGTTTTAGCTGGGTGTTGTAAACCTGCAGTGATGGAGAATTCAAAACCTGTTTTGGATGATTAACTACCTTTCTGGTTGAAAAGCGTTTCCGAGTGTGTGACCTATACCTTTTAGCACAGTTAAGCTTATAGCTGCCTGTGTTTTCTTTAGTGTGTATGGAGAACATCTGATTCTTTTCTTCTGCATAGCAGCCTTTCACATATTTGAATGCTGTTATGCCTTCTCCCTCTAGGCATCTTGTGTTTAGGCTAAATAGACTTAATTCCTAAAAGCTTCTCTCATAGGTCGTGTTCTCTAGAGTGCTGACCTTTCTTGTTCCATTCCTCTGGACATTATCCAGTTTATTTGCATCAATCTTCAAGTGCATTTGTATATTTATCTAGCATGTTCAATTTTGATAAATGTGGAGGAGGTAGGTTTTTTGTTGCCTTATTCAAAATACAGTTTATGAAACCTCCAAATTTAGGTCCCAGGACAGCTGAAATCTCCATCAGAGTCTGTTACAGAATAACTCTGTCATAATTGACTCAATTTTTTTTTAATATAAGATGGGAAATACTGAGATACACTTCCATAGAAAAATACTTACAGGAAATAGTTTTTGGAATAAAAAAGTTGAAGACGGGGAAGTTGAAGTCTTGGTACTAGCTTGTCTACTATCCTGGTCAGAATACCTTGCTTCTCTGCTTCCATTTTTTAATGTGTCTGAAGTGAATGCTGCTAATATAGAGATTCACAGTGGTTTTTTTTAAGGATTTGTTTTCACAGCTCATTTAGGGCCACCATGGTTGTTCGTTATAACTGTTCTTAATAGTACTAACTCTGAATTGTTAAGTCAAGAGTTGTCATCACACTTCTGTTATTTGCTTTTATTTTTTCCCCACTGTAGTTTCAAAAATACTCTGGCACCTTTTGTTTTATTTTTTGGCCATTTTAGTCTAAAATTATATTAGTTCCTTGGTTTGATACACTGCATATCTTTGTAAGTGTCTATGCATATGCATTGAGACATTGAGGAAGAAAGAAGGCAGAGCATTACCTGGACTGAGTGGGCAAGAGGTGGCTTACAAGAGATAGCTCATCTTTCATTTAGCACTAAGGCTTCCTTGTGCTGAGATACAGTATGTGCTTGTGAAATTTAAGTGGAACTGTTGGAATGCTTTGTTTTAGTGTTCTGCGCTGTGATAGATTTCTGCAGGTATTTTGTGCAACTTGATCTGGTAAAGAATCCATCTTGATGCCATTTGTTGGGGCCTTAAAGGATCCTCCCCGCATCCAGTATGTTAGAAATCCTGAATTTATTGGTGTATGTAACTTGAGATGTTTCAACAGTTTTGGTCATGGCAAGCAGAGAAATCTTGCCCACTTAAAGTAAGTGAAGGTAACACTTTGGAGAAACATTAGATCAGAGTTTGATGTCAGACTTGCAGTAAGAACTACTCAGGACTACGTTACAGTAAGAGTTCTACTAATGCTTACTTAGCTTTTCCAGATAATTTTTAGAAAGGTTTTTGCAGAAGTAATAAGCTATCAAAGATGTTTTAAACACCTTCTCCCTTTTATGAGGCCAGAGTTTGGTCAATGGGAAGAGAATTGCAGCAGTTGGAGTAGATTCAGTCTGTAAAGCTTCAGCTTTAGGTTTGCTTATAGCAATTGTGCAGGTCACTTCCGTGGTTCCTCTGAATTTATTGAAATGAATGAGGACTGTACAAACGTATTTAAGTGTCTTAACTCGGTGTCACAGTAACCGGCGTGCTGTGAGTCACTGCTAGATGGCGCTGGGTGACCGCGCTGGCACCGAAATTAGTGCTGAAACCTCTCCTTGAGAACCGTTTAAATTAACATTTAGGTTAAAAATGTCATTTTGTTGAATTTTATTTTCAATTTAGTCACTTAATTGATCTCGCTACAAATGATCTCCTGGCTCAGGGCCTTGCTTTGCATTGTTTGAAAGGACTCAAAAGTTCAGAGGAAACCCTAGCAAGTGAGGTAAAATTTTCATTCGTTTCCCACAGAAATTATTAATAATGCAGGAGCATTGCATACATTAGGCTTGTGTAAATATCCTAGAAGATTATTCTGAAAAAATGAGATCCACTCTCAGTTCGAATATGGTTGCAAAGGAAATGAAGCTGTGATTAGTATAAAAGTCTTGAGATTAGAGGGATTTGTATGATTTTTTTTAATTGATCATTATCCACGTATGTTCATGCTAGTTATATGAAGTCTTTATTTTCAGAATCTTATCTGGGATAGTTTAAAATTGTTTTAACTTTTTTTTCTATCTTAAAATTGGACTTTTGCTTTCAGAGTGTGCTATATAATTTTAAGCAAGGATTTGTTCATTCATGGCAAAGATCATATCCGAATAAAGCTTTCTGGGTGTGGTACTGAGACGCTTGCAACGTGATGCAGCCAGGGTTTTGTGTGTCCAATCAGGATGGCGTGAGGTTTTTTCATAATGATCAGCGTTAGCAAGAGGTTTTCACTGTGCGGGAGGTACAATGTGCTAAGCAGTCCGTTTCCTTTACTGTCATGCTTAAAAACATTTTAGAAATTTTGGCAAGGCAGATTTTCATGGGTCTCAGGTACGTACACCAGGAAAGTTTACATCTCTTAAAGATGTGGATTCTTCCAGCAAAAGAAGAAAGTTTGCTTCAGCTGCAGCTTGTTATATGTATCATTAAAAAAAGCCCAACCAAACTCCAAAGGGTCTGTGAAGTGTAAAAATGGCATTTATGTTACCAGACTGCATGTTTTCTGTGTGCATGTATGAATTTTTTTTTCCATTGTTAAGTGTGTTTTACTTGGTTTCTTTGGGAAGGGGGAACAGATAAAGTTGGTGAATGTTGTAGTTGTTTCTTACAGTAATGATTACATGGATTTATTTAATTGTTAGAATATATTCTTCATTTACTTCCTCAGATCTTGCTGGTTGCTGTCTTGGATCACACCTCTACTGGTGTATCAGTGATTATTTGCATTGTGTGTATACAACATTTCTAGTTTGACTCACCTTCCTGGCACTAATTGAAATCAGTTGATAAATTTGTACTTGAAGTTCCAGGTGTGCTACCTAGCACATACTAAAGAGAAAATGTGATATTTGGCATAACACTTAGGTTAAAAAAAAAAAAAAAAAAGAAGAAAAATATTAGCAGAAGAACTTCTCTTAAAGGAAGATTCTAAGGAAATACTGAGCAGCAAAAAAAATATTTTGCTTTTCTTAGCGGCAAAAACTTTATTAAAACAATTTTTTTCACAGTTTTTGGGGAAAGCTCATTTGTATTGAAGAAGTGGTCTTAGGAATAGTGTATACCAGAATGAAAAGAAAAGTAGTTTCTAGCCGTACATAACTGAAGACACTGAAGTCACGGTGATCTGGATTGGTTTGCAATATGTGGTTGGATGGCAAAAGTTAGATGTTTGTATCTTTAAACAGTGGAACACCAAAGAAGATCTGTTTTCTTAGGTGAAAGTTTCCTCAGTTTAGAAAACAATGCATAACCCAGGAAATAGAACCATAGCTGCTGATCCCCGATCATGATGCAGTGCTCCTAAAGTAGGTCAGTTTCAGTTTAAAATGTGTAAGAATTAGTTTAACATAATTCTCTTTCTTATTTTTCAGGTTTTCACAGCCTTTGGTTTGAAGCAGTAAGGCAGCTTCTAGGATGAATTAATAACATGTAGTTGATTCAAGCTGAGATCTTTTCTTCTGTATCTCAATTAATTTGGTTCTGCAGGAAAAAGATTTTTAAGGAAAATAATGTTTTGTATGAACTGATTTATAAGTTCTTCTTTGTGAGAACAACCTGTCGAAGGACAATTTTTTTTTTCCCTAGAGATCCATGCCCAAATTGTGATTCAAGAAGATAATTGAAGGGGTCTGCATTTTTCAAATTTACTGTTGGACACACAAAAAAGGAAAATTAATGCAAACTGTAAAAATTTTTCTAAGTTTTGGTATATCTACAAAGGAAAAAAATTTGTAAACCCCTTTGGACTAGGGTTGGGTTTGTTGTTTTTATGAGACCTGAGACACAGAAATACCTGCTAATCAGCATCTCACCCTTATAAGACCTTGTTTTAAGCTTGCATGGCTGTATTTTTTTCATTTTCATTAATACAGTCTAGCTTTTTGTAAAAGCAGTTCCATTCCTGTTGGCGTGTACTTCAGGTACCAGGAACTAAATCAAGATTAACTTCGATGTGTGGAAAGTGTGGAACTAGTTAATGTCTTGCTAACATCAAGGAGTGTGCGACTTGTGAAACAAACTGTGTGGTATTTGATACCGAGTTGTACCCAGTTACTTTAGACACGTTTCAGTATTGAAAACACATGTGCCATCTCTGTTGCAAACTGTATCCTCAAGAAACAGATTCCTAAAATGAAGGATTTAAAGCCTGATGAATGAGGTGGATTTAAGATGTGTTTTAAATGGAACTGCTCATATAGCTTTCTATATGCTAAAACATGTATTTTTTAACCTCTACAGAGTCTACTGGTTTTTAGCATCAGTTTCTTTAGCATTGTTTCACAAATGTTTTCATAGTTATACCTTGAAAATAGAGTAGTGTCTTTGAAAATGTCAGTCTGGAATAAACAATGAAAAGATTTCTTTGGCAAAAAAGCCCCCAAGCAAAAAACTGTTAAAATGGGACTGTCTGTCCTTGTTTAAATGTATGTTTTAGCTACTACATCAAAGTGATGATAAACAAAGGACTACCTTGGGAATGCTCAAATATCTACCAAAATAGGTGTTCAAAAATTGTTTTTACCATACATCCCATAGTTTAGGTTTCTAAGTTAGGCCTGATTAGCTAAGTGAAAATATACTTGCTTTCCTGAAGCACCCTCTGGAGGTAAGGAATTCAAGTGTGTTGGCTTTTTTTCCTTTGATTGTATGGGGAGTTCTGTTCCTAACTCAGTCAAGACACCTAAAAGAGATGCATAGTTTAAAATGGCATGAATACCTAGTTATTAATGCAGTAAGACTGAGTATTTTGTTTTAACCTTATCTTCGCTCAAATTACATAAATCCTTTCAATGTTTAGTCAACCTTACAGTTCTACAGAGTTTTTGTGTGTAGAGGTGAGCATGTGAAGTATGTTAATAAGTTACCGGGAAAGTAATGTGGTCAAGCTGACAATACAATTTCAAGTTCAGTTCAGCTTTCAAGTTTTTTATTTCTTAGTTGATATTTTATTATTTTGGTGGGCTCAAGGTTTTGTGTTTTAAGTTCAGAGCTTCTACAGTGTACTTAGTTAACAATGAATAAGTTGATAAAAATGATCGATGTTCCAGTTCTGCTTTGGCAAGTGTAATTGCTATGCCTTTCTGATGTGCCTCGTGTGATAATTTTATTTGTGGATCCATACATCACCATTAAAGCAGAGAAGCAGGTACACAGTTCCTTGACACATCCTGTAAGCAGCTGCAGATTTGTCTGTGCATCTGACAATAGACAGTATCTGCTTATTGGACTGTCTTGCCACCTGCTCTTAAAATGCTATCTCTGTCTGAGAAGAAACAGATTCAGTCCAGTTCTGTATATATACACTGTATTTATACACTGAGCAGTATCCTATAGGCTAAAAGAAACAAAACAGAAAGTGGAGGAACCACTTGGTGGAATGACACCAGTCTAACATTCTGTGATGGAGCTGTGAACATGTTTGTCTGGTAAACCACCACTCTGTTTCACTGAATTGTATCCATGATGTCAAAATTCACACATGCTTTCTTTTTGTGTCTGTGAAAAGAATAAGACTATTAAAGATTTTCCCTGATATGATGTGTTAAATATTCTTAGTATGTTCCTATATGTTAGGGGTTACCATGATGTTTTTGTTTTGTAAATAAATAGTCAAACTGAAACGTGCTGTTTTGTAACAAAAGTTCAGTGCAACACTAGTAATTAACTATTATATATAGATTTTCTTGCTGTTTGGCAATGGATGTTTCTCACTAGGAACCAAAATTATTTTAAATAGAAGGGTATGATAAGATTCTATTTACTAGGAGAAAGAAGCAGGTCAAATATACTTTTATATGTTTTTAGCTTTGCTCTAGACAAACCAACATCTAAGTATCTTGGCTGGTTGAGTTAAAAGGAAGTATAATGCATAGTTCCACACATGAGAAAAACAAGATACTGTACCCAGGGATGGAAGATGCTCCTTTATTTTTGCTTACACTTGCAAAGACCCATTTCTCAGAGTGCTGAAAACTTCACAGGCATCTAATGATGAACAGCTGTTGTAGAAGAAGCTTAAGTTCGTGTCAGTGTTGTTTGTAGGATTTGAATTTAGAGATCTAAAGTGGCACCTGTTATCCTGGTGCCATCCAATATTGTTTGGCCGGCACGTGCAATTCAAACTTGAATCACTTCCACATGGAAGTCTCATTAAATACAGCAAATTGTGTGGGATACAACATTATTTAAATTTCTCCTTGGCTACAATGTGCATCAGTTTGATCTCATTGCCCAGTAGAGATGTGAAGGAGGTGTTAAGAGTATCTGCTATGAGTGGTTTTCAAGAGAGAAGCGATTAGGCCACACTTTAAGTCTTACTTTGTGGGGCATCAGTGTGAGCGCTGAGAAAGGAGTGGTTTCTGAAAGAAAGGGAGAATACTTTTGGAACTGTCATCATCTTGGTGCTCCCTATGGAAGGTTTAATGACTCTATGGGAATGGTAATTAAAAAAAAAAAACTGGTTTTGCTATCAGTAATAGAATAGTTCTTCACTTAGTTGCTTTCAAATCTGAAGAAGAAAAAGGACATATTTGTCTTCTGAGTTAGAAGACTGATATCACTCTTTTCCTGGAAGGTATTTAATGCAATTAGCAGTTACACTTGAGGGACAAAATGCTGTCACTGTTGAGAACTTTGGTTTAAATGTTCTGTTTCGGGGGTTTTGGGTATCTCCCTGTCCAGTTCATTTGCTGTGGTTGTCATAAAATTCCAAGTGCTTGCATTCACCCTGGTGGTCATACCATCACCTCATTCAACAGCAGAAGTGAGGTACAAGGAGTGAGGTTAGTAAGTGGACTGTGCATGCTGTGTGGAGTTAGTGCTCTGTATTGTTTGTAGGAAACACTGCAACTGAAGCACTTTGTGCATTGTTAAATGTCAGGGTGTTTCTGGGCTTCAGTGTGGTACATACTGATTACAAACCAAAAACCCCACCCCTGAAAGTGTAATGTAAAAATGTTAAGTTAGAAAAAACCAAACCCCAAACAGGTAGATGTTTACCCTAAAACTGTGACTAAATAATTGTTTTACCAGGTAACCTGGGCTGAAATTGCCTTGACCTTGTTCACACTGTTCTCGGATGTAACACTTATGAAAGGCAATAATTTTCTGAAGTGATGACAGATATCTAATAGGGAATGAGCTTAGTTTAGCTTTTTTTCATTGCTTTGATATCTAAATGTGAGATTATTTTGAACCTTTCTTAGTATCTTAAATGGGTCCTGAAATCTTTAGTGGGCTGCCTTGAAAAATCTGTTGGTAGGTTGAAAAAGTAGAAATTGTTCAGAAAGGTGTTTTATGTGAGGGGCCATTCAATTTTTGAGCGAAGGTGGTCTAAGTCCTTCAGTTGCAGTGATGTTTCTGTATGGGAGCTATTCAGAATAGATAGCCCATTGTGAACTTTTTAATATAGATTTTAATTAGAGTGCTATTCCTACCACCTGCTGAAGTAGAGTTGGAATGTCTGCTGACCTGAAATGAATGCACGTGTTCAGTATTAATACTGCATGTCTGGATCCAGACAGCAATCTTTCATTTTGACATGCACATAGTCAAAGTAAATTAATGTTTAAAATCTGAATACTTGAAGTTCAGCCAGAGTGCATTCTTAATTATCTTCAGGCGAGTTTAAATGGAAATGCATATGTTATTTTTATTCTTTATTTACAGTCTGTACAGGTAAAATTTGTGATAATAGTATATAAGTTAATTATGTTGTTTTCTTCCTATTTGTGAACAGTATTTATTAAAAGATTTTAAAACATTTCAGTGACAGCATTCAGATTCTGCATGGTTCAGTGTGCACTGTGTGGATTTTTTTCATGTATCTTGAAAAATTGATCTAATTTGTTTTCTAGTTGAGTATATACATGCAATTAGTCTTAGAAATTATTATTTTGTTTCAGGAAGGTCTAAATTGTTGTAGATTTTGTGGTCAGACAGCAAACTTCCATCTCAAAAGAAACATTTTCCAATGAACAGCATTGTGGCCTTTCAGAGATTTGATTGTGACCACAACATCCCCTCCCTTAACAGGCGTATTAAACCTCCCAGAAGAAGGTTATTAGTCTAAATATTGCCATTCAATCTACCCTCGATCGCACTACAGCAAAATTATTTTAACTTGTATATTTAAAAGAGAGCTGCAGCTCTGACAACACATTTTGACACTAATTTTTGTTTGATTGTAAGTCAAGTAAAGTTCAAGTACTTAAGTACTTCTCAGTCAGCACAAAACTTTAAAATGTTGCAATACTTGAGGTTCATGCATGTGTCTGCAGAAATGACAATTATTGGCAAGAAAGCTGATCGATGTACTGCTGCATCAATTGCTTTTTACAGTAACGTGACAGCGGGTAATCTTTCCAGTGATTCTTTTCTTTTTGTTTGTTAAAAATGAATAAATAATCCTGATGATTAATGGAGGTCATGTTCAAAGATTCAAAGACTGAAAAGCCTATTGGTACATTATCTGTTTTACTTCTGTTGAGACTATAATGAACACGGGTCTGAAGCTGTTATCTGTAGAGCAGTGTTTGTAAGTATTTCAGAGAAGCAGACAGCATTTTAAAATCTGAAACTTACCAAGAACATAAACTTGTGAAAAGCAGTCAAACAAAATAGACCATCCCATCCCCCTAAAACACTCCAACTTATTTGGAATTATAAACAAATATTAAAATGTTTTTGTTAGTGTAGCTGCATCTGCATGTGGATTGTGTTTGAATCTGAAAGAGGTGTTATCCTGATACTGCTTTTTGCTGGTAAATGTCGTCTCAGTAGATTCACAGGATAAATGTAAACACTGATAACCTGTAATAAGTGAGCTCCGAATGGGAAGTTTTGCTGCTGGCCAATGAAGAATCTCTTTCTCCTTCTTTTGAACTCATGATTGATGACTGCTAGCTGAACAAAGAATGAGCAAACAGACTTTTTTGTACTTCTTAATTTTTCCTTCATTAGATGACTTTCTAGCTTGAATTCAAGTTTTACTGTCTAATTACGGAATTACTTGAATGTGGAGATTTACTGGTTAAATTTTCTGTTCCAGTCTTTTACTGTGTCCTATTTATAGAGTTCTGTTTATAGTGTTTATGGGTTCACCCAATGCCTTGCTTCTAGAAAGATTCATCTGTGGTGAATCTCACAGCAGTTTTTCTTGTTTCCTAGTTGACTGTGGATCTGTTTTTAAGCTATCTACAGGGCAAGAAGAGATTCCTCACTTTTTCTGTCTTACTTGCCTCTGGAAAGAAATAAATACTGCTTTGTGTCCTTGATTTTACAGCATGAAATGCACGTGTGATTGCAGAGCCACGTGTTTTTGAATAATGTTGGTTTCATTGTATTATGCTTTGAAATACTAAGTTTTTAGCTGTGTAATATTTTGATCCTCAGGTGAAAAGTAACTGCATTTCTAATCTGCTGACTCGTGGTTGTCAGGAGTTTTTCTTAAATTCTTATAGGGTTTTTTTGTTGTGTTACTTGCCTGAGTAAAAAAAGCCAACAAAACCCAGCCAGGGATCAGGCTATTGCTACATGTATCTCATGTTCTTATATCTATATCCACATTTTAAGTTATTAAACAGTCTTCTATGGGACTGTGTTCTAACAAAATACAAGGTACCAGAATCACATACTGAGAATATCAGTCAAGGAAAGAGAACACTCCATGTATCAAAAGTAATAATTCTCAAGGTTTTAACTATGTCATTTCAGTAATTAGGTAATTTAAGTCTTCATCTTCATATGGCATAAATCAGCAAAAATTACTTTTTCTAAACCACCTTTTGGCCTACTTCTGCACTGGTCTCCCAATCCCTGGTGTAAACCAAACATAAGATTTCAAAAGAAATTTTTCTTCTGTGTTACTACTTTATGAAGAGAGAAGCATGTAAAGTGTGAAATGTTACGACGAATGATTATGACTCTTATTCTTAAATTCAGTGCAGCTGTTGAATTTATGCAGATTTTCCTTCTTGTTCCTCTTGAGCATCAGATAGTGATCATTGCAAATATGTAACTATTAATGTCTGCCTACAAAATAGTGCAATAATAACTCGGGGTTCTCTTCAGCAAATGTTACTGTGTCTTTTGCTATGGTCTGACAGGCATGACCTACATTTAAGAAAGCCCTCTGGGTCTGTCTGGTTCATTACTGTCGACTTGCAGATGCTTCTTCATAGATGGTTAGTTGAGATGCTTTTGTGGACCTCTAGGTTTTTTTTGCAACATTTTGCTACAGTGCTTTTGCAAATTCATGTTCTCCAGTAGTAAGAGTCTGGCTTGCTTAACAGAATTTACGTGGAGCTTAGTTTTAAGCATCTTTCTGTCTTTCTAATAGCAGTATTGAGAGCATTTTCATTTTTATGTCACTGAGCTTCAGGCTGTTCTGGCTTGTAAATATGTATTTACAAATGAAATGTCCAGTCTCTACTCTAAGTTCTGCTTGAGAGCCTGTTTTCAGTAGACTGTTGGAAATGGTTTTGAACATAATTTCAAGGCATTTCCAAACCAGTGGATCTTAATAGTAAAGGAGACTGCCTCTATTTTCTCCTTTACTGATAGTAGGCTGCTTGTTGTAACTGGCATAACTTTTAAAGGTAGTAATGATCTTTAAATTCACCAATTCTGCTTGTGTTTGAAATGCTAATCCAGCAGAATGTATGGTTTGTACAATTATTAATACTCTTTGTCTATGTTGCTTAGTAGTTAAGAGGTTAAGCAGTTCACGGGGGAAGGTGGGGGCGAACAAAAGCAGTTTGCATTTTGTCAATTTTCAACTTCAGATATCAGTAAATCATTGCAGCAGCCTTCCTTATCAGTTGTTTGCACAAAAAAATAAGTGGAATGGGGGAGTGGAGAAAACCTGTTAGAGTTGTGTCTGAGGGGACCATCTGCTGTGGTTCCCAGTGTTGGAAGTGTGATAAGGGATAAGCTGTGTAAACAGAGGTACCACAAAAAAAGGCAGGCTTGGTTCAGGGAGGCATATGTACGATTTGGATTTGGGTTGATAACAGCCTTAGAAAGTCAGGGATCTTAGAGTAAAAGTCTGTTAAGCAGAGGAGTGATGTATTTAATCTAAAACTCCAGATGTAGCTTATTAGCATGAGTTTGCCTTTGGACTAACTTGTGTAGCTTTCTTCTGATTTATTGGGACTTCTACAAACACAAAATATGGATGAGTTGCATGGTTAATCCAAATATTAGTACAAAATGCTGACACTTTTCTGTGTTTTGGAAACGTTCACTAGCAGTTTGTATTAGTGCTTAATCAGGAAAAATAGATAAAGATTTGAAGAATGACCAGCAGTGTTAATTAATGTTTGATTTTTGGGGAAGAAATAGCCAGGTGGCAGAATAAGCATGCCCGTGTGAACAGTCAGAGGATAAGCTGATTGGTGACTACTCACCTGGCCACAGGCGTCTCTCGTGTATCTCAATTTGATGTGTATACCTTAGACCTTTGGAAAAATGTGAAATAGAAAGACTGCCTCTGGAAGTAGGGAGGGGGTTTCCTGAGCCTCTCGTGAGTCACACAGTGGTTGCTCATTACAGCAGGGTGGGGTGGCTGCCAGTCCACCTGCAGTACAGAGAATGCTGCATGGATCCAAGAGCCTTAGCTCTGTTTGGACTGAGGCATCTGTTACTAAGGCCTCTCTAAGAAGATAGTTCCAGTTTAAATTTCTGTATTGGAGTCACTTGTGCCTGGTTTTATGGTGATGGAAGTATTGGAAAATGGGGAGCAGTTTTGCATTAAAAATGAAGTTAAACTTTTCACCTGTCAGTTTCTGGCTACTTACCACAGTGTTTAGGGGAAACATATGCACAATTTGGAATTTTTTTGGTTAATGTGAGACTTTTGCTACTAAGATTCGTTCAGCCATGTGTAAGAGCTAGAAGGGATGGACTAGTAAGGATGAACTCTTTGGGAAAACCACACATAGGATAACGTTGAGGGAAGGAGAGTACGATGAGCTGCTTACTATTTGTCCAGGACTGTCTCCCTTTCCATCACACAAACTCTCCTCTATAGTAGCCACATTGAGAAGGTAATGATTTCTTTCAGTCAGTGATGATGTGTGGAAACTGAAAAGGTGCCAATACCTTTGCCTGGCTAAGTGCTGGATTGGGATATGCCACATTTGGGGAGACTTAGCCTGGGTGGATGTTGGCCAGCGGGTATGTGGTTTTACTCCTTTGGGGTGGAGTAGCTGCTATGACCTATTACCCTCCGTGAAGGGTTGATGCCTGGAATTTGAGATGCGGAGGTTTGGAACAGGCTGGAACCTGTCTCAAACCTTTATGAGAAAGAAGGAAATTTTCAAAAGTAAGAGAATTTTGAGCAGGGCTGACCTGCAGGACTATTTACTTTCTGGTGACTATATAAGATGGGAAGATTTCTATTGCTTATTATTGAGCCAGAAACAGCATAAATGTATTATTTTCCTAACTTTGGGATCTGGCAGCAGGTTTATAATAGCACTGTTTAAAATATATCTGCTGCTTTCTCTGATGAATGCTTGCAGACCTTTCTCTGCAGGGCTTGCACGTGCAGCAGGGACATCTGTTAAGTAAGTGATGCCAGTCGGATAAGATTTGTGTCCATGGTGTCCAGTGATGGGACAAAAGGCAATGAGCACAAACTGAAATACAAGAAATTCTATTTCAACATCAGAAAAGACTTCTTTTTTATAGTGATTTTGATCAAATCCTGTAACTTGTCTCTTGAGGTATAGAGTCTCCATCCATGAAGACATTTAAAGCCCAACTGACCACAGTCCTGAGCAACCTGCTCCAGTTGCTCCTGTGGCTGAGGATGGGGATTGGACTGGAGGATCTCCATAGGTCCCTTTCCATGTCAGCTACTCTGTGATTCTACAAATTACTGTAAGCTTCAGAAGCTTCTAGATAAGGAGGAAGATGTTGGGAGGGGAAAAGACTTTTTTTTTCTTTTTATATGAAGTCTCCTGAGTTATGGGTGTTTTTTTTCTTCTGGCTATATTACTTGCCAAAATTTTCCTTGGTGTTTATATTTTCAGTCTGTGGGTCTGCAGTTGGGTTACTAGGATTTCATGAGGTGTCTTTATCTCTGTTGTGGAGGAGGGAGGCTGGTTTTCTTGCACTTACGGGAAATGAGGGAAGACAGAGAAGAATTTTACATAATTTTCCTTTATCACATGTTTTCTAACTCTTCTTTAGGTAGTTCTTATGAAGTTGAATTCTGTACGAACCTAGTGCTACTGTCTTTATCACTTTTTAAAAGAAACTTCCCAAGTCTCACTAATAGTAAGGAGAAATGTGATTCTGCTACCATTTTCTTTGATCAAACTATGATCAAAACTTTAGAAATGATGTACTGTTTGGAAGAGTGGCTTCATTTTTTTTTCTCTCAGTTCTGGCTCAGTTATTGATTATGTGTGAAATACTACTGAGGGATGAGAAAGAACTCAAAGTGAGCATAAAGTACTTCTTAAAAATAAATTTTCAAGGCTGGATGCAGCACTTTGTCTTTATTAAACCAATTGATGTTTCTTTTATACTGTTTTCAGTTTGTGAAGGTTTTCCTCTTATCCTGACAGCCTTTTACCTTCATGCTATGGAGACCTTCACCTTTTACTGCCAGGGCTTAGTTATATTTTTATTGATTCTCATCTTGCTGGAATATTATACTTTGTAGAAAGAGTTTGATATGTAAGGCTCTCTACCCAGAACTTTCACTGAAATTAATGGGACACTTGCTAGGTGGTAGAAGTTGCTGGTTTTTCTTGGACCTTGCAAGAAGATATGAAGAGCTTGTCTTTTGTTGTAGAGGATGTGTAGGAAATAGCTCATTGCTGGTATATCCCCATAGAAAGAGTAAGGTTTTATCAGAGGCAGAAAATGTGACCTGGAGAATTTAAGTGGGTACCTGTTCGTCATCTGAACAAGATAAATTATGTGGATGTATTTCTACATGTTGCTTAAAATGCTGATTTAGTGTATTTTCTTTCTTGTCAGCAAACATCTGGTATGCTACAAATAACCTACTCTCCTTAGGATATAAAAAAAATCTAAGTGCTTTAAATTATTGAGATTCTGCTTGACTACATGTACGTAATTATGCAGAAGTTGGTGGTTTAATTAATGGCACTTTAATAATTCTTTTACAATTAGATTGAGTGATAGAAAGCAGTTGCAAGCTGAACTAACTGTGAAGTTATTTTGCACATTGTTCCTGTGTAATCTATAGCATATGTTTATTAATACTTTCTTTTGCTATAATTTCATCCTGGCTTACTGCAAACTCCATGCATTATGAAACAAAGGATTCTGTTTCATATAACCATGAGAACAATATTTCAAATCTGTCCTTATCTCTGGTCTGCTGCATTAAAAAGATTACCAGAAGAGAGCATTGTGGGTCAGATGCAGGATTTTGTTTTCTTTATTCTCATCTGCTATGGTCTTTTAAGTTTTTGTAGTGGTTTTGAAAGTCTGTCTTACCTGCAACAGCGTATGTTAGATGCTTGTTTCTTTGTAAACACATCTGTCCTAATTATGTTGTATTCTTTTCATGTTTTGAAGCCAAATATTGGAAGCTGTGTAGCCAAAACCTGCACTCAAACTCCTTACTGCTTTTTCTCACTTGAAGAAATAAAGTTAACCTTCCCAGGCATTATTTGATGTGCTGGAGACCTTTAAATAGTTTCAGCACTGCGTTCAGCTTTCTGTTTGCTCTTTTCCAGTTTCTGCAGTTGTTCTGAGATTTGCTGCTTCAACTAATAAAACTAATTAGAACTTGAAGAGTGTGTTTTTTGCTTTTACAGCTGAGTAATTTAGTTTCCATTGAAAGTAATTTTCAAATGAGTGGAGTCTGTCAGCCTGCCGTATACCTGGAATATTCTGACATTGTAAGCTGTCTAAAAGATGAGTTGTGTGTGGGGAAGACCACATGTCTTTCTCTGGCTTGTGTAGTGGAGAGGCGGACTAAGAGAAGGGAATGCAGACTGATGGAGAAGTAATCTTTTGGATAGCTCCTTTTTCTCATATTCTTTCCTCTTTCAAGTCATCTTTCATTTGTGCTGACTTTAAAAACCAGTGTATGAAAGATATCACAAAAATTTAATTCATTGGTTTCTTTAATAAGACTAAAGAAGTTTTTGTAGATGGAAAAAATTTAAAGAAGTAATGATTATCAAACTGAAAAGTTCTCTTGTCTTGAATTTCTATCAGTTTCAAAATTAGTTTCGATTACTCAATTACTATATGCTGACATAAGTACTGTATTGAAAGCTTTGGTAAGAGAAGCAACAAAGACGTTGCTTTTGGAAAAGCAACAAAGTCAGACACCTTCCTTCGCTGCTGTTCCAAATCATGGCCACCTGATTTCTGCTGCTGGTGGCTGGGAAGCAGGAGGTGATTGGCACACGGATCCCTTCCTTGTAGCGCACCTCCAGTGTCTGGTGCAAATGGGATGGGGGCGTGGGCTGCTGGCAGGAGCGTTCAGGGGAGCAGGCAGCTGACAGCCACTGCCCAGTGCCGGGGCTGGGCATCAGCTGTGGGATGTTGCTCCCAGCTGGTGCTGCACTTCACTGCTATGCAGCCTTATGGGCCACCCTTTTGTGTGTCAGACCGCAGAAAGCTAGGAAGGATTACTTATTTTTACACATTGGTCCTGTATCTTCAGGCTTCTTGGAATACAAAGCAAATACCTTGCAACTGTATTTTTGTTCTAGAATATAGATCTCTGCTTCTGTGTTCTCTGAGGCAGGTAGATCAACAGGGCACATAAGGTCCCATGACCTTCATAAAAACTCATGGAGGCAGTTTTGCTGTTTGCTTTAAGGCGCAAAGCAGCTTCTCCCATTTGCTTGTATTTAACTTTGGAATTATAGAAGAGTTGTGAAACACATTGCACGTAATCAGCAAAACATTTATCTTTGTGTGTGTGTGGATGTTTTTTTTGGTGCATCTTAATTAAACAGCAGTATGGATAACACAATCCATTATCCACATTCTATCACACTGGGCAGTTCCCTAAAATAAAATTTAGCAGTGTTTGACTAGAAATTTTATTTTATGTGTACAAGAAAAAATGTTCCTTCTGCAGGATCAGGAGGGTGAGTTTGGTAGCTGCTGTTCAGAGTTGAAAATAGGGGGCAGCTATGTACTGGGGGTCATTTTGTTGGTAGACTGTTTTGGGGGGCTGTCTGCGGGGAAGGAGAGCTACCACCATGTAGGAGGAGAGGCCGGCAGACCCTGTACGTGGGCACTGCATGCATCTCGATTAGGGAACAGGAGGAAGCAGTGGGAATGGAAGTGGCTGTCATTAGGGAACTGGGAGAGCAGGACCTGAAGCTCAGAGTGCCCCAGTGCTCAGCCTCACCAGCTCTTGCACCAGCACAGTTCTGCCAGAGTACAAGAACCTTAAACTGTGAGCCGCATGATGCCAAAAGCTGTAGCTTTGATACTGCTGTTTCAGAATGTACCAATTCTGAAAAAGTGTGGCATAACTAATTTGTTCACGTTTTGAATGATACAGGATTTTAACAGCAGTGACAGCATTGTGGTCTGGTTCCTTCATTTCATGCCATATGTCACACTTGTAATTTAATTCTGAAAAGTGCTTGCATAATGATTTAAAAGTGCTCTAAGTACTTGACAGTACATCATCAGTGGGGGAGAAGTCAGTTTGAGTCTGTGAATTCCCTTCTAGTCCTTTTGACTATATTATTCAGCACCTTGTTTTAAAGACAGATGACATGCAAGTGTCTTTTGAAAGTCAACTATATAACTTGAAATTAGAAAGTAGTGCAGAAGTGTTAATGATAGCACCAGACAGAACATTGTGATGCACGACACAGCATGAAAGACTTGTGCCTCCTACGCACTCACCTTGCCACAGGGCCTTCGTGGTGTCACAACTCCATGGTTTAATATCCATCAGACACATCCAGTCTCACAACCTATAACCCCTATAGCCTCTGCTGAGTTCCTAAGGCCAACAGTTTTAAAGCTGAATGAGTTTTTGGATATTGACGTGGACTCTCCTAAGCTCACCAGCCATGCTGGCAAGGCAGAGGTGGTAAAAACTGTAAATAAATGTGGTCATCTTTTCTTTGACTCCCTGAATGCTAAATAAAGGCCAGGAAAAACCCCAATATTTTAGCAATCTGATGAGGGTTTTTCTTTTGATCACGAAGCTGTAGATTGCAGAGAGCTAAGCTTGCAGTGACCTATTTAACATTTTTGGAAAAATAAGATACGTAGACATCTTGCACACTTTTATTTCTAGCTCTTGAAGACATCTGCTTCAGTTTTTTCTTTTTTGGAATATGAGCTCAGATTTTAAACAAACAAACAAAAGTCTAAGCAGAAAACCTATGCAAACCTGCTGTTAGTGGAATCTGTGCTGATAGGCTGGAATTTGAGATCTTCCTAGGACTGGTAGTTTTTTTGAGAGCTGAGCACTGGTTAAGAGAGGAAACTTCAGTTTTAGAGCACTTACTTGTGTATTTATATAAAAAATATATGACAAATGTCTTCTGAAATTGCACGGTTTTTATCATTTATGCACCAAACTTTAGATTATGCCACAGGATTTGCTTCTTTCCAGTTAATGAGTTAGGCAGCTTAGTGGGGAGTCTGTCTTTAGGAGTGCCATGCAAAGAATTAAATGTATTTTTTATAAATGTATAATAAATTAACTTCCTTATTTGAAAAATGCGATTGCTTAAATGACAAAGCAGCATGGGGGCAATTTAGTATTTTGGAGAGTTTATTTTTAGTGCATGTTTTCTAAAATTTGTTGTTTGAAAAGCTAAATAATGAATGGCTCTAAAATCGTGATGACTGTTGTTACGAACATTCCATTCTTGTAGTTTCCAGTTCTGAAAGCATTTGCTATTTAGTTTGTTCGAGTTTTGAACACATCTTCTAAGGTTTAATCAAATAAATCTTAATAAATTACTGAAAATCTGCTTGCTAATGGACTAATGGTTTTGGTTTTTAGGTGAAGTAAAAGGACAGAGGCTTTCATTGCTAAGTAGGTAATAGTCTCAGAAATTTTGAACATTAGCTGTTGACAGTCAGAATTTTACCGTGAGATGCTGTCTGTCCAGAGAGTGGCACAAAGCAGTTTTATATATCTATATTAAATCACTGAAGTTCTAAAATAATTATTTTGTGTATCTTTAAAAAAAAATTCACTTTTTCATTCTGTTTTAAAGAGATGCTCTTTGTTTGCTATTGTTCACCAGTTCTTTCGTTACTAGACAGAACTGTTATTTTAAATCTGCAGGATTTTTTCTGAAAGTTATCCTAAGCACAGCTGACTTTTACTTGATTTGTTTTCTTTTGGATTGATAAGCCCTGAGGTAACAGAGTAAAATATGTCTTTTCTTCATAGTTAAGGCATCCAAATACAAAGTAGTAATAACAAGAGGATAGTTGGCCCCCCTGCCTGCCATCTGTGATGGCCAGCTGCTGGATTGCACTGCTTTATATTGGAGGAAAGGCACACGTCAAAGTTGCTGTGAGATGAAAAGCTGGCGTTGGGAACACTGCTCCCCAGGAACATGCAGCCTGCCCTGGGGTACTTCTGTGGGGCAGGTATCCCATAATGCCTCACATTCTGTACATTCAGTTACATACATGGGGTTTGCATTGAGCAGCAGAGAGGGGGTAGGATGCCCGAGAGGGCTTGCTGTAGGGAAGCAGCACTTCCCATCTGTATTCCCTGGGTTCTAGTGTTCAGAAGCAGGTAAGTGGCTGTCACTCGTGCACGTGTAAAAGCTTTCCTGTGTGTGTTGGCCTGTGCAGACCAGCAGTTGAATTCTTGCTTCTTTGGGCAAGGTGGCCTTCAGGACTGTCCACTTGAGCTGCTGCCTTGCCCAAGCAGAGCCTCTCTGTCCCTGCCAGAGCACTGAAACAGTCATCCACCAAACGAGGCTTAGCTGTCATTACTTCCCAGGGTGTGGAGTAAAAAGGGGAGAAAGAGAGGAGAAAAATAATAAATAATCACATGTAATCCATTGGCTTTCTGTGAACACTGAGATCTCTTGCAGAGATTCAGGAAGGAATAGTTGTATGCAGTAATATTATTAAATTTATCCTAGATAAATTCTCAAGAGATTAAAGCTCTAGTTTTGGTTTGGTTTTTTTTTTGAGTTTTTCTGAAACGACTCTTTCTGTCAATGGATGGTTTCTTTAATGTATTCAGACAGAAGTTGCATACACAACAGGTTAGGGCTTGCTTCGAAGAAACTTACGGTGAGGCATAGAAAGTTGCTGGTGAGACACAGAGGGAAGAGAGACAGGAGGAGCAAGCTGAAGCTTTGCTCTGATCAAGAGTCTGAAAATGCTTGGTTTTGTGTTGAAAGTGTCTGATTTGAAAGATGGTGAAAGAAAAAGAGCAAAGCTGTCTTGAAAGTTGGGGGTTATTTTTCCTACTAGTGTCAAAACGACCAGGATTGCTAAAGCTAACAAGCTACTTTCTCCTTCTTTTTAAAATGGTGATAGCAACAAAAACATCAGGTCTATCAGTATGGTGATTTGTCTGTAGTCATTTTAATTTACTGTTTGATTACAGTTTGTTTTTCTCTGTTACGGCATGTGGCTCATTCTTGGTGAGAAATGACCAATTCTTTTTGTGTTGCTTTTGTGGTTCTATGAATCCTTTTTTCCTTGATTCAAAGCAGTGCCTATGATTAAATTGGTATGAGCAGCGTTTTCTAAGTTACTGGACAGACATAGCTAATTAAGGGAGCTCTGAAAATGAAGTTTGATGTAGAGAATGATCAGTGAGAAAATGCTCAAAAATGAGAGTTTCAGCTCATACTAGGTGAGAAACATTGGAAGGGATATGACTTGTTACACTACTGTGTTGCTACTGTTGTGACAGGCAGCTAAGCTAAAACCACAAAAAGCTAAATTTTAAAATACAGTGCTTTTCTATGTGCTGTAAGCTTAGCTCCTGAAATTCATTACTGGAAGTATCTTCAGGGCCAAAGATTGAGGAATGAATTCAGTGTTTATAAATAACAAAGTATTTTCTTACCTCATAAATTAGGTGAGGTGTCATTACCTATGGGTCTAGAAGCAGCTTCTTTCATAACTCACTTGCTCTTATGTTTCTGACACCTTCTTGTGAACGAGCCCGTGTGCCCTTCTGCCAGACTGCCAGACAAAGAGAGACTGGCCAGCATGTCAGCAGTGAGGAAACTGCTAAGCAAAAAGAGCTTATCCTATTCTACTACTATTTTGCATCAGCTAACTGTCCAAAGAGTATGTGGAAGAAGTTGTAAGGATGATTTGTTGTTCAGATACTATTCTTGTAATTTGTGTAGCTTTCAGTGTGGAGAACAGAAAAGTGCCTGTTTTATGAAATCCCTGGGTTTTAACAAACAGCAATAATATTAAGTAAGTGTGAAAATTCTTAAGAAAATTTATTTTCTTCATGAAGAGTAAGTACTTCTTGCACAGTGTCAGAAGGATTCTGCAGCTTTAACAGCTGGCATTTGCCTGTCAGAAGGATATTAAAGCTCTTTGTAATATTTAACATCTACAACCTGTACACAAACCTTTGTTTCATACTGTACTGCTTTTTCTGTCTTCATTCATCACATGAGTGTTGGTAACTTCTTGGCTTTTGTTTTCCTAAAACATATCACTGTGGGTGAAATAGAGATGCATATAGCCACTGCCTGATCCCAAAGCCTGCTAGAGAAGGAGATTTACCTATCTCTCATTGTACCTGTGCCTGTAACTCTTTGAATGAAGATACTATAGAGTAAAATTTGAAGAAGTATTCTCCTAAGTGCAGTCTCTGTCTGGTACAGAAGTGATTTCAAAGTGACATGTAGTCTAGTGTAGAGAAATGGGACGATGCTATGTAGCACAAAAACCCTCATGTTGTTAGAGTTTCTAAATGTTTTATAAGTAAGTTATTAACAGTGGGCCAGAAGCTTAAGGAATAAAAGATGGTGACACCATCTGAGCACATTCTCCTTCTAGAACTGCTTGGGTGAAGGGACGAGGAAGTGGAGACTTTTCCATGTGTGCTATTAAGTTTTCGAGTCTTTTTGAGTCCTTTGGTTTCCATCCAAAATGCAGATTTACATAAATGACAAAGGAAAAGTTAACCATCAATTAACTGGTAAAGAAAAGTACTTAGCAATTATTCTTAGAATGTGAAAATATGAACTTCTGGAATCTGCAAAAGTCTGTCTTAAAGTTGCACAACTATTTAAGTACAGAAAGAAGTATATTTTGGGGTTAGCAAAGAAGGATTTTGGTAGAGGTTATAACTTACTTAGAGAATGGAATTCTGAGCAGGTTATTATTTTATGACATGAGTTTAAAGTTTAAGTGAGCTTCTTGACTACAGTAAAATAGCAAGTAGCTTTACATAACTATGCTTAACCTTGAAGCCTTGCTGTCTTACTTTTCAAACCAAGCTGATATTCAAAGCTGCTTCAAAGCAGCAAAGTCATCCTAAAGATAACATTTAATCTTTGCAAGTGTTGAAGCGGTGACATGTTTTGTGGCTAGCGTTGTTGAAAGATTGTAATGGTTAAGAATTTGCTACTATTCATGTGGTGGCATAAACTTCAGCATGTTACTTTATATTATTTTGTCAGAAGCTACTGTTCATGATTAAAATTGTTTAAAGAAAAACAGATTTAATTTTTAGCATTTTTTGTTCTGACTGAGATGTTCCATTGTGTCAAATGTTACAGTTTGGTGTTGGAAAAGAAGGGCAGGCTTTCGGCAAAGGAGGAAAATATCTGTTCTTCTTCACTGAAGTGTTAATTTAAGTTTTTAATGTGTTTTGGGCTATTTTTCAGCTTCAACAAGCTGCTAGTCTGAAATGACTAGAACACTAAGATTGAAATGAGAGATAGTGAACTTCATAGTTCCAGTTAGGAATGATGCAGAAAAATTATATTTTTCTCCAAAATAAAATAATAACTTGAAACATTTTCACTGACATTTGATGAGAATTTCTTCAACATTTAATATGGATTCATATATAAAAGGGGAAAAAAGTTATATTTGAAATCCATTAAAAGTATAGTTTGTAACACTTGTCAGGATGTTTCCACCTTTTTTGTGAATTGATATTTAATGAAATTTTGAGTGTTTCACTTCCTATATTTTTTCAAATGGAAGATAGATTTTCTGTTGAACTTCAGTATTGATGTGTTTGAAATACGTTACCACTGAATTTGAAAATGAAACAATTTGAAACTTAAATAGATTTTTTTTTTAAAGTAGAGGGAAATTAAATTTACAGTGCTATGAGGTAAACAATTTGCTGGTGCAGACTTGATAGAAATTAATTTGAGCAACTTATCCTGCTGGCTCATTGATGAGGTGGTTCTTGTGCTCAGAAGTCTGCTGGAGTTGATGACATGGCATTGGAAACTGAGCTACAGTAATGTGCCCGCAGATTTGCCTGCAGCAAACATTTAAAACACTGGCTTGAACTGTAATGGCACACTAGCTGGGGAACGTGTTCG
The DNA here is from genome assembly GCA_013399875.1 of Gymnorhina tibicen. NCBI lineage: Eukaryota > Metazoa > Chordata > Aves > Passeriformes > Artamidae > Gymnorhina > Gymnorhina tibicen. The sequence goes on along the minus strand of VXAZ01001047.1, from coordinate 1,033,010 downwards.
TACTGCCTGTTCATGTACAGCTTTCCTGCCAATCATCTACTTTTGTGTATAAGATCTTTGTAAATAGCATTGAAGGTGAGATGGCACCTTCAGTAAATCAGTTATCATGGGAGAGGGCTGGTTGTAAGTTTGAAAAGTTTCAAGTGCAGGTTTGAGATTGCCTTTTGACGTTAAGTTACAACAGATGTTGGATTTATTCCAAATCCTTAATAAGAGATGCGGGTTATAGTTTCCACTTGGCAAGTTACCAGCCTAAAGAAAAAGGCTTCTATTCATGCTGTTATAATGGAAACTATTCTCTTTACCTTAGTCTTCCACAAATGCAGCTCATTTAGTGGATAAAAATATCTCCTCATATTCATAGATTTCAGTCTCCTGGTTATTCATAGGCTGGTTTGTTGCTGTTTCAGAGGTCTTGGGCAATACAGGCAGATTTATACAATAGTGAGAAAGCCTCCTTTGAGGCTTGACTGATACCTTCTTGCAAAGTAAAAGGAGCTTTGAAGAGAAGTCTGGTAGTCTCTTAGTGAGTCGTTTGTCCTTCAAGGAGGGGTATTGAGTTAATTGTGCAGCGTCACCTTCTGTACTTGGCCAGCAGGAACGGCGACAAGATGGCAGCTCTTGTGCCGGTGTCCCGGCTTCTGGGCTGCTCCGTTTGTGCAAGGAGGCCAGGTTACTGGGATGTTAAGAAGAGCAAGACATAGTGTCCTTTTTGGCAAAAAAATATTGACCAAAATAGTTTTTAATCCTGTAAGTCTGTTTTTCAGAGGACAGCTGAACTAGGCTTGCTTGATGCATCACCTCAATAGGTGATGTTGTTGTGCTGATGGAGATGGAGATCTGTTGCTATGATGTGAATAGTAAGCAGAGATGTAGATGTTCTTCTAGACTGTTTTGCTTTATACATCTCATGCCTGTTCCCCAGTCAGAAAAGCCTTCAGATACTGCCTTCTAACAGTAGCACTTAAGCAAAATTCAGTGAAGAGTGGCACAGAAAGCAGGAGAGTTTGAGCCATTGGTTACAGGACAGTTAGATGCCAGCTTTTATTTCAAACTTTACAGTCCAGTGCACTTTTGCAGAAGCCAGTATTAGCCTGAGCCCTGAAACTTCACAGAGCTATAGTTGACCCTGGTTTTCCTGATCTTTACACCAGTGACTAAAAGAAGGCCATAAGTTTAAGAACAATGATACACTTGCAGCCCACATTATAACTGCATCATGTTTCTTGCATAGCATATTGTGGCAAAACAAAAGTCAGCAATGGCAGACATGTAATGGAAGAAGCCGAATGTGAAGGGAATTTGAAATGTGTAAGAAACACTTACTAGAAAATGCATGACTTCAGTATTAATCTGTAAAAACTGGTCTAAATGATTCATATGCAAGCGGTTTTGGTTTTAAAGTTTTCGTCACTTCACACATTTTAAGCTTTATTCAGTCTGTTTGGTTTGTTCTATTAGGTGTTAAACATGCATGTGCTGTCTTTCTGACTTATTAAAAACACTGGTAGCCAATTGCATTATTCCTCTGAAGTAGAAGATGAAAATGGGAACAGCAAGTCTTAAGAAAAAAATACTAAAATCCAAGTCTGTAATTCTAATTCAAATTTTTTTTTCTTTTACCAAAAACTAGTTAATAGAAGTCCATCATTTCAAAAGTCCACCACTTTGTCTTACGGTGATTATTTCTGATGTGGTGAGACTATGTTACTGTGTGTTGAGTTTCATGAAACACATGTGCTTCAGTATAGTTCCAGACTTCTTTTTCGGTATTTGCTAAAGAAGTCTCAGTTACAAATTTGTAATTGCTTAAAACAGAAACATTTTTTTCATATTTGTTAATGTATGGGGACTCTGATGCTACTGCCTGACAAAAAACTGTAAGTAGAGTTCATTTACCTAAAGAAACATGGCATTTGAGAAAATTAGTCATTATGATATCTCAGTAAATCTGCAGTGCTACCTGAAGTCTCCTAATTTGAGGTTTGCATGGCATTTTAGGAATATTTTTTTTCTTGCACTGTTTTGTACTGATTTATTTCTTGCTGCACTGTGTACTCAAGTAGCATTGTTTAAAAGGAGTTTAGGAGGTGGCATTACATGTGCTTCATTTGGAGAAAAATTGTGTTCATTGAAAACAGTCTAACAAACCTTTCTTAATCCAGAATTAGTATGTTCTCGTGGAGGAAGCATGCTTCCTGAATGTTTCAGTTTGACCCAACCCGTGCAAACTTGTGTTCATATGCAAACAGTCTGTGTGTTATATAAATATGACCTCCTTTATTGTTTGATGTTTCTCAAAGTGCTTTTTTTTTTTTTTTGGAATTTGCCTAATCACTTGACTTGGTATTTTGTATTATCAGGAGTGCAGATGTTACGGTTATGAAAAATATTACAATGTGCACAAAACACAGAAAGGTAGTGTGACAGGCAGGTTAAAATCTTTCATAGGTATTTGCATGCATTTTGAATATTGAATATTCCCAGGTTAAAAACTTTTGCAGGTATTTGCATGCATTTTGCATAGTGAAGCATTCATGTGCTTATTAGCCCCACACTATACTTGCAGTTAAGAAATTTGCATATGATTTGCTTTCTGTTGAGTGAAATAAGCTTTACAGAGATTTCAGGGCATTAACTCTTTTTATGCATGACCTATTAGTGGGTGGAAGGTACTTGAAAAAAAAACCTGGTACTACTTAGCATTTTGAAACAAACACAAGATTTAAAAGGGCAACATAAGTATGACGTGTTTCCATCAGTAATACCTTTCAGGAGCACATGCATGTGCTGGGTGGCACGTTTCCAGATTTAATTGCATTTGTACCTTACCAAGGACTCAAATTTGAAGCTTGTTCTTCGTAGCAGATGCAGAAAAATATATATAGGGGATAGATTGTATTGTTTGTGTGCGTGTGTTTTGTTGTAGTTTTCTTTTTTTTCCTCCCTTGGTTCTTCCATTCATTTGTTGCAGAAGCACTGATTCATTGCCATGTTCATGACTGATAGCATGAGCTGTTGATTTGTTGTGTTCTTGACAGTAAATTGCCATTTGTGTTCGGAATATTTCCTAGTTAATTTTGGCTTCCTTTTGAAGCATAATCAATATTCATTGTTCTTTCAGATCTACAGGCTTGAATTGATATTACTCAAATCTTTGAAAACTTACTAAAATCCTACACTTTTTCAAAGACTGAAGGAAAATAATTGTACTTGAAGCCTGACTGTCAAGTCACTAACAAATTGTACTGTGTGGTGCTCTGTAGTTCCACAATATGCGTATAAAAATCCTACCTCTGCATGTCAAAATAATACAGCCACGTGTGTGTGACTAGTTCTTTTTGAGCTTGATTTACTTTCAGTAAATTCTAAGCTGTGGTAACTTTATTACTTTGGTAATTCCAAGTACGCTTGCTAAACAGTAACTAATTTGCCTATTAGCATATTCATGTAGGACAGTCAACTTTTTAAAACATTTTCATAGGTTGCAGTGCCCTTACCTGCATCTTTGTGGCTTTGGGAAGTGATTTCCCCTGCTTTGGCTGCACATCTCTGGCTGTAGGCAGCAAGGCCAGTGTGAGCAGCTGCTGTTGTGTTCCCTTGCCTGCCCAGCTGGGCTGGGGCAGATGTGCTGCAGCACACAGTTCACTACCAACAGAGGCTGGCCTGGTGCATTGTTTTTTTAACCCAGGTCAGATACCTGGCTAATCTTATAGTTGTATCATTCCAGTGAAAGGGTGGTATGAGAAAGAGGAAAGCTGCTAGAGCTTGGGCTGCTACTAAAGGGAGGCTTTGTAAAGCTGTGCCCCAAGTCTCCAAGTCTGTTCAGTCCGTAAATTAACTGTAAATTGTGTGTGGGCCAGAACTGGCCTGCCAGTAGGAGAGAGTACCACAGAATTTCTGTAAGGAATGAAATGGCTGGTTTTTCACAATGATTTTCTCATGTTGCTGATGGCTGCATGTTTCTTTAGCTTTACACACTGCACTAGGCAGAACAATAAGCTGTGTTTGAAAGCCTAAGCTTTGCCTGCAGTTTGCATATTTTATCTTTGAATACATACTTGGAGTTCATAAGACTAAGTTCAAAGAAAGTAACTTTTCTTTTTTCACATTCTCATGCTGATCTTGAAATACTAATTTATTTTCCCTATTTAAGTGATTAACAGGAAAAAATAATAACTTTTTCATTACATTGGTTGATGTCAACACTATAAACATCAGAAATGCAAAGTAGATCTGATTATGCAGGAGAAAGTATATTATGTAGTCTATCAGTGTACCTTGAAGGGGAAATGTGTTTTGAAACTTATTACAAAACAGATAAATATGCATTTTCTCCAAGAAATGTTCTTTAACTTTTGTACCTGAAAGTCATTGTCACTGATTCCAGAAATAGTTTTCATATCTGTAGTAAAAATGCTTTGGGAATAACTACTAAGATTTAAGAATTACTCTTGTACAGATTGATAGCCCTTTTTAGGGAATGGGTAGCAGTGTTTCTGGGCCCATGAACATAGTACGTGTAAAAGATGTCATTTAAAAAGGGGGTTTAAAAATGTTTCATTATCTTAATTGTACTAAAAATAATAGCAGCAGTGAATGAGAAAGCTGACCAAAAATCATCAGAGCCTTTTTTTTGTTCCATTTCTGCTGATTTCCTCACTGACTCCTATTAATAACTCTGACCAGGCTGCTTTGCTTGCCATTCTGTGAGCATAGGAGAAGTGCCATAGCCCAAAGAGCTGGATTCTAGGCACTTGGTTGAATGATTTGTATAGTTTGTGACAGCTACATTTACACAGTCTATTTAAATAGAGACATACAGAGTGGTGTTATAGGAGGCAAAATTTGGTAACAGTGGGATTAGGGTAAGCACAAAACTCTGTCTTTTATAGGGAGGGTATTCTTTGGGATAGACCTTGGTTTAAATTTCTTCTCTTTAGATGGCTAAACACTTTGTGTTTAAAGTCTCTGGACATCACACCTCTAGTCAGGCAGTGTTTTGGGAGCTGGTTTGTGCTTCCTTACATGTGCTGTCATCTTGGTCGTTTTGAACTCATTCTTCAGTGGTGCAAAGTGTCAACAGAAGATCATGGGTGAAGACCCTGTTCCAATCTGCCCCATATTCTGTCTTGTCTGAATGCTGTCCTACAAATTAAAAATTGTTATCTGACTTTTTAGAAGGTGTTAATGCTTGCTTTTATCTCTGCACTGTGTAAAATTTTAAATCTTCTGGAAGAGAAGCTGAGCAGGGTTTTTAAATGAATCACCACGTAGACCAAGCCTGTATTGTGTATTTTAGCGTTACAGCTCATCTCTCCTGTAGAGGGAAAAAGATAAAAATAATCATCTCTCATTAACTGCTGTGGCTGAATGTGGCTTTGTGACTATTGCAGACACCTCAGTCTACTTAACAATATCTGGTTTTTCACTGAGGCCTCTGGTGCAAGAACAGGGACAGCTTATGTTGCATTTTGTTTAGCTAGTTTTAAAATATGGGGCTGCCTGGGATCTGTTTTACAAACAACTTGGATATCCAGAGTGTAGGAGGAGGGTAACAGTACTCTTGAAAGCTGTCTCAGTAGAAGTTACCTCTTTCACTCAGAGCTCTGTAATTGAGATTACTTTTTCTGTGGTGTTTAGCATCTGCTCCTAAGTAGCAGTTCCATTTTTCATTATAGGTATATAATTGCAATTGTATTTTAATTATTGCTATAGTTTTTAGGGCTTGTTTTACACTGTAGAGATTGAAAAGCATTGCATAGATAAAGAACCTGATTTCAAAATGTTTAGTTTCTTCAGTGGATCCTCCCCTGCTCCTCAGCACTGGTGAGGGCACACCACGAGTGCTGTGTCCAGTTCTGGGCTCCCCAGCAGAGAGACAGGGACATAATGGAGACAAGTCCAGTGAAGGACGATGAAGACGATTAAGGGACTGGAGCATCTCTCCTTTGCGGAGAGGCTGAGAGACCTGGGATTGTTCAACCTGGAGAACAAAAGGCTTGGAGGAATCTCATCAATGCGTATTAAATACCTTAAGGAAGGGTGCAGTGAGACTGGAGCCAGGCTCTCTTCAGTGGTGCTCAGTGACAGGCCAGGAGCCAGTGGGCATGCAGTGACACACAGCAGGTTCCTTCTGAACACCAGGAGACATTTCTTTTACTGTGAAGGGGACTGAACATGGGCACAGGTTGCCCAGGGTGATGGTGGAGTCTCCATGCCTGGAGATACTCAAAAGCCATCTGGATGTGTCCTGGGCAGTTGGCTGTGGGTGGCCCTTCTGGATCAAAGGATTTGGAACAGATGACGTCCAGAGGTCGCTTTCAAGCCCAACTATCTGTTGATTTTTAGCTATGGGAGAAACTCTTGTGCTATGTCTTCCATGCATTGCTTCCTTACACAGAATTCAGATTGGAGGATGCGTTTGTGCTGCATCAAGGTAACAACCTTAACTCTGCCCAAGTATTGTGTGTATTTGTGTACTTGTCCCACAAAAAAAATCCCAGTCAGCAGGGAGGCGCTTAACTAACTACCGTATGTTTTGATGTATTTTTAGTGTGTAAGCCTATCCTGGGTTTTTTGGTAAGGGTCTAAAGCAGGAATGCACTATGTGTATATGATTAGTATGGGAAAGAAAGAAGGAAGACTGACAAATACCTAGTGAAAGGCAACTTGAATTTTAGTATTCAATATAGTTCTGATCTGAATCAGTTTTTGCAGTTTGCTGTAGTGTTGGTGTGCATTTACGTGACACAGAGTCGGTATATGTGACTTAGAAATCTTTTCATTTAAACCCAAGGGTACATTTATTGTCTTATGTCCATCAGCTGCTCTTGAGTTTGTTGGGGGCAGAACGGGATTGTTTTGGGATTCAAGAATCAATTTACATTGCAGAAGCAATATCCTGTTGAACTGTAATGTGTTTCACAGCTTGTGTGTCGTTGACTTGTGACATAATAGTCCACGATGTGTTATAAACTGATGTAATGTCAGATATTTGGAAGTAAGGAGACAGATTATCTGGAGCAAATACTGACCTGTTCTTGACATTTGTGAGCTGATTCATTAATTATCAAAACTACATACTCATAGCTCAGCAGCATTCTAAGTTCTTATGATATTAATTTCATATGACAGAAAAGCCATAGGAGAATAGGAATAAGGTTTTAACATTGTTTCCAGGTAATAGTAGCTAAACACCAGTTTGAATCTGATCATATTTTAAAATTTTTAAAGGCCACTGTATCTTGGGATGCTTTATTATTTGGTGAGTGCTCCACCAGATTGGACTACTTCTTTTGTGAGGAGTCTTGGTGGCTGTTCCTGTTTTTATTTTCATTCTGAGGTGGTTAATTACCTTTGAAAGTGCTAGATTTACAAGATTTGGAAAATACACCCCACAGAAGTCTTTATAATCTGTACAACATTTATGGGTAAGGCTGATTTTGTTTTATTACATAAGTATGGAAGAAGTAGATGTGCTTTTGGATACAGAGACACAAGGTCTGAAATAAAAGGAGCTGACTTGAAAGGTAAATACAGGTTGAGAATGGCTGCTCAGTCACATATCCCTGAAAAAAAGGACAAAGGAATTTATGGTGTGGCAAATGATAAGGGACGATGAAAGGGTTCTCTTTGGGGGAAGAAGAGATTTTAGCTTTTTTCTCATAGATGCTGATTTGAGGTTCTCATGTGGAGTGAAGGATGCAGTGGCAGAGAGGCTTGCTTTTCTGTGAGATGCACGGTAGCTGATCTGGCTTCCAAAGCTGATGAATTGTCTGACCTGGGTGATTACAAGGTGTAGCATGATGGCTGTTTTGGTTTTTCTGGTGTGTGCAAGGATGCTGTTGAGTAGGCATTGCTGGCTGGTGTCTATTAAATGTCTGGAAATAGTGCTGTATGCTGGCTAGCTCAGGGTGCTGACAAAATCAAGTTGTAGGCATTACTGGATGAGTCTGCTAGTCCTTAGGGTTGCTAAGAGTCCTTGGTTCTTAAAGATTTGTCGGAAACTTGCTTGCTTCCTGAAGGAAGGAATTCATACTTTGTCATTCCTCTGCGAAATATTCCCCCTAGTAAGGTTTACATTTCTGAAACCTATATGCTTTATATTAGTTTGTGTTAATTCAGTTTCCTGAGAGGCAAAGAATCACTTTCCCATTTGCTTGTAGACTTTACTATACCCTCAATGGCATGACTGTTGTCGTAAATAAACATTTATTTATTTTTTAGGTCAAATTCACTGCCAGTCTGGTATAATTTAAATGCTACCACTTTGAATTTTTCATCATTAGTTCTTAATCACAGCGAGAATAGACTTCTTGCAAGACTCCTCTAGTTGTCCAAATACTTGAAGTGTTGCTCTGCAAAGTATTTCTGGTAGTGCTTTGTGTTGTGAGGCTGGGGACACTGAACTTGACATGGCATGTTTGGATAGACTTTGAGCAAAACCAGTGTATTGAAAAACAGGAGATACATGTATATTCAGACTTTATTTAATGCATCAGAAAATAAGACAAAATGCACTGAAGACAATATTCTAACTAATGACTGTCTCTTGTGGTAATACATGCATAAAAATAAAGGATTTAAGGACTTAATGTAGAATTTTTCTTTTAAATGCAATGGCAGTTTCTTTGAAGGGATTAAAAAGCCTGCCAAACCCAAACAACTTTATAGCTCATATTGGACTTTACCTCTAGACTGATACGTGTTGATTATTTGTACATATATTAATTTTTTTTCATGTGTGGGCAACAAATATAATTACCAGCTAGGATTACTTCTGCTAGAAAGATTCCTTTAATATTTTCATGCATGGTAAAAAAGACACTGGATGTACAATTAGCAAATAAATAAGGAAACAAAAGCAACTTGGAAGACTTTGTTACCATATTATTTGCATTTTATTAAAATGAAGTAAAAAACATTTATGAATAGTGACTTTTTAAAGGAATAACGCCCATTTTTTCAGAAGTACTGGTGTTAAATATATACCTGCTTGAAACAGTTTTCCTCTTTGAGGCAGTCATCCTAATAGTATATATCAAATTTGCTTCTGTAGTACAACAGAGACCCTTTAAATGCCTATGTTGAAACTGAAATCTTGCTGTGAAATCAAGGGTAGGATATATAGAATATCTGCATTTGACAGAAATTTTATGAGTTTGTTTTCTAGCAAATACTCAATTCTTCATACTTCTCAGAATACTCCTGTGTGCCAGTGGAATGGGAATGTTATGTGTGGCTTTTACTTGCTTTTGTAAATGGTTTTAAGCAATTAAGTTCTACCACTTAATTATTTATTTCACTAACCATCTGTTTCAAATGGATGGGTCAGTAAACATACCTGTTTATATATGCTAGTGGCACTTTTTCCAGTCGTTAATTTTGTATGGGTTTTATTGTGGATATGTTGAAAGAAATGTACCCTTCTGTGATTTTACGGTGGGCTTCCTAAACATGGTCTTAACCTGAGTCTGCTTCCTTCCTAATCTCAGAAGCCCTGTGAAAATTCAGAGGCTGTTGGTGTCATCTTTCATGTATTTGTGATGCACAGTTATTGCCCATACTTAATTTAAATCTTCAGCCTGAGCTTAATGATGACTGATCTGTACCTTTTTAGTGCGTGCCTTAACTTTTTGAATAGTTTAAGCTTTGAAAGAATTTCTTGAAGTAACACCCTGCCTGAAGGAATAGAGACCTTCATTAAACATCCTCAGTTAGGACTTCAACAAATGCTGAAACACATCAGAAAGTGTAAGAAAAGTGAGTCAGCTGTTTATTTTATGACACTTAAATAAGGCTTTACCTTTAATACTAACTTTTATTTTTAGGGAAAAAAGTAAACTATATATTAATACTGTAAAAAGAGAGTGGGGAACAGAAAGAGAGGAAGTCACTCAAAGTTTTGAAAAGGGGCTAATAATCTATTTGTCATAAGTGCTGAATATTGCTTTTGAAAGTAAATGTAATGCTGGATCTCAAGTAACCTCAGCAAAAAATGAGGACCTTACAAGAACCCTGATGGTATTAAAAGCTGCAAACATTTGATTTTAAGTTGGGTTTTTTTTCACAGTGTTCAAAAAATAGTTTCTTCAATTCATCTGCTGTAGATCGATCTTGTTTCTACTGAATAATGTGGGCTAAGTTGTGAATAATTAGTGTTCTTTTGTGCAGGACATTTTTGAGAAAATTACACCTGTTATCTTGAGTGTTTGCTGAGGATGTAGAGTTCATGTGTAGGAGTTCACATTTGTTGGGGAGTTTGGACTGTGTCTACAGTTTAAAATCAAATACAGCAATTGTAATTATTTTGATGATCCCATACCAATTGTGAATTTAAGGATTACACAGAATGTGGCAAAAATACATGACTCAGCATCAGGAATACCAGGTTGTGCAGGGCTTCTGGATTTGAGGCTGGTGGTTTTACCTGCTGCCTGGGGCTACAGGCAGGGCAGGGTGCCAGCAGGCTGGAGAGTCCAGAACTGAAGTCACCCCCTGTGGGGCAGTCTGAGAGCTACAAACATTTGGGGCTTATCTCAGGGCTCTTGTGGAGCTTGGACAAAAGTTGTCAAAGTCTGCTGATGTTCTTGGAGCTGAAAGTGGGTTTTTGTACTGAGAGATAATGGGAGTCCTGGCGTGGATGGGTTGTTGCGGAGGTGGACACTGAAAACACCTGGATTGCAGGGAGGGACCTGATAAAGGAGCTTCAGGTGTGGCAAGTGCAGGAACCTCTGCAATGAAGTGGACGTTTTGTCGGTTTTACAACTAGGAAGTATTGGCAAAATATGTCTGTTCAAAGCTACTGCCAGCATTGTGTATTAAGTGCCGGATGATTCATGGAAAATACACTGTGTGTGCTTGCAGGGCCCTGGGATGATTAATAGCTACTAAAGCTTGTAACAAATAAAGCCCGAAAACAAATAAAGGATGCAGAGAAGGCTGAGGTAATTAATGCTTTCTTTGCTTAGTCTTTATCAGTCAGACCAGTTGATCTCAGTGTACCCAGCCTCCTGAGGGGGAAGATAGGGAAAGAGAGCAGAATGAAGCCCCCGTAATCCAAGGGGAAATGGTCAGTGACCTGCTATGCCATATAGCTCTAACTCTGTTGGGTTGGGTGGGATCCGTCTGAGGGTACTGAGGGAGCTGGCAGAAGTGCTCACAAGTGACCGCCTTAGAGGGTAAGGGAAAGGCTATGGATGTCGTTGCCTTTCTGGACTGCAGTAAAGCCTTTGATAGTATCTCCTGTAGCATTCTCCTGGAGAAACTGTCTGCTCATGGTTTAGATGGATGCAATGTTTGCTGGATTAGAAGCTGTCTGCCCAGAGAGTGGTAGTGAAAGGAGTTTGATCCTGCTGGTGGCTGGTCACAAGTGCTGTTCCCCAGGGCTAAGTGTTGGGGCCAGTCCTGTTTAATACCTTTATCAGCGATCTGAACAAGTGGATCAAGTGCATCCTCAGTCAGTTTGTGGACCAAGCTGTGCAGGAGTGTCGATCTGCTGGAGGGTAGGAAGGCTCTGCTGAGGCATCTGGACAGGCTGGATCGATGGGCTGAGGCAAGTTGTATGAGGTTCAACAAGGCCAAGTGCTGGGTCCTGCACTTCAGTCACAACAACCCCAGGCAGCGCTACAGGCTGGGGGCAGTGGCTGGAAAGTTGCCCAGTAGAAAAGGACTTGGGGTGCTGGTCAATAGTGGCTGAACATGAGCCAGCAGTGCCCAGGTGGCCCAGAAGGCCAATGGCCCTGGCCTGGATCAGCAATAGTGTGGCCAGCAGGGTCAGGGCAGTGATCTTCCCCATGTACTCGGCACCAGTGAGGCTGTGCCTCAAGTCCTGTATCCAGTTTTGGGTTCCTCGCCACAAGAAAGACATTGAGGTACTGGAGCATGTCCAGAGAAGGGCAGTGGAGCTGGGGAAGGGTCTGGAGCACAAGTCTGATGAGGAGCAGCTGAGGGAGCTGGGGGTGTTTAGCCTGGAGAAAAGGAGGATCGGGAGGAACCTTACTGTTCTCTACAAGTGCCTGAAAGGAGGGTGTAGTGAGCTGGGGGTTGGGCTCTTCTCCCAAGCAAGTAGCAACAGGAGAAGATGAGATGGTCTCAAGTTGCACCAAGGGAGGGTTAGATTAGCTATTAGGAAAAATTTCTTCACAGAATGGGTTGTCAAGCACTGGACCAGGCTGCCCAGGGAGATGATTGAGTCACCATCCGTGGAGGTATTTAAAAGGCCTGTAGGTGTGACACTAAGGGACATGGTTCAGTGATGGACTTGGCAGTGGTAAGACCTCTAAGATCTTAGAGGTCTTTTCCAACCTAAATGATTCTATGAAAGTGCTGTGGTGTTTGTTTTCTGAATATATTCATGTAAGTTTGAGTACAGATATTTTCTTTTTTTTTTCTTGTTTTAAATCCAGACTTGGTGGAAACAACAAACAAACTTTACTAATTTTTTAAATTTATTTCCTTTTTTTGGTGATAAAACGTCTGTCATTTTTAATAAGCAATACTGGCAGATTGTATCCAGGATGTAACAAATACTTTGCTTTCAAACATGAAAAAATACAGTTGGAAATTGTCCTGGAATGGTAGTGCTTTTAGTGTTTTTATTTCCTGTTTTTTTTTTTTTCTGTCAGTCTGTATACTGCCTTTGTTCCCTCTCCATTGCCTCTTCATCACTACCATTACATGTATAAACCCTCTCTCCCCCTCATGGCATCATTTTTAACTGTTCAGGTCAGTGCTAATGCTGTTTGGTTTGTGAAATAAATTATTAAAAATGACTGTAAACATCTCTTGATGGAAGACTGTGGTTAAAAACTAGCATTCAAATGCTTATGAATGCATAAACTACCAATTAGACCACTTCAAACTACCATTAGACCACTTCTTGTGTGGGTATTAGTCAATTGTCCATACACTGCATGTAGCTCGTTCTGGCCCATGTGGTTCCTCAGCCAGGAGAGCAGAAATGTTCTCTTAACTGTATCTGTTGGAAAGCATCACAGTGTTTCCTGGAGTCAGATGGAATGTGGCAGTAACTGTAAAGGATTTTCACATCACAGTATTCTTATGAATCTGATTTAAATCAAGCTAAAGGATGTTGTACTCTCATCTCTGGCATTTGGAAGACATTTAATTTTTGTTTACATCAAACACATACTTTTTCTTCTCTGCACTTAATGTTTAAAAGAAAGTAATGCCCTTTTTTTTCTACAGTTGCAAGTAGATGCTATATATTTGAAGTACTTGTTACTTTATGGCAATAATTGATTTTCAGTAAGAGAAGGGTCATTGGAGCAGTGGGCAGGGTGCCGTATACTGTCTTATCTACTAAACATCAAAGTAACTTAGCTTTATAGACCTTAAGTATATGGAGCTTAAATTCAGTCTAAATTGCAGCCTTGTTGGCTAAATACCTATTTAGAACTTTAAAGAGATGCTAGCAGAGAGCTGGTGTGGCTGAGGGAGAGGACAGTGTGAAAAGGTGAACTTAACAGGGTTGTCTCATGGTATCTTTATTTTCCTGGTTTTATAACAGTAGTAAGTACTTTTACCTGAGTTCAGTTTTAGTTGGAAGACCTTAGAGCAGGACTTTTACTTGAGTGCAAAGGGTTAAGCACTTTGTGGCAGCTAACTTCTGTACTTTATAAAGGTTGAATATGTGGATGAACCTGAAATGAAGAGGAAGTGATTTCAAAGACAGGAAGCCATCTGCTTTGCCTGCATTTGTGGGAGAACTTGATGATTCCATGTTGTCTGTTGCTGGGACTCTGTGCTGTGTGACCCACGCAGTGTTGATAGGCTGGATTACCAGCTGTATTTCAGCTTAGATAGATCCTGCTGAGCTGCGCCGATGACCCTAAAGTTGATTTAACACTTGTGTTTCTCTATCTTGCTGGACGTATCCTGATAGGGTGGCACTCATAGGAGACTTTTTAAAAATTTTCCTTACCTAAAGGGGTCTGTTAATGCACGTAGAGGTTGTACTGTTTTCACAGGGTTATGGTTTTAAGGCCAGCTGAAATAAATAAAGTCTAATTACAAACCAATACCTTTGGTTACAAATCAGTAACTTTATGGACTGAAGGTAGGTAGTCTAGGCTTTCCATGAAGTCATGAGCCTTCTGGTGTCCTCTGCTGCCACTGTACCACTTCCACTTGTATCTAGCAACTTTTGTTTAATTACTATTGGGCTTTTCTTTTCTAAAATGTTTAAAAGACTAAAGGTGAGGTACAAGAAACAGATAATGTCTTTTCCTACTGGAAGTGACTTTAACCCTTTAGCCAAGGGAGTTTATAACCATAAGCATTTTTACTTCTGCAAAGTATATATTCAAAAGTAGTATTAAAAGTAGTTTGCTTTTGTTTTTTGGCTTTTTTTTTTGAGCTTTACCACTAGAGTTCACCAAAGGCTTTCTAAAAAAATAATGTCAGTATCAAGCACTTGAGCAGATAATCTGCCAGAATGGGATAGGTTATATGACTTGTAGGAACTTGATATGCTGTTTTTTAAAATTCATCTTTGAAAGCAAGGAAAAGGTAAATTAGAAAACATGTGCTAAGTGAAAACAGCTGTAAAGACTGTGAAGTCATAAGATGTAAATATGCAAAGAAAGGCAGTGATCATGTGAGATAGCACATTAAGCTTCAGTCATTGACATAGAAAAAAGAGGAGTTTGCATAAAGATCTCTCTCACATCAGAAAATATACATTAAATTGTGGATAACTACAGTCCTTGAATTCTTAAAAGTAAGGAAGTGAAGTATCTTCAGTCTTTGGAAAGGAGAAAGGTCAAAATGGCTTCTTCCATTCCTTGACTACTTTGAGCTGTGTAATGAAATGTAGGTTTTCTGTTGTTACTCTTTACCTTGCCTTCAAAATAGGAAAGACAGAGATAAATCCAGCCAAAAGGAAGATACTCCTAGTGTGGAGCCTGGGGCAGGAAGAAGGTAACCCAAAAAATTTTGGCTCCTTGTGTCATTGACCTGTGGAGCTCTTCCAGCAAATCTTCTGCCTTTTCCTTAAAGGAAACAGAGAACTGCTAGACAGCACTGTGCACTTGGAAAGTGCAGCTCTCCCTGCTGTAATACACCAACATTACTCTTTGTGACAGTCCTTGAAATCTTGAGATGTTGCTTCCAAATAAGATGAGAAAATGGATCCTCACCCACCTTCTCTTGTTTGTCAAAATGTTCTTTTTATTTTTGGGAGCTGCTGTTACATCAAATAATACATGTCTGAAATAATGTTTAAACTGGTTTGTGCTTGATGAAATGGAACCATTCTGAGGCCATAAAGCTACACTTTTCTATGCAAAACTGTCATGTTTTAACTTTGGCACTTGTAAATGCTGCTGAAAGTTTCGAAATAGGCTTGTCTTACTGCATGCAGCCTTATTAGTACTGGAAGAATATTTTCTGGCGCTTTTTTTGTACAAAAGATAGTAATCTAACAAAACTGTCTCTAACAAGGATATCAAACCTCCAGTCAAAATCGAGAGGACACAGAATAGAGAAATAATGTGTGAGGCTGTAATGGGTATCTCAGTATTGGTACAGAACTATTCAGCCTCTTTAAGGCACGGCTCTGTAGCAGCTGCATGGGCTGGTGTGTCTGCTCATTATGAGTCAGGGCATGGAGAAAGGGCAGGAGGGGCTGGAATACACCTTTGCACACCTGCCTATGCTGTCCTTGCCTTTCTTTCCCAGTCATCTTTACTCCTCTGCCAAGCACAGACTTCCTTACTATTCTGGGTAAATGCGCTGAGAAGTAGATCTGCTACTTTGTCCTAAATGCTTCCAGATGAAGCTTATTTCAAACCTGTTGGTGGGATTTTGTGAAGAAGCTTGCACTGCTGATTGCTGTGCTGCCTTCACTGGTTGTGTGTGTAAAGAGTGAACTTTAATTTCTGCTGTGCTCAGTCTGGAGCTTTCACAAGCACTAAATTCTGCTGATAGTCTGAACTGGGGATGATGGTTGGGAATTAACCACAGCAGAGGCTTATCTGGCTGCTGGGTACGGTACCTTAAGCCCATATCTCCTGCTTTTCAGAAAACTGATAAAGTAGAAAATAGATGAGGTGTGAAGGTAGTTCTGAAAAAGTCAATAAGTAGCCGGAAGCTACAATTTAATAAGTGTTTAGACATATCTGGCTCAAATAGCTTATAATTTTAACTCTTTTAAAAGTGATAGATAGAACCTAAATCCATATTCCCTGTGGCGTTAGGTATCAGGAGAAATAAGTGGAAGCAAGGCATTTGAAATCAATAAATGGCTTCTAGGTACAACTTAATGCAGACAGAATTTAGAGAAAAAAGATTGTGAGACAGATACAGGAATAAAATTTGGCTTTATTTTGCAGACTGTAGCACAGTCCTAATCCTGGCTGTTGTGAAAATGAATGGAGATTAGAAAGTTGTGGAAATGTGGAAGTTCAGTGCCATGGGCCAACTTGTACAGAATTAGAGGTACTGAAAAAGTAAGAAATCTGCAGAGTAAAGCTGCTCTCTTAATGCCTTAAATGAGACCATAAATGAAAAATGTTAATTACCTGAGATCTATTTTGTATTACACTGGAAATGAAGCAAAGATTTTTTTTCCCCATTTGCTTGGGAATTGTGTTGTGCTTGAGAATCTTCTACTTCACTGCTTTGAGTTTCCTGTTGCTGGATTTACTTGTGGCTTGCAGGGACTAGAAGTGCAAGAGGCTCCTCTGGGTAGGTAATTCAAGTGATGCAATTGCATTTTATAAAGGCCCTTGGTTTTACTTTTCTGTGCCTAGCCCAACAGGTTGTACCTGGGTGCATGATAGGACTGAACAACCCTCAATTTATATTTTCTTTGTTCTACCCCATAGACATGGTGAGGAGCAGCCATTAACATTCCATTAGCTCTGCAGATAGAAGCATTTGTATAAGTGAGGTTTATCAGAGTGTTACACCTAAAGGAGATTGAAGTTATATTCCTGGGTCAGGTTCCAGTCAATCTTTCTTGATTCTGAAATACTTACTGCTGTTTACAGTGAATTGATATGGAATCATAGGATGTGTAGTGGAAAACGTAAAAATTTCATTTTTCATTTACCCATGCCTTTGCTATCATCATATGAAATACCTGCTTATGCTTGACTGCAGTGCTTTTTTTGTACCTTAAACATCACAGTATGTGATATTTTCAAATAAATAGTTTAGATGACATTTCTGACTAACAGTTTGTGTCTTGCGGGTCTCAACATTAGCAGTTTCATTTAAATTTTACCAATTTTTTAGAAACTCCGATCTGCAAAACAATCGAATCCTCTTAATAATTTTCACCGGGTAAGTCTAATTCTGAGACTACAGATAAAGCAAGTGGAGATTTCTGAGGTGGTGTATCAAAAATGAGAACACAGTTGTTTTTCAGTGAGCCCTGTGAAATCTGGAGTTTGTTTTGGAGCTCACACATCAGCTGTCATCCTTCTAAGACCATAGTTAGGCTTCAGTAGATGATCTCAGACAGTTGGTAACACATCTGCAAGAGTTGTGTTTGAGCACACATGGGGAGTTAGAGCTATTGTAATCTGTCTGGGTTGGTTTTTAGAGGGGGAGGGAGGGATTTTAATTTTTTTTTTTAACCTTGTCCCATACAAAGGCGTCAATTTGATCTGCTGCTCTGTGTTTTCTGTTGATTTGCTGTGCAACCCAGATTACTGAAAGGTTGGGTTTTGTGATTGCCTTTAAACTTGTCCAAAATTTATTGGATATCACTGATCTGGCCTCTAAAGGATGTAGACTGAAATAGTTTTTGCATATGAATCTAGGCAATGAGTTTGTGTTCAGGGACAGGCCTGAAGGCAGGGACAACTTGGTTAGGATCTTGGCTTGTTTGCATAGACATCCTGTGTGGCTTGCTCAAGTTATGGAAACTCTGAAACTACTTGTCTGCATTTATAAGATGAAAAGGAATTGGTGTAGGGAAGGGTGCACATTTAATATGTGGGTGTTGAAGGTAAATCAGTTAATATTTGCAACGTGCTTTGAAACTTTGGTTTGTGCAAGACGTTCTGTTGATGGTTGGCTTTGGATCGTGAGTAGTGACTAAGACAGAAGCAATCAGTCTGCATTTGCTCATTTGAATAACTCGTGTTTTGCGTATGAAGCTGTATGTAGGGACAGAAAAGCACTGAGTCGTACTCTCAAACTCTGCTATTTCTGCAATATCAAGCAGGCTTAAGACTCAGAGGAGGAGGAGTTTCTGGGATTTTTCCAAATTCTGTCAACAAAACAAATTCTACCCACATTAATCATCAGAATGAGTCGGATTATTTGTGTGTTGTTGTAGCATAGCCTGGATGAAACAGGCTACTTGACCTTGTTTCTAATGTAATGGGACTTTTCCTGAGAGGCTGATAAATCACTCATCACTACTTTGCATATTGAAATTATTGACACTGATCATTAAGTCTTCATTGAAGTGAAAGGAGCAGTTGACTCTTGGAATACCTCAAGATTATGCCTGTGCTCAAGAGCAGGGTGAAATGCCCACCTTAGAGCACCATGCTATGGCATCTGCATCTGCTGCTGCCCAGGATAATTTGGGTACCTTAGGTGTTACTGTGCTGAACAGCCACTGGCAGTGCTTAGGCTTTCTGCCAACACACCTCTTAGCTAGCAGTGAGATTTGTCCTCTCTTGTTTTAACGTCTTGCTTTGTTCAAGAAATAGTAGCATGATCCACTTTTCTCGAAGTAGTTAAGTCTTTATTTTGAAGGAATGAGCAAAAATTCAGCCTAAATTTTCCACCTTTGGTATATAATACCATGTGCAGAGTGAGCTTTGACTATTTTATATCAAAAAAGAGCCATGAGAAAAGAGTAGCCCATAAATGTCGTGTCACGTTAGAATAAGCTTCCTTTAGAACATGGTTGTATACTTGCAACGTACTTTGCCTTTAAAATGTCTGTCTGGGAGCTGTTTGACAAGACAAGTGGAACTGTGGAACGCAGACTAAAATGCAGCAGATTATGCCACACAGAACTGTACCCAGAGTTGAACTGAAGTATATATGTTTTTTCCTGATCAACAAAGATAGCAAGCAGGTAAGATGTGGAAATGATGAGTCCCTTTCTTGATTGGAATGAGTTGTTCAGTG
Organism: Gymnorhina tibicen; assembly: GCA_013399875.1. Taxonomy (NCBI): domain Eukaryota; kingdom Metazoa; phylum Chordata; class Aves; order Passeriformes; family Artamidae; genus Gymnorhina; species Gymnorhina tibicen. The sequence goes on along the minus strand of VXAZ01001047.1, from coordinate 1,013,885 downwards.
GCTGTGGGCTTGGGAAAGTTCTCATTCATATGGGGGAATTATTGAAATATCTTACGGGTACTGCAGTTTTAGAGTGTACTTACCTGCTGCTTTTCAGAAAGAAACATTTCTAGATTTAGCCTTTTTAAACATAAATAATTTTGCAACTTCAAGTTACTCTCAAGTGCCTTAATGCATGGAAAATCTTGCAAATTAGAGTAATATGAACAAAATACCAAAGTAGTTTGTCAGTTCACGTTGTCTGTGCTGGGTGCAGAGTCAGAAAAATCAGCTGGACGTTGCAGAAGGAGTGAAAATACAAGTTATATAATCTAATTGGATTTTTGACATTGTTAAAAGGTAAACCTTTAAATTATGTTTAATTCTCTTGTTCTTTACTTTGTGGATCTTGGGTGTTGCTAAGGATGGATGAGCTGAAGCCTTCCTACCCAGTTCTGTGTGCCTGGGTGCTGCAGTGCAGACCCTGGGCTGCTGCAAGCTGTATAGCTGGAGTATCCTGTGGGTTTGACACAAGTGTGTAGAAAGTGGGAGGAAAAGACGGCTTACTCCAAAGATCATCTCTAGATGACATTGTAGCCTGTGCTACAGAAGCTCTCTCCTGTCTAGAGAAGAGATGAAAAGTATTTAGAGAATGGATTACTCACTTCAAAATCCCAATATAAATAAGAGTATGTGCTACTGATGGTTGCAGAGTAGAAGTGGGAAGTTTATCATCATTGATGTTTTGAAGCTAAATTTATTCTTTCATATACTTTTTCTTCTGTGCTGTCTGCTGTTCAGTACCTCCATGCCAGGCCTGAAGTATTCTGTTAATGGGCGTGCTCTGGAATACAGATTCTTCTGCTTGCACTATTTATAAATATATTAATGTTGGTTCAGGTGTTCGCCTGTTGTAGTTTTTCAAGTTCCAGTTTCATGTTCTCAGTGATCTCAAAGTTACCCTTTAGTTTTAGTGATGGTGGCAGAAGCCATAAGCTGTTCTGCTGGCCTTGGTAAACTCCAAAAAACTTAATATATTTTGAGGGAGTTTGTTGTTTGGAAGGAGTGGTAAGGCAAAGTTCCAGGTCATGAACAGATTGAATGGACATCAGCTGATAGCTTAGTAGTTTGTCCCAGTAACCGCACAACACCCCCTAAACAGCTGAAAAGAGAGGTGTATGTGCTTCTTTTTTGGGAATAGGTTTTCAAAGGTGACTGGAAATAAACTAGTATTTTTTAGAAAATTTTCAGTCCAGGAAGTATGCATGAGTAAATAAAATTGAATTATTTGTTTGTTATACTGAAATGAGGAGAGGCAATGATTTACCATTTCATATTTTGAATCCAGTAGTGTATTATTGGGTTTTAACTGGCTAGATCTTGTGTGTTTAAATGCACTCAGTTCCTGCTTATTTGATGTGTTCACTGGACAATCCCTATGCACCCCTGCTTTGGTGCTGGACAGTGAGAAATATCCTTTGATAGCAGACACAGAATCCTGATCTGGAAGGCTTTATAAAATCTGTTTATAGTCCAGCAGTAGATGCTGTTGAGATGTCTGCCTGCTCAAGAATGAATTTACTAAAAATACTCAATTTCTTAAAAACCAGAAAACCCCAAAAAGCTTACTTGCACAATGAGCTCAGTAACGGAAATGTTAATGGAGAATAAAAATGGCAATATTTGCAGTTTAAATCAGAGCTCTTGCCCGATGGGAGGATTATTTTTTTCATGAAGGCTTCTCTGCATTACCTGATTTGATAGGCAGCCTGGCTTTCCTTTTGGAACTTAAAATAACCTATATACAGGGTGAACCAAATGGTTATGTTTTCATTAATTGTGAATGAAGTAATTTGTTATGTCCAGAGTATCTCAGAAATTTAAAGAGAAAACAGAAGTCGTGTTGCAATCAAGTTGATTCTTTTATATTTTACATCCTGATACTGTTGATAAGAGATGAGTGGGATTGTTTTGAAAGACATTTGCAATCTGCAAAGTTAGTATTTTCGGCATGCCTTTGAGTGTTTCGTATCATTGGCAAATGCATGGTACATCTTCAGAGGTGGGAACTGATAATGTGTCTCTGAGATTTCAAACAAGTACCATCTGGAAACTCATGATAACTTGTGGTTTTGATTTGTAGTTGCTGTCGAGGGTGCAGACACAAGGAGAGAGCTTGTTTGCTTGGAATCTTTTCTGTAGGACAAGTTACATGAAAGCTGATAGTTAGCTATATCTGATACAAGACTGAGAACTAGCAAATGGTAGCTAAGTATTTTGTGTGCCAAGGAAAGGCACACAAATAAAACCCCAAACTTTTTCTTGTTATTCTCAACCTTGATCTGCTTTTTTCTTCTGCCAAGCAAAGCCTATTGTCTGCAAACAAATAACCAAACTCCATGTCCCCAGAGGAAGATGTACCTTCCTCCTGCACTGATGATTCATAGCATTTCTGAACCAGTATTTATGAGGAAATTCTTTCCCAATACTTGTTAAGGTCTCTCAATGCCCAGTGGTCCAAGAAATCATTAAATTAACCAGCACCTAATTTCAGTAACCTAATTTGAGTGACAGTGGGTTGCTGTGACACAGGGATGTTGAAAGAAAAGAATTAGTTTGGCAACTTTGTTCCAGTCAAGATGCTCCATGACTTCTGTAACTGGCTGTGAGGTGTCCTCATGCTTAGATATTTGGGTTTTTTTGGGGTCAGATGATTCCCATGGAGTACAGTTGCGGGCACACATTCCCGATACCTTGGATGTTACTGGATCTGGCTCCAGAGCATAAAGTGGCAACCAGGGTATCAAGGGAGAGGGAGCAGAGCTGTTTTGGAAGGAAGAAGGAACAGAACAAAGCTTTTAATGGGGAGGCCCATAAATGGGAACAGAGGCTAGAATACAGCACGGGGAAACAGAGAAACTGGAGGTATATTTGTTGTGTAAGAGAGTTAGAAGTAAGAAAATCAGAAAAGGTGAGAAAGAAAACTCACAGAGAGATTAGGAAAGAGGATAAGGACAGCTTGAGGGAAAGGCCCTGGAAGAGCCTTCAGTGAGTACAGAGAAAGATCTGCTTTCAGATTGAATTTCTCAGATTGATGTACAGTATTTAAAAGGATGTCATACTAGTTATGAGTCATGTTTTTTGAGCAAACAGTGCTGAGCAAATCTGGTAGTGGTTTCAGTGCAGAGAGGAGTGATGTGCTGAAGAAAGTAAAGAAGGGCTATTCTTTTAGGGCTTCACTAGCCATGTTTCTTCTACTTTTTTGCTTTGTGTTTTGATTTTTCAAGGAGATGTGGTTTGGGGGGGATTGGGAGAAAACAAAGTTTTGGAAAAAGAATTGAAAGAAAAAAGACTAGAGACCAGGGCAAACCCAAGTCAGTTGTTTAATTTTCAGCTGATAGTATTACTACGGTCTTCTTAAGAAATTTTGCTGATTTATGATTTCTGTCATGATAACAAACCTGAAACTGCTAGTTAGAAAAGAATTGTAAATACTGTTTTCCTCTGTAGGTATACTGATGTTTCAGACTCTTGCCATTTTATCATCTTAGTGTTGCATAATGCAGCCAATTCATGTTTTCCAGAGTTTCCCAATTAAGTTAAGTGTTCAGAAGTTTCCATGACCTTTAGGTTTCTTTGTACTCTATGTTGTTTTTCAGAGAGTATGATAGACTTTGTGGTTTACTTCCAGTGTAGCCCTTTTTTATGGAAAAGATGTCACAATGCAAAAAGACCATGGTTTTGAGTTGTGTTTTTGAGCATTTAATACAAGGCTGATTTGACATATCCTTTTTTTTTTTCTAAAAATGTCTTATCATACAGGAAACTGTTTAAGTAGCTCATAANGGTTTACTTCCAGTGTAGCCCTTTTTTATGGAAAAGATGTCACAATGCAAAAAGACCATGGTTTTGAGTTGTGTTTTTGAGCATTTAATACAAGGCTGATTTGACATATCCTTTTTTTTTTCTAAAAATGTCTTATCATACAGGAAACTGTTTAAGTAGCTCATAAAAAAAAGGTCAGCAGCAAAATATCATAATTTTTGAAGTATCATTATGCTGAATATATAGCAAAAATAAGTTGAAGAAGATCCCCTCAGGGAAGGTTGTTGCAGGATATATGCACCTCTGTCATATTCACTACCGCAGTTAATGTTCACTGTACTTATGGTTCTTGCTTCAGTTTTGCCTGTCACAGTCTCTGGGACTGGCTGGAAAACCTTCTGTAAAGTTTACCTTGTCCTGTTCACTCAGATCTGTGTGAGCTCCCAAACACAGGCGTGTGTTCTTCACTGAAATGTTGGAGGTTTCTCAAAAACCTTACAGAGTTGGAAAAGGGGCAGGTGGAGACGTTCCAAGGAAGGGTGCATGGGCTGCCTTAGTAGGTGCAGCACCACATTCATGTCATGCTTCCCATGCAGACCTAAACACTTCATCTGTCTGCCTGGGGTATAAACAGGGAAACCTCAGGGCTCTCTGCTCCTGCCCCTGTAGGCATGTATTTAGAAGCCTGAGCTTATTTGTCAGAGCTGTTTGACTCTTTATTTGGGGACAATGCTGAACAGTAGCGACTACTCATGTCAGAACACTTAGAGGTGTATATATACGTACACACATATACCTATACATATATATAGGTAGCCAGTCGCTCCAGTCTCCATGCCCTGAATAAAGAATTGTTACCCCAGTGTTGCTTAATACTTAGTAATTATGAAGCCAGAAGATGTTGTTTGTACATGCCAAGCCCAGTCTGCTGTTTTGGTCCATGTTTGTTTCCACACATCCATCAAGGCCTTGCAAAGCTAAGTATGACCACTGACAAGTTATTCCCACAATGTTGCAAATGTTCAGATCTTCCTGCAACCTGATACAAAAAGGCCCTGTTGGCTATTTTTTTCTTTTTAACTGAAATTTTCTTGAGAAAATGCAGTAGATTGTGGTGAGTTTACACCAATGCATGCAGTTATTTTACGTATGAGTAGGGCAGTAAAGTAGTAAGAAAATTCAGCTATCATTTTGAAGAGTTGTGATATGAACTCTTATTTAATAAATAAATATAACTCATAAGTGTGTCTATATATTTATATATGTGCATAGACAAAACTTGTATGTACATATGAGAGAGCATGAGAGTTAATTAGGAAAAAAAGATTTAAAAATAAATGCAGAAATAGAACAACTAAATATGATAAAACAATACTGTTGCTGTAAGGATATGATAAAGTAATACTGTACTGAGGACAAACCTCAGCTAGACTTTTATTTTCCTTAAATGATTTTTAGATGTGTACATGAATGGGACTCCTTTTCCCAAAACTGCTCAGGAGATTTTATTCTGTAAAAGCATTTGCTTTGCATCTTCTGTTCTGCAGAGGCTGAAACCTGTGAAGGAATGAATTTACATGTATTTGGGAGACTTTTTGTATGTGTAAAATATATAAAGTGTTGCAGTTGTCCCTCAGACTTTCAGTCAAGGAGTCAGTATATTAATAGCCTGGAAACCAAACTGCTGTATAAAATTATTCCTGTTGGCTTACTATGCAAGGTCTTTCTAAACTTAAACGTGTTCCTTCTTCCAATGCTGTTTTGAAGAGAGGGGTTTGATTTTGGCTTTAGGGGAGAAGGATTGCCACAGTGTTGTCTCTTCCTGCACACCTGGAAACCATGGTACAAGAAGGGACTGAAACCAAGCCCAGAACTGGTGTTCTCTGTATCAAGGCATCTCTCCTCTGAATAAAGACATCTCTTGAAGATGGTTGTGCTTTACAGTGGTGTATGAGTGCTACTGCAGCTGTTGTCTGTTAAATGCAATGTCTCGCTTAAATGTTGGCCTCTTGCTATTTAGTGTGCGTCTGTGTCCCACCCCTAATTCTCAGGTGGGTGTGTTATGGGTGGGGGGCTGAGTTTATAAACATTTTATGCTGCTGAAAAGAATAAAAAATACGAAGTTTTGGCAGTGCTACTGGAAAACTACTTTTAAAATGTGTTTGTTTTCATACTTGGTGCATCTGACTAGGCCAAGAGATCACTCTTTTTCTAACACTGAAACTCTGTTTCTTTGCTTTTCTGTACATAATTCCTAATCATTTTTTTAACCTCTAATTATCTTTCTAATAGTAAATGAGTCTGTTCATTAGTCTAAAAACATAGTTTTCATGCAGCCTGTGTTGGAGGAGAGGTTCTTTATCTTATTCCATTTTTATTTTGACTTCTGTGTAGGCTAAAATTGAACTGAGTGCTCTTTCCCAACATGACAGGGTCAGATACTTGTTTTGTTTAAAGTAGCTAAAGGTCTGAATGTTGTTTTGATGACTGCTTTGTGTCCTTTCCCTGTCACAGAAGTTGTGTTTTAGCCAAATTAATAGTGTAATCTTGGTCAACAATGATTAGAACCCCCCTGAATGTCCTCCCTTATTTAGCATTATTTTCATTTTATGTATTATTTTCAATTTACCTGATTCATAGGTTAAGTGACTGATGGTAATTGTAAATGATGATTTCTTTGAAGAAAATGTCAATGAGACAGAAAGCTTTTTCAGTTTTAGCATTTCACCATAAGTATGTGCACAGAGGAAAGGGATATTCATGCCTGTATGGATACATTCATGATGAGTGTATATGTAAATATGCTTAAGTCTTGGTAGGCTTTCTCCTGCTTTAGCAGGATGTCAATTTGAGTAAGGCATCCTAAAAATTGTTTTACTTGTATTCATTGCTTACTGGCTTATGTTATTTAAAGATATGCCAGTCAATACTTCAATGCTCAATAGACTGAATAGTAGTGAGTGGCGTGAATTTTCTTATCCAAACTGATACAAGCTATTCTGATGAATGCTAAAGCACTGAACTGTTTGAGATAGATTATTCTTTTGTTTGAAAAAAGAAGCTCTGACTTCACAAGGATAATGACTATGCTTGTAATTCTGTACTATAGGTCATGATTTACAGGATTAGAGTTTATATATGTGCTTCTGCAGATAATTCTTGGATTCAGTTCTGTTAATGAATTTAGATATTGATAGGCTCTGAACATCCAGAAAGGTTTGGATCCTGAAGAAAATAATATCCTTATCTGAATGGAGGCAGATATTGGTTGCATGAATATCTTTTGTCTGAAAATTGCTGAGCTATAATTATACCATAACTAAGATATAATCAAAACTAGAAATATGTATGTTTCTTTCCAAACTAGCTACACTGACTTTTCTCTTTAGTAGATGTTCACATTTTATAAATTCTGATTTGTTTCTTTTGTATTATTAATTCACAGTAGAGCTGAAGCAGGGATTTTGTTCTCTTAGTGAAACCTGCTTTTGTTGACCACTTAATTTTGCCTTTGTCTAGGCAAGATCTTTCTGGGAGTATGCATTTCTGGGAGTAGTGACCATTCTTCTTAACTTTGTTTTCCATGATGTGCAACCTAGTGGCATCTCAGCTGGTAAATGAGATAACAATTCATTCCCCATTGGCAAAAAAATTAAAAAGAAATTACAATGGAAATGCTCATGTGCCTCTTTTTTTTTCTGAAACACTAAACAAAGATCAACAAAAAAACCCTTCCAAGACTGTAATTGAATAGAAAGTAATCTTGCAAATAGCCAACTTATTAGTAATGGCTAACTTTGGGTTTTTTTAATATGGTATAAGTTAGGAGTTGACAGGTTAAATAATTCTTAACACAGGTTTGTTTCTTTCTGTTTTGTAGATGACTCTGCTGAAGCAGATTTATGGTTGCTGAACAGTTGTACAGTAAAAAATCCTGCCGAAGACCACTTCAGAAACTCAATCAAGTAAGTTGTTTTCTTACAAAGATACTTAATTATCAATGAATATTGCATGTCCTAAAGCTTTGTGTTTTCAATCTAGAAGTAATTTTGTGTTTTAGAGCAAGAAGTGTGCTGAGTTTGAGTGTTACAATGCTGAATTCTCCAGAATGGATTTGTAAGGTAGAGTGGATTTTTTTTAATGAGTGGTAACTTGCAAGTGATTATCGCTACACTTATTTAGGAGAACTGCTGACCCATTTAGATAGGGTCTTTTATATCACTTTTCAAGACAATGTTGTAGTAGTCTTCTGAAGAGTTGACTGTGCTTTTAGTTTTGGGGTTTTTTTAATATGTGAATTGTTGGGTTGTTTCTTTTTTCCTCTACGTAAATATGGCTGAACTGGGACCTTCTTTTCAGTGGTGCCCAGCAATGGCCATAAATTAAATGATAAGAAGTAACTTAACATGAGAAAGAACTTCTTTTAATGTTGAGGATGGCAGAGCACTGGAAGAGGCTGCCCAGGGAGATTGTGGAGTCTCCCTCTCTGGAGACATTCCAAACCCACCTGGATGTGTTCCTGTGTCACCTGCTCTGGGTTACCCTGCCTTGGCAGGGGGGTCGGACAAGATGATGTCCAGAAGTCCTTCCAACCCTACCAGTTCTGTGATTCTTTGAAAAGGGTACCAGGTGTACCCTCAAAACCAGCTATTTCACTTAAAAGATTAACTGATTAGCTTATAATAGAAGCCTTGTGAAGAATGTGTTTTATTACTCAATACCATTCTAGTGATGTCAAAAAAAAAAAGACATGGTAGCAACTTTTGCCTCCAGTTTCTTTTGCAGAAGTGTAGTTGTGATGAGAGTAACTGGAAAACCTATACACATACAGCTGTCATTGCCTGGTATTAAGAAATATTGTGGTATGTGTCTTGTAGATTTTATCTTTAGTAAACAAGTTTGGCTATTTGTGCAGTCATTTGTTTAGTGTGGTGCACTGGGGATGGACTGGCTGTTGAAATCCATTTTGGTTAGAAAAACATAGTTCTTGGGAAGAGAGAGAGGAGAGAGAAGCTGGATATAAGATATCTGCTTGTAATGCTGGAGTTACTAACAGTCTCGGGACTGTAACCTGGAACAGGAAACACTTACCTGCTGTAGGTGGCACAGCAGAAATTTCCTCCCCCCTCACAGTGCTTCCCTTCCTGGCTGCTGGTGTTGCACTTGGTGACCAGAAAGGCTTTTGCCTTTTCTTCTCTGTTGCCAAAAAAAAAAAAAAAAAGCAAACTATTCCCAGAATACTTCCAGCAGTTAGTGTGTGTTGGCCAACAGAACTGATGACAAGATAGTTTCCAGTTCAGTTGTGGCCATCCTTCTATTTTACTAATCCTGTGCCAGAAATGATGTGCTGTATGGTGTGTGTCCTAGCCAGGAGAATAGAGTTGGTTAAGAAAGAGGGCCTAACTGTGAAAGCAAATGACCAAAACTATTTCTTTGAAGAACATGTTTCTGTTGCTGCTCTGTTCATGAACCTGATGTTACTTGTAGCTTGGATTTGTTCTTTTTTATCCTTACATCTCCCTATACTTGCTCTTTTCCTGTAGCATGCATTGTTCATTCTCTAATCTCAGATCCTGGCAGTTCCCAGCCTTGGAGAATGACAACTTTTGTAGTTGTTTCTGACCATTTTTCATAAGGTTCATTAAACACAGGGGAGAGAACCATATGTGAGTGCACAGTTGTGGGACTTGGAACGGAAAGATTAAACATCCTCACTCTCAGAAAAATGTAACTGCTCCTGTATTTGGGTTTTACAATCATGACGAAAGCTTGTCTCTCTAAAGAATGCAACTTCTCCCAAATAGTTCTTAACGTGTTACACCAAAAACCCAGTACATGTAGTTTGGGTGATACAAAATGAACTGCCATTATATCTTGTCACAGCAGCCTGTTAGTAACTATGGAGATCTTTGTTTTTCTCAGTTGAGTAGCAAAATAAGCATGTAGTGTGTGTGTTGTCAAAGCAAACATACTTGAAGTGGAAAAATTAATACTCAGCACTGTAAAATTCTTCTTTAAAATTTAAAAAAAAATCAGTCTGAAAGTGTTACATAGTATTATGGATGTTATGTGAGAAAAGTATTTCAGGTTTGGTTATTCTGTTTGCACTGCAACAGTTCCTGCTACCTTGCTTGCCTACATGACCTTAAAATGGACTGATTCAAACCAGTGGTGGTTAAAGAATGGCTGTGAAAAGCTGATCCCTCAGTAATACCATGTGCCAAAGGATGTGCCAGAATGCAAGTCCTGTAGGTTCAGCCTTTTCCAGTCTGATTTTATTATAAAAAAGGAGCAAAACACCTCCCAGACACTCTGAACCTTTGCAGATGTGTATACAGCTGATACGAGCCAACTGACAGTATAATGTTTATGCTGTTTTGTTTTCTCTTTTAGCTCTTAGGAATAGTCTCCTGTTGTTCAGTGTCAATAAAGTTGAATTTGCGAACCAGTGATGGTATGGAGGGCAAACAGTTGTTTAAAGACATTAGCTTATGGATGGGAATGGAGAGATTTTTTCTGTGCAGATTTTATTCTCAGTTGGTTAGTCATGAAATAAGATTAAAGTAAAGTTAGGCAATAGCAGTAAAGAATTCCTACTATAATTAAGTAGGTAGAGTTTGAAAAAATAATGATTAAGGCTTGTGTTTTGGTTGGTGATGGATATACCTCTTGTGCTTTAGTAGAGTAGTTGCTGGGCATGCCAAGAAATTAGCAGCTTTTGGAAAGTTCCATTTTTTGACATTGACTTTGTTTTGCCTTAGACTTTAAAATGAAATAATGTTAGAAAAAATTTATTTATTTAAAAGTGAATTGCATCCTTTTTTTGCTGATAATGTTTCAGTATGATATCTTTGTTCTGGACCTGATCATCTGTCAGTGTGACCAATTTAAATGAGTTAAGTGTATATGTATATATGTGTTTTATAAACAGTATAAATAAGAAAAAATAAGTAAAATATAATTAAAATTCTTCCAGAGACATGTCACTATTTATTTGTTTTGAGGGATGTTGGGTAGTTTTTTGGTGGTCCATTTAAGTGCCTCTGCTTAATGTTTTTGTGGTTTGTTTTGTTTTTTTTTCTCAATTGCAGAAGGTTATCAGGTAACATTTTCTGCTATCATTTCTTTTATTCAAAAGTAGCTTTCTTAAAACTTAGCTGTTAGTAATAACAAGAATAACATTCAAGAAGTAAGTTACTAACCTCAACTTGTGTAAACCACAGTAAATCTGGTAAGACTGTTTGATGAAGAGAATTAAGTCCAAGAGCATGTTCTAGAGGAGCTTGCTTCCTTTAAAATAAAGTTATTTTTCTCTTCAGTTTTTCTCTTCATGCTCCATTAATTTCTGTGTGCTCTGATACTCTTTTCTTGACTGTTACATCTCAGATATGTAACCCAGTTTTCCTGACAACCTCTGAAGATTCGGAGACTGTTGTGTGTTGTCTGTGTTTCTAGCTAGCAGTCTTTTCCCTTGCTTGATCCATTCCTGAGTGTTGGTATAAGTGACTTGTGCTCAGGGACTTTAGCTTCTCCTTAAGGAGTCTCCTGCTGGTTGAAGTATTATGAATAGGAATCTGGAGTCTCTCTCATCAAAATAGCCAGAATGATTTGTCTTGGAGGAATGGTGTAGTTATGCTTTTGAGGTGTTCATGGCTTGTCTCGTGGTACAGAATAAGTCTGACCACTATAAATAATCATCTTTGTTACGATACATAATTAACATGTAGCATTAACACACATTCTCTGATGTATTTGTTGCTGCATTCACTTTATGGCACGCTCCAGTGTGTGTTCAACCCTTTTCCTTCTGATAGCTATGAGTTGTGACAGAGATGTGAGGGCTTTTAGCACTGAAGTAGCACCGTGTGGCTTCCAGTTCTGTCCTCGCTTTAGTTTTCACCAATTCATGAATAAACACTGTGTGTGGGATCTCACTTTTATGCTAGAAGGAGCATCAAAAACCGTGGAATTTGTGGAAATGTTAGTTTAAGAGGACTGGTTGTAGACCTGGCAAGTTGTTTAAAGCTCTCAGTGGATTAAATTGAAGAGTAAAAGGCATGACTGCCTTTGGATGCTACAGGATTTCTGTTCACCAAATGCAATTGTGTTGATGTTAAGTACAGAAGGAAGTTATTCTTTAAGAAATACAAAAGCTCGTCCAGAGATAATAATAATTTTCTGCTGCTTGACATCTTTGCAAATGAAAATAACCCTGGAAGAATGTTTTTTTTGTTTCTTTTTTTCAACATTTATGAATGTAATTTATATGATGCATTTTGCAAATTGAGCAAAATGAAAAATTGCACACTGTGCAGAGTTATCACTTTCTTTAACGCAGCATTAATCCTTTTGCTGTTACTAATACATTTCCAGTGTAGAAGTAGTCTGTGATTTACAGTTGTTTATACCGTTCATGCAATAAAATCTAAGCTGTGATGTACTTGCAGAAGAGGAAACATAAGTATTTCAAAGCTTTTTATTTTATACATCCTGTTAGCATAAGAAGATCACTTCCACCAGGTGTAGGTTTCTGAGATGAGTGTCATAGCCTGGCTGTTTATTACATTTTGCGGAAATAGTGTTGCCATGACTTTCGGTGTTTGTGTCGGAGTACTTAAGGTAACAGGGCAGTACTGAGAATTGTAGGTAGGGGTACTGCTGTTTCCCACATGTATTGAAGAAATCTGAGGAAGGGCTCAATTCTTCAAAGTAAAAATGCCTGCTATACAAACTTCACTGGGTGGGAGGAAGTTTGGCACTTGATTTTTTTTTTCCCCTAAGACTGTTGCCGATAATACTTGCTTAGACTCTCTAAACTAGTCTAGATAATGTTGGTGAAAACCTTGCCTTTTGCCAGGATGAAAGGCTGACACAGACTGATGAAGTGCTTGTATTCAAGATTTATGCTATATTCACAGTGCAAGAGGAACTCCTTCCCCAGACAATAGGAGTTACTTCGTTTTGAGTGGAGCCTGTAAATCAATTAACTAGAATTTAAAATCACAGTTCTTTTCTAAGAACAACTGGAGAAGCTTAGGTGACTGCTGAAGTTGCTTCATCAAAAGCTTGATTGGAACAGATTTAGGCTCAACATTTATGTGTTTACACATGTAGGAGATCTATTAAGATCTCAGCAATCACACACCATTAACCAAAATTAATTTTAAAATTAGTTTTGGAGCTCATTCTGTTTCGTAAAGAAATAATTTTGTTTTAGGAAGTGCTCTAATCTTTGATGTAATGTGTACAAATTTGTTAGTTGAAAACACTGAATATTTCTCTTACATTCAACAGATGAGGTTTTTTTTTTTTTTGAGCTTCTGCATTTTCCTGGCAAAATTTCTAGAAGGGTTTTCTGCTTGAGCATTAGAGATTTTGGTTTTTGTACAGCTATGCCCATCCATATTACAAAACAATGAATTTTTTTTTTAATGTTCATTCTCCTAGTTAACATTTCTCAGCTTAAGCAATACCAGTTTCACAGTTACATAGTTGGTCAAGCTTTACCAAGGAGCATAGCTGACTCCAAATGCTCTCTGGCTTCCAAATGCTGCAGAGGGATTTTATAGGCTTAGAACAAAAATGTTATTAAACTGAAGTCTTTATTTAAAACCTTACCAACCTAGTAAGTATTTTTTCTTCTTTTTAAACTTACTGAATATTGTCATCCATGCTTTTAGTGTCTTAGGATGATGGAAGACATAGATGTTGGTGAAGAATTCTGCGATTTAAATGACGTTTGTTAGTGGAAGTTTTTTAGCTGCATTTGAGTGTGTTCTTTTCCTTGCACTCATCTCTGCCGTAAAAGAGAATGTTAAAAGGTGGTTGACATGATGTTATAAAATGCAGAGAAAAAGCACACCATATAGAACTGAGTGCTTTCCATTGCATAGTATTTAGAAGATAAAAGGATTATGGACTGCTTGTGATTGCAGGTGTTACATAGCCACATTTTGCAGAGATTTGTAAAAGCCTGGGTTATAAACTGGTGTGCACTTTAGTTTAATATTTTAAAAGGTTTTAAAAAAAAGTACAAGAACAGCACCTGTTAAAATAACCTTCTAAATGTGATTCTAGAAATCTTTTCTATTCTGATATGATCGCATTTGGGACTGTCTGAAGAACTCCATGATATTGATGCTTTGAGATGTTAGTGCAGTGCTGATTAAGCCTCAGATGCTTTAGTGGGCTAATTAGCTTTTAGATACTCTTTATGTCTTGAGCCAGATCATTAGGGACTGATGTACATTTGTTCGCCATTTAGAGAAGAAAATATTGCCAGGACATGAGAGGCCATGAAACTCTTATTTCATGACTTCATATGTCTGTATTTGCACTTTTTGACAAGGCTAGTAGTTACAGGTCCCCAGCTATGTAGGCTCCAGGAGCACTGGTGCTTCACAGGTAGTGTTTACAGACATTGAATATCGGTTAAGTTCATTGCTAAACATACAAGATACACTTTCCTTTGCAAACAAATGCAATCAACCAATACACTTCAGTGATATGGGTAAACAAGGAAGACTTCTGATTTTAAAAGTATAGCTCTCCTGGTAGTTCACGGAGTAAAGCTTTTCACCTTTCTCCTTGTCAGCCAAAATGGGGGCTCAGGTACCACAGAATTGCAGAATATGCAGAGGTTGGAATGGACCCATAAGGATCATCGAGTCCTGGCCTTGCACAGGACACCCCAAGAATCACACCACGTGCCTGTGAGCATTGTCCAAACTCTTCTTGAGCTCTGTCAGGCTTGGTCCTCTGACCACTTCCCTGGGGAGCCTGTTCCAGTGCCCAACCACCCTCTGGGTGAAGAACCTTTTACTAATACCCAGTCTAAACCTCTCCTGACCCAGCTTCATGCCATTGCCCTGGGTCCTGTCATTTGGTCTTTTTTCAGCATTTTAGAACAAGAACTTGCATGCATGGATAACCATCTGAAACCTGTTTCAAGAAAATGAGCAGCACTGAAAAGGATATCTAATTCTCTTCAGACTGCACTGCTGATGTTATCTTTAGTTAAAAACCAAGACAGTTCTTCCCCCTCCTCTCAGACTTGGTCAAATTGCATAATTTTAGGAAACCTCTCCAGACAGAGTTAATAAAATTAGCAAAAGTAAGTATTGGGCTTTCCTAGTGTTCCTCATGCTATTCTGCCATATGCTTGCTTTGGGGATGGGATGTTCTCTTGGGCTCTTAGTGCTCTTAGTGCCCCCTCTTTGCCCAGACCAGGGACAGATACAGCAGAAACCATCAGGAAGATGGAGGCACTGTTTTGGGCCAGAAGTTTCAGGTTTGATTTGTTACTTAATCAAGGGCTTTAAAGAAGAGGCTTTCTGAGGGATTGGAGACATTTGAGCAAAACTATGCTTGGTTTCCCATTATGGGCACATACGTGAAAAACATGTTAAAATATATTTGAAATGTCTTGCCTGTTTTAACAGGATGGGGACAATGATTTCTCATGACCAAGTTCCTCCCTTGATTTAACTCACACTTCAGATTAGCACCTTAACCTCTAGTTTGTCGTTACTGGATTGGAGTGTTTTCTGTTTGCAGTTCAAAAAATAGGCTACTAAATAAAGACTTTAAAAGTCTAGTTTGGGTTGTGGTGTGCAAAAGAATAAAATCCACCACTGTGTACGTGAATTTAAGGAATGCGAGTGGAATCAGAATATTAACAGTTTGTAAGTCAGCATGCCTTCAGGTGGAAAATGCCCCTATGGAGTTTGCCAAAGCAAAGAGCTTGTGACAGTTCCTGAGGAGCTTGTGATTCAAACAGTGGTGAGATAGTGGACAACTGCTGGAAACAGCAGCAGTCTGAGACATTGTAGTGTGTCTTTTTATTACTTCAAACAGTAGGCTGTGTACACTTTCTTGTCCTTGGAACAATATTTATGACTTATCCAAGCAGACTGTGCCCAGTAGTGGACTACTGAAGCTGAACTTTGTGTTGCAATTAATTTGGGGATGTGCAGTCGGAATTCTTGCTGCTTCTGCCGTGTGATATTCACCTCCCATCTGTTGGGGAATTTCTTGTTCCTTTCTCTTCTTGAGAGGTAACCAAATTACTTGCTCCAGCACTAAAAAGTGCAGGAGATACTGAGATTTTAGATTTGCCGCAAATATGCGATAGCATTACTGAGAGAGGACTTAGTATTAATTGATGTCCATTGAAATAATGTGGGACAGGATCAGGACAGAGCTCTGCTTGGTTTGGTTTGTCTGCATACAGAAAGTACAGTCATAAGAGGTGAAAAATAATGGAATTTTTTATTGGTTTTATTTGTTTTCCTTTTTCCCCTTGCTCTTCTGAGCTTTTAACCAGAATATATGAAATACAGAGCAGAATATATGAAATACAGTAGAATGATGAAAGGGTGATTCAGTAATATGAATAGCAGTTCTTGTTAGCTGGTTTTAGGATGGGTTATATGAGCTTTACAGAATCAGTGTTTTGCATATTTTATGACCCCCTATGTTAACAAGTGTTTTGTTTTACCATTTCAGACAGATGAATTGAGCAGAAAAGGTTAATGCTTTGAGTGCTGGAAGCAGGTGGTTGGTAGCTTTGACTATTTATCTAATTAGGTGCATGTTGGCTGTTGTCCTAGCAGGCCTGACTTTTCCTAGAGAGGGAGCATAGGAAAACATGCAGAAACTTGGTGTAGCAGGACTAATGCAAAAATCAACGTGATCTAAAGTTGTCATTACTGACAAGTATGATTGTATTTGGTTTTGGTTCAAAAGATTATCTACTAATACTTTAGGGGTGTTTGTCCTATAACAGGCAATGCTTGCTTGTTCAGGTGAGCTTGAGTGTCAAAAGCATCTTCTCTCATACTTCTGAAAGCATTTGTCCCGTGGTTGTTAGATGCTAACCCACAAAGAGCAAAAATACTGTTGGGGATTTTTCTGTTTTGTCTGTATTCAACAAATTCTCTTGTTTTTTACACTGAGTCTCGTTGTAATTCCTGTCTCTGTTTAACACGCATCTGCAAAGATTGATGGTATGCTGAGATTTTGTTGTGGCACATTTAGTCAAGGCAAGTCGGGATACTACCAGTGCAGTCCAGCAGTTCACATTCGGCATTGCACACCTCAGCTGCTGACTTGACCCTTGGTGCACCGCTCTTGGGAGGGACATGAGTGTAGACAACTGTTTCTTTTCAATTTAACTGTTTATCCAGAATTTTTTCTTTACTGGTAAAATTTTCTTTTTAGCTTTCAATAGAAAAAAAAGGCAGAAACACGGGCCAACAGCAAGACACAGTTGACCACAGAATTCTTTCATTCCAAATATGTGTTTGAATTTGAAACTTTCCTAAGAGATAATGTCTGGTAACTGCTTTTAACAGGATAAATAGTCAACTTTTTTCATGTACTGATTTTACAGCTCACACAAGGATGGAAACTGACCCTTGTTAGTGCCTCCAGTTACCAACATAACACAAATACTCACCAAGAAATGTAATGTGTTTACTCCAAGTAGGAAAAAACCTATTGTTTTCCTTGGGTCTATTATATTTTATTAGCATAATCTCAAGGGAAACTCAGCAATGAAGAGGCAGAGACTCTCTTTTTACAAAAGTACAGTGTTAAATAAAATTATTTAAAACAGCAAAACTCATTGTAGAAGCAATCTCTGATTACCTCAATCCAACTGGGTAGCATGGATTTTTTTCCTAAATACTTCATATGCCTCCAGTTTTAATTTTCTCTCCCTGTGCTTTTTTAATGTAGCCTATTTCCATAATAGATGTCTAGTTTGTATGCTTTTACCTTATAGCAGTCATTAAATAGGAATGTTTACTTTGTGGAGCTGTAAAATTGATACCTGCAACCTCAAAAAATGAAGATGAGTGAAAAATGTTATTTAGAGACAGAAAAGATGTGAGGATGGCTGTATCCCAAATACAATGAAGAATTTTCTTCCGCATTCTTTCAGAAAAGAATACGATGTTTAATTAGAATCCTGAAGCCAGATTGTAAAACTTCTTACACAAGGAAAGCTGCAAGAAATGGAATTCTTACTTCAGCTTGCTCTTAGCTTCAGATACTGCCTTTTTAATATATAATATCTGAACTTGAAATGATTCTTTCAGATATTTCCTCTTTTCATGTTTTATTTCTTGCTGTTAGTAGGAACTCTCTTGTTTAGCCAGTATTGGACATACTTGCTAGCTTAGTTATATGAACTGTGCTGGACTGAACCAGCAAAGACATTTAAGCTGCTCAAAGGGAAAGACCAAAAGTGGAAGGATTTTTGAAATGGATGAACTTTTACATGAGAAGTGGAAGCTACGGTTATTTTGTTTTTATACATACGAAATTTATGTGGCCTCTTTGGTCCTATAGCTTGTAATTGCATTTATAACCTGTGAATTTAACTATTTATGTATACATGGATGTAATATACTCAAGCATTCTAGAAAACAGGTCAAACATGTTTTTGCACAGAAAGCGCTTTGTTTTGACCTTCCCTCTATGGCTCAGCAGAGTTGCTTCTAATTTAGTCCTGAACTAATATAAATTCAATGTATGGTAAACCTGGAGCTTCAGAATGTGGTAACTTTGTAGAATTCACTATCACAGAATGGTCTGGGTTGGAAGGGACCTTTGAACGTCACCTTGTCCAACCTCCTGCAATGAAAAGGAATGTCTTAAACTAGATCAGAGTCCTCTCCAGCCTGGCTTTGAATGTTTCCAGGGATGGATCATCCACCACCTCTCTAGACAATCTCTTTGGTTTGAAACCATTACCCTTTGTCCTATTGCAGCAGGCCCTATTACAAAGTCTATCCCCATCTTTCCTATAAGCCCTCATTATGTACTGAAAGGCCTCCCTGGAGCCTTCTTCTCTCCAGGCTGAACAACCCCAGCTCTGTAAGCCTTTCCTCATAGGAGAGGTGCTCGCTCCAGACGTCTGATCATCTCTGTCGCCTCCTCTGAACCCACATCAACAGGTCCTGTCCTTCCTGTGCTGGGACCCCAGAGCTGGATGCAGCCCTGCAGGTGGGGTCTCACCAGAGCAGAGCAGAGGGGCAGAATCCCCTCCCTTGCCCTGCAGCCCACACTGCTTTGGATGCACCTGGGATACAACTGGCTTTCCGGGCTGCAAGGACACACTGACGGCTGAAGTCCGATATTTCATCCAGCAGCACCCCCAAGTCCCTCTTGGCTTCCTTTCATAAGGAAAGGGATTATTTTCTTCATATTTGAAATACATTGGTTTTCAGTGTTAATGGCATAATGCAGTGTTAAAATATCTCTTGAGCAACATGTTTTTTAAGCCAAAAGTTCACAGTTTTTACAGCAAGCAGTGCATGCTCTTGGTTTTGTGGTTTCCATTTGTATTTCACAAAACACACCAGTGAAGCTTGCTTGTTGCAAAATTTTTAAGCTAAGCTGTTGTGAAATGTTACTTAACATATTACAATTCTTGTAGGAAGAACATTTAATGAGAATAAGCCAGGTGTTGCGCACTCTGTTGCTGTGATTCTTTACTGTTGCTGTGGTTGAGATGCAGTGTGTTGATCTTTAATTTCTTGTGACTATTGCTCAGAAACCACATGCTAAGATGACATTCAGGGAGTATGTTTGGATTGAGGAGAATGGGCTGTAACTGACTTCCTCTAACGTCCTAAATGATATTACTTACATAACAAGGTTTCCAGCTGGGAATCACTGCTTGGTGAAATATTTCCATGTGAAGAGAACACACTGAGTTGCCCCATTTCTCTTCTTTCCCCTGCTCCCTGCTGGAGCTGTTGTGGTGATGCAGCTGCTACCAGCTTCACCCCTTGCCAAAGATGTGGCTTTGCTTTTTGGCCTCATGGGCAGATGGCAGGTAGCAGGATGGAGAGAGGGAGCAGCTTAATTTTGTCTTCTCAAAATATGGTCAAGTAGCTTTAGTTGTGGCTGATGCTACATGTTCCTTTACCATCTTTGTCTTCCCTGATAAGGACATGCACTTGTTTGCAGCCTTGGTGCTCTTTTGTTAACCTTTGCCTACTGTCCAGAGGATTTGAGGTTTGAAATAGAGTTAGAAAATCATTGCATCACTGTTTGAGGGTTTTTTTACTTCTCCAGTGCTGATTTGTAATGCTTTTTTTCTTGGTTTCTAGTTTTGATATGTTTACAATAGGAAGAGGCAAACCTTTTCAGTAAGAATATTTTTTCTTACTTTAACTTGAATGATAATGAGAAGCTTGCAGTATGTTTTAACAAGGTTCTTTTTCTCAGCATTGAGATCTGAAATTGCGTAATAAGAGGTTTTGTTACTGACCCACGGTAAATTTCGATTGTGTTGTTGTTGTTTTTCCTTTGGTTGGCTTTATTTTTTTATAAGGATACTTATCTATAGCAGTGATGTGGACACACTGAATCATTAGCCCAACCATCATTTATTCAACTGCACAGGCATTCAGTTTGCATTTCTGAGGAAAAATACATATAGAGAGTTGTAGCATGTGTCTCTTGGTGTTTGCTTTTAAAAGACAAGGGAAGACTCTGTCTGAACTGGAACCTGAAATCCAAGTTGAGTGTATTTGGAGAACCTCTTATTACATAAGTGATTCCACTTTATCTTTGACTAATACGCTGGAGCCCACACAGGAATTAATGGCACATTGTTGCAATAATAGTGCAACAAAACCTGATGAAAGATCTTCTGGGGAAAATGATTATATTTTGGAAAAACTCATACTGCTTCATATCTGCATACTCACAAGTAGGGCTGTTTTCCGGGATATCCCTGCAGGCAAGGGAGGGAATAAGGTGTATTATTACCTGGGGTTGGTGAATTTGAGTTATACCAGCAGTGAAAATGATTGTGCTTGTATCTCACTTAACTGTCCAAGAACCCTGAGACAGATATGGAAATAAAGCAACCATCTTCAGTTAAAACTCTCCATGCCCACAGATGAACATCTCTGCTTCTGGACCTCTTCTTACTGAGCTGTTCTACAGGGCCATTGCTCTCTGTCTTCCTGTACAACCTGAGCTGAGAGCTGAGAACATAGGTAGTTCAAAGGCAGCTGTGCCTTATTAAACACCTTAACATTATTTCTGGTACTTTGTCTCCTAGGATTCCCAAGGCTTTACAAGATGAACCCAGGTATTAGGAAGGCTTAGGTTAAATCTGGATTGTAAGGAGTTTGTATCACAGATGGAGAACAAGAAAATACTCAAAAATAGCATAGGACCATTGCTTTCTCTAGTATGTTTAATCAAACTGCTTTAATTAAATTCCTGAAACTGTTTAAATATTTCTTTAAAATTAACTTAAGCCAAAAATGTTTGTTTAGAGTTTTTGATATCTGATATAATTATGTTGAATTATTTTGTTCATCGGTATTAGCATCCATGCAGATTGAGAAGTTAATTAAGTACAACTGGAACATACAAGTATGGATCAGTGATTCCTAGGGTCTCTTGTCTGTTTTCCTTATCAGAGTTGGTTATGTTCTGAGCAGTCCCCCATAGCCAAGCAATGGCTAACACAAATATTCCCTCTTCACTCTTGTAGGTTATCCAACTTCCTTGTTGCTATTGTATGTACAAAAAATAATAGTTCCTCATGTAATTTAAGTAGACTTTATTTGTTGCTTTACTCTCTCTGCACATAAGCATGGGCTGGTTGTGCTGATCTGTGCATTCATAATGTCCATAGCTGTCTGCAGAGAAATACAGCATTTGGCAGTTGTGGGGTGGAAAACCCAAAAAACCCCCAAACCCAAACAACCCAGAACCAACAAACCCAAACAACAAACAAACCACCCCCTTCTTAGAATGAATCAGGAATGGCCTGGGTTGGAAAGGACCTTCAAGATCACCAAGTTCTTCTGCACTTGTAGGATCGCAATTAGAATAAACACTGCTACATCAAGCGCTGCAGGTTTGTATATTACTTAAAAATGCTTTTATATGTAATATAAAAAAAAATAATGCCTCTGTGTGTGTATATATATCTCTGTTAAGATTCCTGGTTATGTGCTAGCTTTATATCACCTAAGGATATTGTTATATGTCTCTTTGAAAGCGAAATTTTACTTTTTTTATCAAAAGTGGTATCATTGGGAAGGATTAAGGCATTACATTCTTAAGGAGAGTGGTTGTCTGGCTTCCACTTCCTTACGGAGGTAGAGCAAGCTCTCTTCTGTGGAAGCTACATGACTGTAACTCTGAGTCTAAGGAGTTACTACTGAAGAGACCAATGGCCTTCCCAGTGCGTGTTCCAGACGTACGTGGTGGCCTTACAAAAGGAGATATTGGGGTGGTAAGAGCCACAGCAGTAAGAAACATGGGTAGCTTTGTCAGCAGTTACAATTAGCACTTTGTTATGGCAATTTCCAGAGAAGTCATGTTGAAACATAAATTGCAGGTCAAATTCATACTCAAAATATTTTCCCATAAACATATACATGTTTTTTGTTGTTAGGGGTTACTGCCTTGGGAGTCATTATGAAATCTGCATCCTTGTTTAACTCTCAATTGAAAATATATTCAAAATACAGAGGGGAAGGAATAATGATAAGGTGTATACAAAGTCCACTAGGAAGTACTACACCTATGCCCTAATGCTGGATTGAAGTTGTTACTCTGTGTTGATCTAATCTTTGATGTTAATACTTGAAAACTGCTAGTGAAACTTCCTGGCACTGATCTTCTTCCATCCTGTTTGCTCACTTATGCAAAGGAATCTTAGCTAGCTTACAGATGTTCCTTAGGAAAGACTGGAAGCAAGACATTGAAAAATCCCCATTTAGTCACTTCTAGAGAGGCCTGGTATGTTTGATACAACCTTACTTCCTGACATAAAGCGGTGTCAGGGTAAATTGCTGATGTATTTAACAACTCCATTTCTGGTCTCAAGGTAAAATTTCCTTAAAAGATGCAGACTTAACAAACCTTCTGCTGCTTAACTCATAAGTTCCCATGACCGTTAGTAATGACCCTTAAACTGTCCTGTCAAATTAAAAGCAGAATTTTTTTTCTTGGTTTGTGGAAGGTGAAGCAGGTGCCCTGGTTTATCAGTGTTTATCTCAAGCCAAGGTGATGGATGTCAGGTGATTCCAGGAATATATTTATGTGAAAAATGTCAGGTCTCCATTGTCTGCTATGTTCTTTACTGACACCGAGTTATTTTATGTAAATAGCAACCATGGAACATGTGTTTTAACAGAAATCCTACAGAGATTGTGATAGTTTCTTCTGTGGTACCAATTATTTGAGTAAGTTTTAGATTTTCTTGCAAATCTCATGTCGTTTGCATTGTCGTGTTAGTAATTGCACAATTTTTTTGGTAAATTTTTTATGTATGGTGGGCTTAGAGAAGGACAGACTTTTGCTTTACATGGAATATGGTAAATCTGTAAACTTCTGTGCATTCTTTGAGGATAAGTTTCTTCAAACATGATGGATATCAGAATAAGAACTGGTTTTTACTTTTGAGGTATTGGTAAAATATATTTTTTGTGCGTGTGACCACAAATGAGGAGGTGATTTTCTGTGTAACTCTTCCCATAAAATGCATTGAGGCAGGTTTTTACCAGATCTTTAGCTAAATAGCTAATAGTTTTAAAAAATCAAGTGTGGACAAACATTTTAATAAAAGTGTTTCTTTTCTATTTGTATTTCATGCCTTCAGTTACATCATAGGGGAGCTCTTTAAACAACATGAAACTCAGCATGTAAAAATACAGACAAACAGGGGAGTAAATTTGAAATAGGAGTGTGAATGGCTGCTTTGTTAGACACAGATTGACTTAGGGGGAGGGAAAAAACCCAAACCAAAGTAATTGTGTTTTACTCTTGAAGTGTTTTACTGTGGCACCACCCTTTTGCCTGGAGTCTGTTGAGCTGAAAACTACCCTGCCCCTGGCTCAACAAAAACATTTCTGATGGTTTAAGACCTGTTACTGTACCTACATCAGATATAGCAGAGGAAAAATCTGTAGTCAGTTTTCTTCCATTCTTCCAAGCAGTTCTTTAGGCTTCCATAAAACACAATAAGGGGAATGAAAGTCTGTGAAGTGAAGGACTGGAGGTCACTCTGTAGGTGTCATACCTAGAAATCTGTTGTATAATTTCAGACCTAAAGCTTTGGTCAGTAGCTATCTCTGCAGCCTTCACTCTGTATTGGTGACAGTTCCTTGCTCTCATAGCTGCAGATGTAGAGCTATAAAAAGTATTACTGAATTTGCAGAATCAGTCACTCAGAAATGAAGATCAATACAAAGAACAGCTATGCAGCCTTGTTTTTGTACCTTGTGACAAATCTTACTCAGTGATTATTTGCTGGTGTTTGCTAAACGCTACTGCCATTTTCAGTGCTGTGATGCAACTTCCATGGCACATTCTCAGGTGCTATTTACTGGTATCTAATACTTTTTAAAACTTGCAAACGCTTGCAGAGGACATGATTTTTAATGTTCTTACGGTTTTTCTGTACTTCCCATCCCTGTAATATGCTAGTGCTTTACACAAACGGTTTAATTTATTTTCACACGATTGTGTGAAGCTCTGTGGTCAGAGCTTCATGGTTTTCTTTGTTTCTTAGTGTTTGAAACTCAGCAAGTGGGAATAGGGTCAAATGTATCCCTAAGCTTAGTCATCTGATGTGTTACTCCCGCAGGTTTCTTGCTTTTCAAGCTTAAGCTGTAGCTGTGACCTTCCAGGCCCAGTGCCTCTTGGTGAAAGCGGCTTCTGCAAGTCAGACAGGCTCCCCCCAGGGCAGTGTGTTCTAGAAGGAATATGGGTACTATTTGCAAGTATAAATGAGTTCTGGAGCAGGAACATCCTTCCAAACTGGGTTGTGGGTGGGTTTCTGGTTTTGTTGCTGTTTGTTTGTTGTTGTTGTTTTGGGGGTTTCTTTGGGGGATAATCAGGGATCTTCACTAGGACACCATGTTTTCTCCTTCTGGAGATCACTAAATCATGTTTACCATAACTGTTAAAAAGATCATAGAAAATATAGTTGCCCTCATTACACAAACACTGGAAATTGATCTTATCCAGCATGGGATGAGATGGGAGTCATGGGGAAATGTATCAGGTTGTGTAAATAATTGTGTTACAAGTGCACCAGGAGGAAGTATTAATATGTGGGGGCAACCTCACTTCTGGCACTTTTGCATTTTGAGTCTTTGACTTTGAAACCTAAGTAGTGTGTTTTACCCACAGTTTTGTGTGCATTGTTTTCTAAGTTAGAAGAAAAACCAACAGCAATTTGCTACATAATGCTGTGCTCCATGCATCACTGGAATGTCTTTTCCGGGCTGCCAAGCTGGTCGCTGTTCCCCCCAACACTGCTCCGTTGTTCACCTCTATTCTGCATTTGTGCTGTGCAGTTCAGCTATTGCTTGAATAGTTTTGAGTCACTGAAAGCAGAGGCAGCAGAGGCTCACTGCTTGCTGATTGGGTGGTTGGGATGCAGCCTGCTGAATCCTGGAGTTGTGTTTGGAGGGAAAGCTGTCCTACCTGGGTGTACTCAGTGCAGTCAGTCTCTACTGGGTCTTCAGTCTTATTCTTGAAAGAGAACTGTGATGTCTCAGCTCTGAGAGATAGGATTTCATGCTGCAGTTTCCAGAATTAGTCAGATACTCTAGAAATTACAGTCTAGTGGAGGGGAGGGGTTTTGAGCTGAAAAATAAGGTATTGGCCAACTGGTAGAATACATTTTGTAAGCAATCTGAAAAATACAGCAGCCAAGTAGTACTTGATTTGACTTTGGTAATCCTAAAAGTGTTTTTAAATGACCACTAATAGAATAATTATATTTCCACAAGGAAGAAGGCCACGAGGTGCAGAGACGTCAGAGTCTCTCTGGCCTCTCCTGCTCTGCATCCACACACCCCAGTGACCTGTGAACCCAAAGGTTTGACAGCTGGTGGAGGGAGATAGTGGAAGTTATATATGTGTTCTTGCAGTTGGAGGTGTAGTTACCAGATACACTTTGTTTACCAAATGTTAATGGTTTCTTGAGGAAATAACTGTGTGCCTTCTGAGGCAGTTTCAGAAGTGAGCAGAATAGTTAAAGCTCAACAAATGGCATTTTAAAATGGTGTTTCATTATAACTAATGAATAAGCTGGCCAACTGACATTGCTCAGGAACAGCTATGGCCACAGTGGCTTGAAGGGTGTCTGTAAAGCTAGTTTTTTTGGTCCTTGAAGATTATAAAATGGTTAAAGAAAGTGTGATGGATTCTGGGTGTTCCTTGAACTTTTAAAACAGTCACATTTTTTTTAAGGATGAAGTTGAGAAACACCCCCAGTCGTTCATCACTGCCACTTCGCAAATGGAGATGATGGTAATGTCTTAGCTATAATCAGAAAAAGTAACTACTACTTGTTACACTTACCTCAGTAGTTGTAAGGACAACAGTTAATATGTTTTGGGCTTTTTCTGCTTCAGTAGCATGTCGATGTAGAAGGCTCACTGAGCTTGAACAATGAAAGAAAAATCTGTCTCACCTTTCACGAGTTAAAGTTTAAACAGTGGGGGTTAACTATCTACAGGCCAGGAGAAACAAAGGCGGTTTCTTAGCTTTGCACCTGTCAAATGCTGGAAATAATTGCTGTTCCAAAGCAAAAAACCCTAAACACAAGCTGTACAGCAGCTGCCAAGCCCAGAGCATGGGTATATGCAGTACCTGGGCTAAGTAGGTTGAGGAAGCAGAGTTTTTGGTGTGCGGAGTCGAGATGTGTTTTGTTGTGTGGAAACCATGGGATACAGGCATGGTATTTGCTCAGGAGAGAATAGCCCAAGTAGTCATGAAGGGAGTTTGCACTCAGGTGGGAGGTAGGGAAAACCTGGCTGTAACTTGAGTTGAATATGGCTCAAAGGATTTTTCCAACCGTCTTGTAAAAGGCAGGAAGCCTCTCCCCTCATGGACCCTCCCTCGATTATGTCTTCAGGTCAGAGGTGTAGCCACTCTCCACACTCATGAGCCACGTTAGGAAATGTTTTCTCCACTCCCATGTAACAGGAATGAGAGAATTACACCCTAGCACTTTTTTGTAGGCATGAATTGGCACCCTTGTTTTGCTGAAATTAATGAGCCATGTGGCTCTTCTATTACTAGAAATCCATTATTGAGCACTTCAAAATCTGGAGGTGCAAATACTAGAATTCGAATTCTGCTCATGGTTTAATTCAACCCTAATTGATGAGGTTTTTAAAGATAGAAAGGGTTTTTTTTGTGATTTACGGACGTTTCTGTGTCAGTTGGGGTAACCCATTAGTACTGAGAGAAAAATCTAAAACTTAAAACGATGGGTATGGTAATAATTTACAGGTGGTGGGATGAAAGCTGAATTACCTCCAGGATTCCTTGATTAAGGCATGTGTTTGCAGCAGCTTTAGCTTTATCCTAATTCATTTTGATATTAAGCTTCTTGCATAACTCATTTCCTTGGTCAGTACAGGTAATTTGAGGATGCTTGTACTTTTCACTGTTTAAGGAAACAAAAAAGGGAAATTTTCTGATAAATCTGTAGTACTTGCTTATACTAAACAAGGCAGTAGTAACCTGCATCACGATTTAGCATGGAAATAAGCTGTTAGTCCCCCTTCCTCCACTAAGGCTTGTTTCCTTTTTCTCCTTTCTATGTAAAATTACAGTACTTTAGTAAGAAATGAAACATAATTTATTTAGGTAGTCTGAGAACACCTGGACCCCTAAAGCGAGGTGGCTCAATAAATACTGGCTCTCCATGTGGAGTTTCTTACTCTATCTTGGAAAGCCTGACTTCTGGGATGGACAAAAAAAAGGAAACTGTGTTTCAGCTTTTGTGACAGGAGGTGAGAAGAATGGCAGCTGTGCTCTCTAAAGGGTTTTTAGCTGTAACTGAGCCAGGTGTAGGTTATTTGGGAACAAGGCGAATGTTCAAGATTGTGAAATTAGCAGTATTCTGATGCCTGGATGTAGCTTTGTTTGGTAGGCTTCTTGGAGCATCTTCCGTGGAGTAGTTATCTTTGAAGCTAGCATGAGTTTTAGGAATGAGGACTCTGAGAGAACTATGGGAGATCTAGAGAAAGAAAACTGTTCTTATGTACTTAATTGCATTTTGTATAATCAGCATCTAACAAATATTAATGAAATTAATCTGCTATATGAGGAAGTAAAGTATAATCAATTTTGTTTTAAGAGAAGGAAGGCATTAGAAGAACTGACAAAGTTCTCATAGGAAGTTGGTGGCAGAGGTAGAAAATCAAACTGGTTTAGTAGAGTCCCACTGCAATTCATTATTAATAGCGTTAAGGTTTTTCTGCTCTTGTGTATGCCAGAGCTTATAGCCAAATCCAGTAATGTTTTTAAGACTCTGAATTGTATTGTTTATTCTTATTTTAAAAGAAAAACAAAAACACATGAGAAATTTCTTTGTCTTTACTAACCTGTATTGAAGGATCTTGAATTTGCTTCATGCTACAGAAAGCCAGTGTCTTTTTATTGCAGGTAAAAGGCTTGCTTGCCTAGTGTTTGTTTTCGTGCTGATCTTGTGTGTCTTGTTAAATTGGGAGTTGAAGAGATACAAAAGGTCTATGTCCACTTACAGAAGAGCACAGAAACTTGTGCTCTTGCTGTTCTGTGAAGCCATGTGCCCCTGTGGCTGCTGGCAGTTACATCCTCTGTTTCTTCTTGCTGTTTTAAGTCAGGTTACTGTCTTTTCTTCACCTGTAGGGTGGGGATGCTGTGTTTCAATATGTTCATGCAGTTCAAGGATGCTAGTGCTGCTCTGCATTGCTGCTGTTGCTCAATGTCTCAATGCAATGAAGTGTGCTGTGAAGCCCCATCACTCCTAATCTCATCATTCTTGGTCCACTTTTACTAGTGTTGTGTTAAAGAACTCAAAACATGGGCCAAAACTGTACCTCTTTTCCAAAGATTTAGTATTTCAGTGCCAAGTAGTTTATCTGGGTCTAGGACCATACTTTCAGTTAGATACGGGTGAGGCTTTTTCCTCTCCTCCTTCCTTGTCTTAGGACTGCATGGCCTGGGTGCACCATTCCTGTGTTACAGTAGTAATAGGCAGCCTTGCCTGTACGCTGGCAATTTAACTGCACCAACTCACAGTTTTTTTGGTTATACAGATAAAAAATAGCAGTTGATTATTAATTTTGAATTTATGGTATTGAGCATTTCATGTTTGGCTGTTTCCTACTTTTTTTTTTACACAGAGAATTTACCCTGGTTTTCAGCTAGTCTTACTCTTTCATACCTGTAACAGTGTAGGACCTTCCAACTCTGTGTGCTTAGACAAAGATATACCATGTACTGTAAAGTGTATTCTGTTTGCTCATTTTTTACTTAATAGTGACAGCCTGGACACTCTAAGTGATTCTTTGAAGGTGCATGGTCATAATGCATGTGTCAGTGGGGCTTCTTGGGTGTTCATCCTACTCAATGCTCTTTTCATTGATGTGGATGATGGGATGAAGATCATCCTTACCAGGTTTGCAGATGACACAAAGGGAGGAGAGCATTTGATGGCACAGCAGCATGTGATTAAGTGGGAGCTCAGCAAGCAGGAGGAATGGGCAAACAGAACCTCTTGAGGTTCAGTGAAGACACATATGCCTTGATTAGAACAGCCTCCAGATAACAGTGTGGGCTGGGAGCAGCTTCATGTGTGGGTCGTGTTTGTGGTTGATTTGTTTTTGGGGTGGTTTGGTGGGGGGGGCTGTTTTTGTTTGGTTTTGTTTTTTTTTTAAAGAAAATTAAACTTGTGGACACTAGGCTGCGCCAGCTCTGTGCCCTTGTAATGTTAAAGGCCAAGGTCTTGGCTGCATCAGCAAGAATGTAGCCAGCAAACTGGTGAAAAGGATTACTCTTGTTTACCATTTGGGAGAATGGACCTGGAAAACTGCCCAGCACAGGACTTCTGAAGATAAAATGGATATCAATGACCTGGAGATAAGATCTCATTGCTGTTTTCAACTGCCTAATTCATAGCTACAGAGAAAGCAGAACCTAAATTTTCTCAGAAGAGCCCAGTGATAGGACTGAAACCAGTGCTCTTAGCAGCAAGACCTCGGTGTAGTAATGAGAACAACCAGAGTAACGATTTTATTGTAATTCTGACTGGTTACAAAGAAAAAAATGTTCATGGCAAAAGGGAATAAAGTAGAAGGAACGGGTTGCTCGGAGAGGCTTGTATCCTTCTTTGGGAGTCTCCATCCTGAGATCATAGAATGGGACCATCTCTATCAGTCAGGTCGTCCTGTTTGACTGAGTGCGCGTCTTTGGGAGGGCCGCACATGGAGTGTTGAGGGAGGAAGGGAATACCTGCCTAAACAGCCACATCACCTGAATCAACCCCGGCAGTCAGTGGGGTGACAGATATCACAGCCAGATCACCCTCACATCAGATATGCTCAAAGCTCAACTGGACAATTTTGGGTTTCACTACTGAACCCTGGAATTAGCCCAGTTTTAAGCAGGAACTAGGTGGGAAGTTAAAGGGGACTCTAGAGATCCCATCTAACCATAGTTTCTCTATGGTCCTATACAGCTCTCTTGTTGATGAAGGCACATGTAACAGAACCTCGGTTTTTGAGGCCAGGAGACTGTAACGGTTTAGCTCTGGAGTGTGTGTATGTATATGTCATTTCAAGTGATTTTTTGGGAGGGAAAAGAGCTTAGTTGAATGTCAGCAGGGGTGGGGGTGTTTTCTTTTGGCATCTTTAGAAAACAACATTAGTGTCAAAGAGCAGAGCCAAAAAGAGCTGCAAAACAATATTCTTACAAATAGAAATTCTCTCAGTGACAAACTGGTTGTTTGCTTACACAGCTAGTCTGGAGTACTGCTGTTCCCTTGTTTTTGTTCAAAAGTTCAGATATTTGTAAATACAGTCTTTATCCTTTTCCTCAGAAAAGAGGGTAGCGAGATAGGAGCATATACACTTTCAAATGGCCTCATTGTTGAGTAAGGCCAGAGTACCATGCTTGTAATGCTGACTAGGAGGCATGATGGAAAAATGTGGAAGAGTAAAAAAGATAATTGTTAACTGTTTAGGCATTGTCTTTCTAGAAGTACAATTTGTAAAATGAAATTGCTTAATCCTTAAAGCAGAAATTTCAGAGAATAATTTTCCAATTTATTGATTTAAGATTTTTGCACCTTGAATGTGTAGTTCTTGGCATCCTGATTTTGGGAAGAGGTAGTGGTAGGTCCAGAGGAGGCAGTTGGATTAGATGACTAGTTGGACATGGCAGGTTCCTTCCAACTGAACTATTCTACAATATTCAGGCCATCTTTAACTTTTTATAAGCTTGTTTCTGCCTCTATGGCTAGAGAATTTGTTTCCTGAAATGTTAGCAGAAATGAATCCTCTTAGTCCATGAAATTGGTGGGTTTTATGATAGCCATTTGCTTCTCTTTTCTGAGTCAAGGATTGTGCTATCCTGTCTTTCATCTTTGTTTCAAGGTAAGCTCCCATGTGTCTGGAATATAGTCAGCTATCGGTGTCGAATCCTTTCTTACCGATTGATGTCTGAGAAGGGACTTGCTCAAGAACAGCTTAGATTTTTGTCTGTTCCTTTGCCATATTTTGGTACTTAAAAATATGGCTCAAACAGAAAAAAGCTGGAGTGTATTTGTGTATCCAGCCCACAAGGACAGGTGGCTGATCTGATCTGACATGCACTTAATGATTTAAAAATCCTGTCAGTGACTTGACCTGAGGCTCAAAACTGAAAGCTGGGCTCCCACTTCCCTTTCCTTGTAAGCACCATCAGCCTGCAGCTGTGCCCCAGACCCACTTTGGAGTGAGCAGGTATTTAATTAGCTACACATATGCCTCTCTGAGAGGAGTGGGGATACGAGTCACTTGACAAGAGTAGAGAGCCTTAAGACAGGCTCTTGTTTTTTTTCTGTCTGGACTAACACTGTTAAAGGTATGACGATATTTCTCACTTTTTCCCCCTTTATGTCCTTGCACATGACAGTGCTTTGGTATAGTGTCTCTGGGCCTTTGTACCACTTCCTGAAACATATCTGCAGTGTACAGTTAAAAATGACTCTTCAGTATCAAAGAAAGTTATTTGCATGTACCTCAAACTACAATCTAGACAAGCAGTTTTAAGCCCTGTGTCTTGTAAGCAAGTGTCCTCCTGTTTTTTGTCAAACGAGTGCCTGTCTGGCCTTACAGCTGCAGGTGATAAAAGACAATATTGGGCTGAACTGCACAGGTGTGCAAACACAATGTTTGCTTACTCTGTTTGCTGCAATCTGAATCCTTCACTGCTCAAAGTATTTGTTTTCCTTGGAAAACTACATTGTAGTGTAGCATGTGTAACACCACATTAAATACCATATAATAGGTAGGCTGGCTGGTCACTGGGAGCAAAAGGGCTGATTTTTTTGGCCAGGGAGACTAGCTAGCTAATGAACTGGAAAACCACCCCACCTAAATATAAGACTGAGAAAACCTACATGGAATAAACACTACTGATACGCTGTTTCCACTGGAATTTTGTCTTGCTTTCAGTACTTTGACTGGTGGCCCTGGGGAAGAATGACCCTTGCTATGGCTTAAGAAGTGCAAGAATTGCATCATTGGCCCCCTGCAGCTAAGGTTTGATAAATGCTGTGTACTAGCCCTGGCCAGTGTGTAAACACATTGCAGCTGAGCATTACTGTTGGCTTCACTGAGGTGGTACCTTTCTGGTTTTCATTGAGTTTGTGAAAGCAGTGAAATTGGGATGAGCTAGTTAAAACTGGAAGGCGTGAGCATAATATTGTTCTCTCCCTCCTACCACCTCAGCATTACAAAGTGGGCCCTAAAAGTTCACGAATGTGCCCTCAAAGCATCTTCCTTTCATTGGTGTTAGGTCCTCCTTGCCTTACCCAGACAGGGGATTGTGGAGGTTAGAGCAGGACTTCTGCAGGTTGCGTGGTTAGGGCTGCAGAAATACGGTCATTTAGTTCCCACATTCCTCTTGCAACCCCAGTTTTATAGATTATCTTATACAATTTCTCCTGTTTGCCAGGAAGTTACTATATGTACTAGATGTACTCAGGCAACATGGAGATATTTATTTCTTGACAAGGAGAAACAAGTGGATATTCTCTGGGTTTGGGTTTTTTCTTGAAGAAGTGCTATTTGAATTGAACAAATGTAGTCTTATTTAGACGTGGCTTGTGTATCTGATCAGAGTAGTGGGGAGTGCCTTAATGTAACAAACATTTTATAATGTTCCGTTTTATTATAGTGCAGTGTTAAAAAGGCCTTTAGGCCTGGATACCAAAATTGGGGTCCAAATTTCTTATTTTAATAACAATTGAAACATGTCAAAATGTTTTATCTGGAACAAGTGAGGAATTGAAGAATATAGTCTGGTTTAGTAGAGTGATTCATTATTCAAACGGTATTCATATATTTTACACTGATATTTATTAAATATCAAGTAGATTATGCAACTGTTTTTAATTCTCCTTCTGAGCTGATGCCTCCTTGTCTGTGATGGGTAACTACTGCAGTAAGCAGAATGGAAGTTAATAGTATTGCAAGAGGACAGCCACAGACTGAAGACATCAAAACTAATACAAAATATGGGTAGCAATGTTCTTTTTTTCATGACATGTAGTTTTATGTAATTTTAATGCTTCTGCATGTAACACAAGTTTTGTTTGGTCTCAGCTTACTAAAATTATTTTAAGAAAAAAAGCACCAACAAACCCTTAATGTATTTTCAGGGGTGTAAATAGTCTTTAGGCTTCTGCCTCTGATTTTCTGTCCTTTAGCCCTTTTTCTGAGGTTGTAAACTTTTTAGTTCATAGCCTTTTCACTTCTGCAAGTGGTGATGTCCTTTGGTTAAAAATAAATAAACAAACAAATAAATAAATAAATGAAATCAAGAAAACAAAATCCCAGAGCAGACAGCACTGGGGGCTGAGATTATTTTTAGGCATATCTTACTTCTGTCACATCAGTTCAGCAATGTTAGATCACCAAAAATATTACAAGCATACTATTAACCTTTCCCAAATAAATGCTATTTCAGATTTCAAGATAATGCCAGCATGAGACTGGCAGATGTTTTTCCCATGTCCCTGTCTGAGAAATTCTGGAGGGAGAAGGGGGCATGTGGAAATGTTGGAGTGCCTAGAGGGGTGGCTTCTGTGCAGACCCCATCCCCGTTGAATGATTTGAGAGGGAGTATTACAGTATGCATTTCAGGTACAAACCTATTGGAATTAAATTACCAGGGAGAAATGAATTGAATTAATGGAGTATTCAGTGCTGCTTTTTATGGTTTGTTCTCTCTTTCTGTTTATTCAGACCAGCATAATTGTAATGACAGAATGTTTTTCTTCACTCAGGTGAACTAAATAACCTTCCTTTATGGTGCACAGCAAAGTGTGGAAGGCAGTAAATTCCTTTCCTGTTTAAGGTTGAAAGTAGCTGCTCGCAATTGCTTTGGATGTGGGCAGATAAGACAGTAAGCAAGTAAGAATAATTGAGAAATACTGCATTTTAACATGAGAGTCACAGATTGCACTTTGCAGCTTTTCTCTGGGACCGGTGTTGCCCAAGTTTCTTGTCTGAGATGGCAAGCACTGGGTTTCCTCCCAGTGCCCAGTGTGGGCTGCTGTGTCACCTGGGGAGCAGGCAGGGAGCAGGCAGGGAGGCTCCCACAGCCGTGGCTGCTTGCGGGGGGGCCCTGGTGCAGGTGAGCAGCTGCTTGACCTGCCCGGGTGAGTTGCTGCTGTTACATAAAGCGGTAACTGAAAGATGGGCTGACGAGCAATAGTCCCGTGTCCGTTTGTCATAAAATGTTTGAGCCATCTGTTGCTACAAAAACTACCCCAGTCTACCACCTGGTGTTTCACTGAGCCTGGGGATTTAGCACAGATAAGCACTGGTTTACTTAATAAATATTGAAAGGGAAAAAAATGGACAACAGGGTGGGGAAAGATGCCATAGTTGTTCTCTGTTTTACTGAGTGCTGAATGAGACCATTTGGATCATTGTCTCCTGCCATGGTTCGTGTGTCACTAAAACCCGTTTTCTTTTAATTTTGAAAATTGAGGATGAAGAATAACATTAAACAGATACAACACTACACAGGGATTGGTATAAAGTTCTGAGCAGCATGTGATTTAATTTGGAGTTGTGGATGGCCACCTGCTGTACTTCTGTTCTTGTGGCAGTCTGGCAAGTGGCTGCACTATTTCGGTGCTTTTATTTGTTGGGTATGTTAGGATTCATCCAGGAGACCTGCAGACTGACTGGGCTGGCATAGGCTGGGAGAGTGCTTGGCCACTGGCCCCTTGAATACAAACAGAACCCCAAACTGCTGAGGTTTCTTTCAGTGATCACAAGATGCATCACTGTTTCTGTCACATACAGGTGAATTATAAATTCATCATAGGTTAATTTATTCCCTTTTGCTAATCATTAAAGTAAAAAGGACTGCACCACTCTCAGGTAAAATAATTCCCAGTACTGTCCCAACACCTGCTGCTTATGCCCTCATAGAACCAGGAAGGTTCCAGTTCACCAGGGAGGTGCTGGAGTAGTTGGCTTCTTTCTGGAGTGGGCTCAGCTCAAGGCAAGACACAGCTCTTGACATGAAGTTTGTTGCTTTTTGTTTAGTTGGGGGTTTTTTTGTTTGTTTCCTTGGAGTTTGGTTTGATTTTTTTTTTTTTTAATTTGAAGATTTATAATTGGTCCTTCAGAGAAAGCATGTAACACTGTTCTCCATCAAACCATTTGGATAAAAACCCCCAGCCCTACATTTGGCAGCTGTGGTCTGCTGGTGTAACCCTCAGCTTCTTCCTCTCATTTGATTCTTTCACAGGGACATTTTGGTGCTCCCAGTAATGTGGCAAATGAATGTGTGAATTATTTAAATGTTAATAAGTATATCATTTTTTTTACCATTACATTCTGAGGACTTTTTGATTTTGCATACTGATTAGGAAGCCAAAGGCCAAGAAGCACCTGTTTCTGTAATTTGCTGAAAACTTTACCATAAAGCACCACATGTATATTAGGGTTTTTTTTAGTGTATTGTGTTTAAATTTTTATAAGAATAGAGAAGGTATTTACTGTAAAATAAGCTCTAAAGGAAAATAGACATAGACACCTGAAATCCTTTCAATGCAATAAATAACACAATTAGTTTCCATTTTTGTTTTGAAATACATTGGCAGTATTTTGTACCCTGTATTTAGATCCTGATAATTTCAAATGAGTTGTCTTCATGTACTTGTTTCTTTAGGCTACTGAAACAATGTGATTTTTGATTTTGAAGGCTAATACTCTTTTCCTAGGAAGTGCAGTCAGAAACAATGAGTAAGACAGTTCAATACATGCTCCTGTTGATATTTGAAAACTTCTTTGCACTTGCCTATTGTGATTTTTAAATGATCATTATTGGCAGATGTCTGTAATTTTAATATCAGCAGAAAGCTAGTGTAGTGTGCTATTTGTTGCGGTTTGTTTGGGGGTTTTTTCCTAGTTTTGGGGTTTTGTTTTGGTTTTTGTGTTGTCGTTGTTGTTGTTGCTGTTTTTTTTTAAAAGTTCTTGCTTACAGAGACCCAAATTAGATGCTTACAAAAAACCAAATTAAACAATCATGTGTTGAGTAACTATCACAAATGCATTCCTGTGTCAGCGTGTTAACTGACAAATGCTGGCCTCTTGTATTCTTGTTTCCAACATTATTTGACACATCCTGGAAGCTGCTTAACTTGAGTCAGTTCTGTCTGCACCAAACCGGTAGGCATTTAAATAGCTTTCAGCTCTCATGTGGATATGGATTATATAAACAAACAATGTTTTAGGCTTGGATGGGATGTCAAGGCATTTCATAAATTGCCTTGTTTAGAAGTTAGAAGTTTAGCAGTATGACATTTGTTAGATCAGATCTTGTCCCTTTCCTGTGTTCCTGATTTTGTCCCTTTCCTGTGTTCCTACTGTGAACCCCATTTCCTAGCTTTGGGAAGCTTCAGTGCTGGCAATGTTACAGCTATTTCTTTGGTAGAAATACTGTACCTTGAATCATAACAGCTTATCAGCTGCTAACTCAGTCACCCTGTAGGGCCATTTTTTTGAACATGAGGTGGTGTAGCCAGTGGTGCCTCAGCTTGTTTCAAAGGGAATTGACTTGCAAACTGGCAGCAGTCAGCTGCAGCAAAATCCTGCTTGTCTTCTCAAAATAATTCAGCATATGTGGAGTCCATTGATGATATGGCAGGGGAGATGCTTCCAGTACCTGCTGTAGCCCCTTCAAAGCCACATCACCTTGCTTTTTCTAGCCAGTCAGATAGCATGGCTTTTGCAGCCCCCGCGCTTTGAAGGTCGAGGGGTTTCACAATAGGAACTTGAGTTCTAAAGGCAGCTAAATATTGTTGTGGAAATAAATACCAACTGAACTTCCTTTCTCATAGCCTGAACACGTTGGTTTTCCTTCAACAGGAATCTGAGAAAATGTTCAAACAAGAAAAAGAAATTGTGTGGTAGTAGTTTTTTTTTGTTTTGTAAACCATGAGTATGGTTGGTTACAGTAGTAACCAAGCATAGTAGGGGTAAGATACTAAAATTTTAAGATGTGGGCAGCTACCATTTCTGTTGGCAGAAAAACTGATAATTTTCTTAAATTACTTGTTGCAAAAAACTCCTGTGTACCAACCATTATTTTGTTGGAGAAATCTATCAAATGCACTTGAAGTGCATTGCGGTGCATATGAAAAATGGTGCTTTACCTTCACTACAAGTACTTGATAACACAAAAATTGCCAAGTTTGGTAACAAAAAGGCCCATACCATGGTTCTCTAGTGCTGAACTGTAACTCTAGGTTAAAAATGTCATGCTAATTATTTTGAGGAAAAAGAAACAGTTTTGAAAACTTCCTTTTGATTGATACTGACATCTTGGAAATGCTTGTGTGAAGTTAAATCCACACAGCAGTTAAATCTAGTCTTCACTGGAGCAGTGTATGTGTGAAGACTTGGATGCTTGATACGTACTTGTTGTCTCTCAGGACAATTTGCCATTGAGAGCCCATTGTCAGTTTATCTAAAACACATGGAAGAGCACAGGAAATGTGGCTGGGCTCAGCTAAACTGTTTTGGTGTGTAAACATTGTGAAGTAAGCTCAGCGGAGCTGTTGCCAAGCATGGACTTGGGAAGGAGAGCATGCCCTTCTGTTTTTTGGGTGCATCCCTGAGTTATTTCTCAGGTGGTTGTGAATTCTTTATCTCAGACCCAGTGGGTTGAGTCTGAGGTCTGGCCTTGGGGTTACAAGTTTGCCAGCTGGCTGGAGCCAGACAATTAACAACTCCTCATTTGCTCTCGTATGCATTTTTTGGTATTTTTTCTGGAAAAGAGAATGTCCCTGATGCTGTCTTATTTCCTAAAAGGTTTCTTGATTTAACCTTGTAAAGTTAAATCAGTCATGTGATTTAGGTAAAATGAAGTCTGAGTTATTCAAACCCAAACTCTCTCCCTTGTAAGCACAAAGGGTTTTGTTTGTCCCTCACGCCATATCAGAAATGGCATATTGAAGGAGATAGGTTTACTCATCACTTTGAACGTGTGCCAGTCGTCTTTCTGAGATGGAGGCTTTGTGCAACACTCAGGCAGTGAAAGTCTGAATGTGGTTCATTTTATGTTAGGCAGTTTTTTGGCTCTGTTGGCTCCGATGTTGTAACACACTTAAAGGGAAAGCTTTGTCCACTGAACTGGAAAAAGTTGCAGCCAGTCTGTCTCTTGTTTCGCACCAATCGAGGCTGGCTTAATTTTGACAACAGGATGATGGTCTGGATTTGGAACATGATTTTGGTTTTACTGCTTGAGTGACTTTGAACAAGTCAGTCTTTACTTTTCAGGGTTGTAAAATTGCGATAAAGAAGGATATCCACCTTGTGGATATGAGGCTAGAAAAATGGTTCTTGGACAAAGAAAGGATTTATGATCCTCAGATGAAAGCTGATACATAAAATGCAAAGCAGCACCATTCTGAGCCATTTTTTTTTTAAATAACAAGATTATTCTAGTATGCCATGGGATAGTCAGCTCTAGCATATCATGTCATGCTGAAATATCTGTCTGCTATGTATGGTTACCAAGCAAGCTTTCATGTATGCATAGTGATGTTAAAACAGAGCCTTTTAGTAGGGGTCTTACTGAGCCAGAGGGCTACCAGGTTATTCCTAGATATTGTGACTTTTTAAGGGACGTTTCAAGAGATGGTAGTTTGTTTATTTATAACAGGGAATGTATTAACTCTTACTGTGATGCAGTTAACTCTTTTGCAAACAGTGAAATTCATTAAACTTAACAGCCTGTTGTAGGTATTTGAGAAGATAATTACAGTCTTTGCTTGTGAACAGAGAAAATTGTCTTCAGAAGGTGGGCTTTACAGGCACTGATTTGATTATATTTCCACTTGCCTCTGGCATGGTTTCTAGCAGATTTATCTTTTTTTATTATCATGCCAGAAAACAGCCTTTGAAATATGCAATTTTATGTAAGCTTAGCAGTTTCCCCATCTGTCCCACTGTTCAAATTTGAGTTTTTTAACTTCCAAAATAAAAAGTTCATAGCTTCCATTAGTATGGTTGTATTCTCTAATGCTGAACTATCAAACGGGACAGAGGAAGCAGGGATTTTTGTATCAAAATTAGCTGTGTGTATTTTCTATGTGTGTAGGTAGATCTGGTGAAAATTGCAGCTCCCAGAAGGGAGGCTACAGCAAAGATGGAGAGAGACTATGTACCAGAGTGTGTAGTGGCAGGACAAGGGGGAATGTATTCAAACTGAAGCAGAGTAGGTTTAGATTAGATATTAGGAAGAAATTCTTGACTGTGAGGATGGTGAGGCACTGGAACATGTTGCTCAGAGAAGCTGTGGATGCTCCATCCCATCCATCCCAGGCCAGGCTGGATGGGGCCCTGGTTTAGTGGAAGGTGTCCCTGCCCATGGCAAGGGGGGGTTGGGATCATTAAGGTCCCTTCCAATCCAAAGCATTCTGTGGTTCTATGATTTATATTGCAAACAATTTTATCAATTTTAAATTGTTACGATTACTCTGCTTTTTTTTCTCTCACTAATACTTCTAACACTTTTCAGGACTTCTAGCTAGAGCTTCAGACGAACTTACAGATAAGAAGACCAGATTCTTTTTGAACTGATTTTAAGGTTTTGGCTTGGCTGTTCCTGCATTGTGTAAATGCAAATGCATCCAGAAATGATCCATGCCTGCATAGCTGGACATGTGGGCTGACCAGGGATCTGTTGGTCATTGTTCTATTTTGCAAGCCAGAATTGCTTTTGGTCAAGAAATGCGTTCTTTCCTGTTTCACCTATGTCCTCTCTTCATCTCACCTATGTTGCTTGGTGGGTCTTACTGTAATAACTCATTCAACTGACCACCGGGAAGGAAAGACAAAGGCCATGCTTTTAGTAGTAATCTGAAAGATCTCTTTTTCTGTCATCTGCCTTCTCCTTAAGGATAACCCACAAACTCTAGAAATACAGTTCTCTAGATGCCAGCTTTTCAAGTTGGCAAGCAAGACCAAATTTAGGCACTTAAAATTCCCCTTTAGGCACAGGTTTTCACAGTGACGATGATGAACAATTATGCTCTTCACCTGATTTTTTTTTTTTCATGGATTTGTTTTCAAACAACACAAATAACGGACATGATCCATTTGAAAATGGTCACTGGGTAGAATGCTCAGCAGCTGGTTCCACTGGAAATTTTGGTTTTGCATATACACTGGTGGCATGTTGACTTAATAGAACAGTGATCCTAGCTTCTCTTCTCTTCTCTTGTTTTTAATTGCTTACCTACAACAAATTATAATTAGCAATTTTGTCCACTTTTAAGTGGGAATGAAGAGAAGGTAGAAGGTAAATGTACGACAGAGAAATGTTACCAAATAGATAAAAATGCTGCATTTCTCTACATGAAAAACAATCAAAAACCTGCCCGCCGAAGGGGTCAAAAGGAAATAATTCTGGCCGCCCTTTTTGTGAGTTTTAACAACATACTCTTCTCCTTTCAGTAGACTTCCTCATTGGGCATCAGTTCACATCCTCTACTTGTTTGTGTTTCATTCTGAGTCTCATGGTTTTCTGGGACTGGCGTGGCAAAATTTAGCTCAGGCAGAGAAAGTCAGAAAGCTGGAGTGAAGGAAAGTAAGCAGTAAGGTGGGAGGAACTGGGCTTTTAGGCAGTGTGCTCTCTGGGAAATAGTAATGAATTGCAGGAATGAAGTATGCACTGCTTTTGGTTGCCTTATTGTACGTGCAGCATTAAAATAGGAGTATTTGGACAGAACTGGGCAGTCCCTTTATGTTTATTCAGTAGTTACAGGAAAAATGCATTTTGAGAAGTTCATAACCTTCACAGTGTGTTTATGCTTTGAGATAAAAAAATATATAGTAATTTAATTATTCAGTAAAGTAATTTTTACAATTATTGCAGGGTATAATCTTCTTCTTCTAGCAGCACTGCTTTTATGTAGCAAACAAAATTTCTATAAAATGTTAGTGCTTTATTAGATACATGAAAAGTCATACTTTGTTGACTTCAGTTCATGAGAATTGTCCCTTATCACACATTTTGTTCTTTTTCTTACTTCGACATGTAACTTGGTAGGAGACTGTCTTTTGTTTGAAGTTACTTGCAGTACTAAGCCAGTGACAAGTAATTGCTGACAGATACAGACCAGATAACTACTCAGTGAAAACACAAACATCCTGAATGAAAATGTTTTAAATCAAACTGAGTCTGAAATAACATGGACGGGGTCTTAAAAGTCTTGTTAATGAAAATTGCAATTCTGCATATGGCAGTCCTAAGAAAATGTTAAGTCTTTTGTACTGGCTGAACTGTGAAATGTAGAGCACTTGTTATTCTGAGTTGAATGCGTGCATTCTGAGAACTCTGTCCAGTTAAGGGCCTTAACTAAGTGCAGTTATTACACAGAATTCTAAACAAATGCGTGAGGTTCAGCCTGGTTTTGTGTGGAGGATGACAGCCGTGCTCTCCAGGAAATAATGTTACACTAGTTGTTGCATTTTTCACTTGCTTTACACGTTGCTATGTGTCACAGTGTCAGTAAATCAGCAATAATCCATTGCTTACCTGAAGTGTTCTAATATGGTGGTGATTTTGTGTACTACCGTTGAAATATGTTGTTTCCCTAAATATTTTACTTCAGGTGAAGACTTGTGATCTTTCTGCCTTTTTTTTTT